>JARQOC010000003.1:445757008-445786649 GCA_033576535.1 Allobates femoralis
TGGAAAAGATAAATGACTCCTTGCCCCTCAAAAAAATCCAGCCAATCTGCACTCCCAATGCCAAATGTACCTTTCCTGACTGAGCTCCACAAACCATAGCTAGTGTTTACATTTGTCAGTACTGTAGCAATAAGAGCCCGCATAATGTACGGGGTCCACGTCTCCAGAAGTATGAGCTGGGCACAATGTACTACAATATACTGGGCACTACACATACATTGTGCCCAGCTCATACTTCTGGAGACGTGGATGGCAGATTTTCAATTTTCACTCTGCAACTTCTATTGGATTTGTTTCTGAAAAACATCCATGAAGTCAAAATTGTCACTACACCTGTAGATAAAATCCCAGGGGGTGTAAATTCCATGATGGGGTCACATGAGGGGGAATTCTGCTTATAGGGCACTAAGGGGCTCTGTATATGGAGTCTGCACACTATTCTACAAAACTGTGTACTCAAAGAATTAAATAAATGTAATTATTACTTTGTACAGCAGTGGTATGACTCTTTCATCTATCCGTATTGCATTTATTGTGGCTGCATCTTCCATCCTGGTTTGTCTTATATGCATCAACTGTGTTTTTTATTTTATATACACAGTGTTTTTTGGTGTTTTTGTGCCACATATTTTTATTTTATGCAATTTATATGTTATACAAATTATACTAAGGTTTTCTTTGGGTCATATGTATTATATATTTTTAGGCTCTGAATGAATAATTATACCATTTCATATACAGTTGCCTCAATGAATTAGAATATCACCAAAAAGTTCATTTATTTCACTAATTCAGTACATAAAGTTAAACACATATCTTATATAGAGTCATTACAAATAGAGTGATCTATTTCAAGTGTTTATTTGTGTTAATGTTGATGATTATGACTTACAGCGAATGAAAACCCAAAGGTCATTATCTCAGAAAATTAAAGTAGGGAGGACGAAGGGTCTGAGAGATAAAATATTACCCAAAGGTACCTTTACACGCCACAACTATCACAGGCGATCGGAGTCAACCGAACGTGCACGTTTTTGGACGGTTGATACCGATCACCGATGCCGCATTTAGACGCCGCAATTGCGCCCTCAACCTAGGGGAACGTGGCTCCCCGGAAGTTGACACAGAACCTGCAGGAAACATCTGGTTGAGTCCCGACGCCGCTTCACACGCCGCAACCACTAAGGGAATATGGGCGTACCTGTGCAGCGGCACGCACCTAAGGTCTGCTAAACTTCGCTACACCGCGCCCACAACACAATCTTTGGACAACGCAATAGCGTTCTGATTGGCCAGGGTGCGCAGGAAGGCTGGCTAATACATGACGCCATTACAATTGTGTAGTGTGAATGGACAGCTGTTCAAATATGGCGCCCTGTGAAGGGACAGCCAATGGAAACACAGTAGCCCCAACCAATCATCGCTGATGGGGCGCGATATCCAGCACGCTGTGGCACGCCTCTGGGAAATCAGTAGGCGACGCAGATTCCGTCCCTATCGCCCGTTCACACGCCAAAACCAGGGCAATTCACCTTCAGGATTGCCTCTGGTTTTTGAACAATGCTCTGAAACTGCAATCGGGAGCAACTTCGAAAATCACCATTGCTTTCCCCAATTACACGCCGCAATTGGGCAGCAATTTCAAGGCAACGGTGATGGAAATCCCGATTGCCTCTCAGTTGCTACACCGTAGTTGCGGCGTGTACCTTAATAACTTAATAGGTATCACAGGCTTCACCTTATGTGGTTGTGAGAGTCACAACCACTATATAAGCATATCATGGCTGCTGCTGTCCCCAGCGTGATGCATATAGAGTAGGGAGGATGAAGGGTTAAAAACCACGCTGGTGTATTCCATGAGACATAAAAGAGTGAATATAATATTGAATCACTGAGTCATCCATTTCAGGGCTCCCTGGCCCCTTCCTTAAGAGAAATCAATATCATATTGTCATGTTTCAGGGCGTTTCAGGGAGTTCTGAAATGCATTGACTAATAAATCAATATTATATTTACCCTTAGATGTCTCAAGGAATACGGCAGTGCAGTTTTTAACCCTTCATCCTCCCTACTTTAATTTTCTTTTTTTTTGTATTCAATAAGTTTTTATTGAAGTTTAATCAAATAAACAAAACGCAGTAACCGCAAACCACAGGCGGTAAAGGATACAATAAAGCATACAAGCATATGAAGAGGAAGACAAAAAAAAGAAACAATAACAACAGACAGACAGGAGGGGGAAAACAAAAGGGAGGAGGGGGGTGAGGAAGGAAAGGGGGAGTGGATTAGGACGCAAGTCCCACTTGACTTTGACTCAAATTAAGCTCCAAATTGAACTATCAGCATATCTCCCACAACAGAAGAGGGGGAATAGGAGATATAACCCTCAGTTCGAAGGCGCAGGGGCTGCTAGTGGATGAGGTGCCCACAATTTCCAGCTCTCAAGTGAAGACCGTTTGCTTTTTAAGTTAAGTGCTAAGTGATATTCGTGCTGAAAAATAAGATTGATCCTCTCTGCCAAGTCGCGCAAAGAGGGGGCCATATGGGACCTCCATCCTGCGGCCACACACAGCCTAGCAGCTACAAATATATATGAAACTACGCCTTTCAGCTCCCAAGGCACCAGGTTTATCCCTATATTTAGGATAGCCAAAGCCAGACTAAGCGTCTCCCGAATGCCTGTCACTGAGTTCAGAAGGGTTTCCACCAGAGACCAGAAGGGAACAATGTGGGGACAAAACCGCCACATGTGGGCCAAGGTCCCTTTACATCCGCACTGCCTAAAACAAAATGGGGACCGCCCATTGCCAAAAGAGGCCAGAAGCGCCAGTGACAGATACCAGCGAAGGTGTATCTTTTTCAAATTCTCAAGGTGATTAATACGCCTAGTTGCCCTCTGAACCCCAACCAGTGCCCATCTCCAATCCTCCCAATCCACAGCGAAGCCCAAGTCCTCCTCCCACTTTACCATATAGCTAAGTTTCTGAGATGCAGGTGGCAAAATAAGATCTCTGTAAATCACGGAAAATGCCAGTGCCTTCCTCCGACTTGGATCAGAATACATGAAGGATTGTAATTGTGAGGGGGCAAAATGGTGGAGTGACCCCAACGTCAGATAGGGCAGAGATGACAGGCAGTGTCTCAACTGGAGGTATTGGTAAAATACAGTGTTCGGGAGGTCATACTGCATCCGCAGAGATTCAAAAGTCCTCAGCTCTCCATCACCAACTACATCCCCCAGAGACGTCACCCCCGCCCTAACCCATTCCGAAAGATTCAGGTCCGGTATAATAGTACAAAGCACTGATAGGTGAATATCCCCCAGAGGCATGGAGATCCACTGAGGGGCAACTCCCTCCAAAAGGAGATCATCGACCTCATAGTGTCCATTGGGAGCTGAACATCTGAGGGACGCAGGAGCTCGGAGAGCAGAAGAAGCTTCAGTGAGCCCCGGGGAGTGAAATGCGCCTCCAAACGG
Source organism: Allobates femoralis (assembly GCA_033576535.1). NCBI lineage: Eukaryota > Metazoa > Chordata > Amphibia > Anura > Aromobatidae > Allobates > Allobates femoralis. The sequence goes on from JARQOC010000003.1 coordinate 445,760,487, forward strand.
GCCCAACCTGCTGGGGAGTCATCACTCCACCGGTTTTTAACATCCTCCAGTATTATAACCCTATGATATGCGGCCACATCCGGGACCCCCATGCCCCCATCACAATAAGAAAGACACATGATCTTTCTAGCACCCAAGGATGTTTACGCGCCCATACATACTCAAACAAAATTCTCTGAAGTTTCTTCAGAAGATGTTTGGGGATAGATATAGGGAGGCATCTAAAATAATAAATAATTTTAGGCAGGAAAATCATCTTGAAGGCATGAACTCTAGCAATCCGCGACAAGCTTTGAAGCGGATGGGAGTCCATGTTCTTCAAAATCTCTCTAAAAAGGCGATCCATGTTTCTTGAAGCTGTATTACGGGAAGGGGTCAAAAAAATGCCTAGGTAAGGAATACCATTGGGGACCAGGCGAAGGGATAGTCTATTTTCAGTTGGGAAATCAAGCGGCCGGGGTTTAAAACAGGAATATCACTGATTTAGACGTATTCAGCTTGTAATAGGAGACGTATGACTATCGGGACAGGGTGGACTCTATAGCACTAAGAAAGGATTTTACAGTATGTTAGTGCATGTGATAATTATGTCATCAGTGTATAAGCCAATTACATGACTTATCGGCCCCACACGGATGCCTGCCATACCGGGGTGTGATCTAATTACTTCCGCAAGCAGTTCAATCACCAGGGCGAATATGGCGGGCGACAGCGGGCACCCCTGTTGAGTGCCATTAGAGATGGGAAAACTAGGGGAGAGGAACCCCGAGGAAAGGACCCTAGCATTTGGGTTGGAATACAAAGATAAAATTGCCGAAAAAGGGCCAGAGAACCCAAATTTAGCCAATACTCGATGAAGATATCCCCAGTGTACCCTGTCAAAGGCTTTTTCAGCATCAAGCGACAGGAATGCACTGGGAAGTCCCCTGGATTCGGCCACCCTGATCAGGTCCAAAATCCTCGTCCCATCTCTCGCCTGTCTACCCGCCACAAAGCCTACCTGGTCAGGGGCAATCAGGGAAGGCAAAACCTCCTGGAGTCTTAAAGCCAGCAACTTAGCAAATATTTTAACGTCACAATTGAGCAACGATATACGGCGGTAATTGCCCGGCAAGTCTGCCGATTTTCCCGGCTTAGGGATAGTTATTATTGTAGCCTGGAGCTCCAGAGGAGAAATAGACTGAGCCGATTGCCACTGTTGAAAAACTTTTAGACGAAATGGGGAAAGAGTATGGGCAAACATTTTATAATAGCCGTTAGGAAGACCGTCAGATCCCGGCGTCGAATTTAATTTGGTGGAATTGGTGACTTTTAGTATCTCGTCTATAGTAAAGGGGGCATTAACTAAATTTTTCTGCTCGTCCGACAGGAATGGAAACTTAACACTAGTGAGGAAGTCGTCGATTTCCTCGCCCAACGGCTGATGAGTTTCCGGGTCGTCACGAAGATTGTATAATGCGGAATAGTAACGTGCAAATTCCTTTGCAATATCACGAGGGTCTCTTACTGTGCCTCCACCCAGAACTCTCATCCTCTCTATGACTTGCCTAGTATCCCATTTTTTAATACGTCTGGCGAGCAACGTACCCGCCCTATCTCCCGCTGCATATAGAGAAGTTTTAAGACACCTAAGGGATTTTTCATAAAGGTCGAGAAGATGTTCCCGCAACCTGGTCTACCTTCTTTTTACACACACACACGCTCTCAGACACACACACACACGCTCTCTGACACTCAAGCTCTCTGATACTCACGCTCTGACACTCACACACACTCTGACTCACAAACATGTCCCCTATTGCTGGCACACGTCCCTCTGTGTTGGCACACGTCCCCCATGACTGGCACACGTCCCCCATGGCTGGCACATGTCCCCCATGGCTGGCATACATCCCCCATGGCTGGCACACATCCCCCATGACTGGCACACATCCCCCATGGCTAGCACACGTCCCCCATAGCTGGCACACTTCCTCCTGTGCTGGCACACGTCCCCCATGGCTGGCACATGTTCCCTATGGCAGGCACATGTTCCCTATGGCTGGCACACGTTCCCTATGGCTGGCACATGTCCCCTTTGGCTGGTACAAGTTTCCTGTGGCTGGCACACATCCCCTGTGGCTTGCACATGTCCCCTGTGGCTGGCACACATCCCCATGGCTGGCACACGTTCCCCATGGCTGGCACACGTTCCCCATGGCTGGCACACGTCCTCTTTTGCAGATACACGTCCCCTGTGGCTGACACACATCCTCCGTGGCTGGCACACGTCCCCCATGGCTGGCACACGTCCCCAATGGCTGGCACATGTTCCCTATGGCTGGCACACGTCCCTTATGGCTGGCACACATCCCCTGTGGCTGGCACACATCCCCTGTGACTGGCACACATCCCCTGTGACTGGCACACGTTCCCCATGGCTGGCACATGTTCCCCATGGCTGGCACACGTCCCCTTTTGCTGCTACACGTCCACTGTGGCTGGCACACATCCCCTGTGGCTGGCACACGTCCCCTGTGGCTGGAACATGTCCCCTGTGGCTGGCACACATCCCCTGTGGCTTGCACATGTCCCCCATGAATGGCACACGTCCCCCATGGCTGGCACATGTCCCCTGTGTACAGCACAGACAGCAAAGTGAAAGCAACAGATGTAGCAGAGTTGGAGAAGCTACAGATGAGCACTGAGAAAGCTAACTGGGAGGGCACTTCAACCTGGTGACCCAGAAGAGAGCGAGAGGCCAAAGAATAGAGAGGATAATCGACTATCCTGGCCCAGTCCACAGAACCCGGAATACCGGCTCAGAGGTGGTCCAGCAGGCTACATCCCTGTACCACAGAACCCGGAGTGGTCGTAAGCTTTATAGGGGCTCGACTCACAAAACACCAACTACCGCAGCTATACCGGGAGCACCCACCATTAAAGTCTAGGGGCCGTGAGTCCGGAAGCGGTAACCCAACCGAAGGCCCTCAGTGCTCTTGATGAGGTATAACAGAGCAGCGAAGTGCAGAGACAGTCAGAGATAGAGAAAGACACCTGTGGAGCTTCAGAGAGACACTGCTCATTGCCAGAACCACCCGGTCCATTGCCTCAGCCGACACCATCGCATACCTTGTAAAGTTGTTGTTTACCAGAGTAAAGAACCCGTGCAGAGTGAGCAGTGTGTCAGAACTTTATTCCAGAACTGTCATTCACGTGCATTGCTTTACAGAAACGACTGAGCTGCCCTATTCCACCACTACAGCACACAGTAGGGAGCGACTCCATCTTGCTGCCGCCCATCACCCCGGAGGCCCAAGCAGCGCCGGTGCCATCACCGGAACCTACAGGTGGTGTCACGAACAAAAACTTTATTCCTTTTTATTATTTTAATTTTACCCCTTTTCCATTGACCACCGAGCCCACAGCCTCAGGCACCGAAACTATGACCTACAGACTGCGCCTGAGAACTGAGTACCCTGGACCATGGTGAGTCACTTGCACATGTTCCCCATGGCTGGCACACGTCCCCTTTTGCTGGTACACATCCCCTGTGGCTGGCACACGTTCCCTGTGGCTGGCACACGTCCCCTGTGGCTGGCACATGTCCCCTGTGGCTGGCACACATCCCCTGTGGCTGGCACATGTCCCCTGTACTGGCACACGTCCCCTGTGGCTGGCACACGTCCCCCATGGCTGGCACATGTCCCCTGTGGCTGGCATACATCTCCTGTGGCTTGTACATGTCCCCCATGGCTTGCACTTGTCCCCTGTGGCTGGCATACGTCCCCTGTGGCTTGCACATGTTCCCCATGGCTGGCACACATCCCCCATGGCTGGCACACGTCCCCTGTGGCTTGCACGTCCCCCATGGCTGGCACACGTCCCCTGTGGCTTGCACATGTCCCCTGTGGCTGGCACACATCCCCCCTGCCCTGTCTATGGCCCCCATGCTCTTTCCTCACCCTCCTCCGGATCTCTCTCCTGCCGCTGCTCTCCTCCACTTCCTACTTCTCAGTACCGGTCATGTTTTCAGCAGAAAGACATTATCTCTGTGTGCCCGATCACAGCGGCAGCAGGGAGAGCGGAGAGACAGCGGGAGATCAGCGCTGGAGGAGGGAAGGAAAGCAGCAGCATGGGGGCCATATGGAACACAGGGGGGTCATGTGCCATCACAGGGGGGGGTGCAGGCACATATAATATGCGCTACTCCCCCCAGCCCATCACCGTGGTGTGGTTCCAGCACCATGGTGATGGAGAGCGGCTATGCATATTATATGAGCGGGAGCAGGAGATCTCCCGCTGCCTCCTGCAGCCTCCCCCAGCCCCCGGACAGGCTCCAGAGCCCTATCACCTCCCCTGCAGTATAATCCAGTCTTCAGATTTTCTGGTAAGCCGCCGGCATGATTCACTGTCCACGGTGTCGAGGCTGCACTGAGAAGCCCCGGGGGCCGCATGCGGCCCGCATGTATGAGACCCTTGGTCTAAACTGTTTGCTCCTGCATTCTAGGCTGAACTTCTATGAAATATGGATATAATCCATACTAGTTTAAGGTACCTATGGAACTGGATCTATAGTACAAAGTCTGCCAGCCATGGTTGTATTCTTCCTGCCTCCTCAAACTTGCATTATTATGTTTCTGACAGTTTATTGATCCTGAGCAATAAAAACTACAACTCTTACCCTTACAGATTTCCTTATTGCTGAAGTTAATGGAGTTTTAAGATACTTTTTATTCTGTTATAAACACACATCTCTGACTTACTGGAAGCCATTGACAACCAAAGCCAGTTGCTGATAATGAAACTGCTCAACTATGAACATTAAAACATGGACATTCTAACAGTAGCATACAATTTCTATGCCCTAACCATCATAGATCTGGCTGATAAGTTAATTGTTTTATATAATTAAATAAATATATGGGTGTGTGTGTATAAAAATAATACATGGCTTTATAAATATTTTAAAGATGTAAATCTGAAAATCGTAACTTGCATTTGTAGAAAATATGGGAAAAAAATGGAAAATCCTTCAAGATTTTTGCTCCTTCATTGATCCATTTTAAAATGAAAGTCCCAGTGGGGAATGCCGCTGACGCATTTAAACTGTCTTGGTCTTAGTTGTAGTTGACATGTATAATTCACCCAAACATTTAAAACACATAAAAAGTGAAATTGAAGACATATGTGCAGGTTCAATACTAGATGAATAGAAAAAGCCCTAAGGCAAAAAAAACATATCAAGTGAATTCAGAATGACCACAGAAAATCTACACAAAAAATACATACTTAATACCAAATCAAACATAATAAATATACCTTATTTTTCGCATTATAAGACACACTTTTGTTCCCCCTAATTTTGGGGGAAAGTGGGGTGTGTGTCTTATAATGCGAAACTACTAGATTGGGCTGTAGGGGAGGCCAGGGGACTGTGAAGCAGTGTCTGGTGGCTGTCAGGAGGCTGCAGCTGCGGGCTGTGGTCACATGGGGTTGCTCATTATGCTCCTGTAATATCCACTGCATTCCGCTGTCAATCACCAGTGGGAGCAGTGCATATCACAGGATCGGGACCACTGCTGCTGGCTACGTCTTGTGTGCATAGTCAGTGCTTTTCATGCTTTCATTGCATGGAAAGCGCTGACTATCCAAACCATGCCTCGCTACCTGCAGGCATCCATCTCCGCTGTCTGTGCTCTGCGTCCTCCAGTCATGTGAGGGTTGCTGCAGAGTGATGTCATCACCACATGCCGCTCACATGACCGGACACCACAGAGCACAGACAGTGGGGATGGATAGCTGCAGGGAGCGAGGCGAGTATGGCATGGTTTGTTATTTCTTAAAGTGTGCTCCATGGGGGGACAGTGTGGCATGGGAGGACAGTGTGGCATGGAAGACAGTGTGCCATGGGGGGACAGTGTGCCAGCATGGGGGGACAGTGTGCCAGCATAGGGGGACAGTGTGCCTGCATGGGTGGACAGTGTGCCAGCATGTGGGGACAATGCACCAGCATGGGGGGCAGTGTGACCCCATGGGGGACAGTGTTCCAGCAAGGGGGACATATACACAAGCATGGGGAGGGGGCCATGTACCAGGATGGGGGACATATATACTAATTGTAAGATGTACACTGGCATTATAAGATGGACCCCAATTAATATTAATTTTTTTGTTTTCCTTCACCAAATTTGGGGGTGCGTCTTATAATCAGGTGCGTCTTATAAAGCGAAAAATACGGTACATTAAATCATTTTTAGAACTATGGCTGGTGGGAGTGTGTGATTCAAGTTTCAAGATCCACAGTGCTCCTTTTTTTTAAAAGGATCTTTCACCAATTTCCTCCCCTTCTTGGAAGATTTGCCTTATTGAAGGCAAAGAAAACAAAGTTATTTAAATTGCCATTATGCATCTCCACAAAGTGCTTTGCAGCCCCTGAAGTGCCTGTCATTTTTTTCTTACCTATATCTATGTTTTCAGCTATATGGGTTTTTACCTTTCTGATAGTACAATCGACATAGATTAAATTACACCCCATGCATTGGATAATATATGACACATGAGAAGAATCACAGTTCAGGTAATCTTTAATATAAAATATTTCAGTATCTTTTCCCTGAAAGGTTTTAGCTTTTTTTGCAAAAAGACACATTTTACATCTTACTCACCTGCACTTAAAAAAAAAAAAAAACAATATTACCGTATTTAACTCCTGGGTAATGCTGCTCTGTTCATCAAGCAACTGAGTGTTGGAGCAAGCTCCCCTGGCATGTAAAATTTCACCAGCCACAGTGCTTCTGGGATGACAGCTATCAAAGTTTATAACAGTATTTCCAGAGCATAGCTTTGTATAAAAGGTTGCTATCGAGAAGTTTCATTTGTTATCAATAATAAATCCAAAAAAGTTTAGATTTTGAAAGGTTAGAAAAGGTAAATCTACGGTTGAACGCATTCTCATTGATATAAATAGCAAAATCCTGAGAGGAAAACTTTCCATTCCACCAGACAATAATAATATCATCCACATAGTGATTAAAGACGATCTGATCCAAAAAGAGGATTGGCTTTTTAAAAAAAGAAAAGCTCCAATATATAGTGGTTCTTAAGAATAAGGCCCATCAACGACCACCATTGAATGGCGTATCGGGGGTTAAAGGTCCACAACTTTAGGGGCCATACAGGAGTCCAATGATACTATTCTGAACAGACCCTTGCCAACTGCTGGATGCCACATTTGAACCGCTTCTGTTCAGTACTCAAGAGAGAAAAACATGACTGAGCATGAATTAAGCTTAGTATAGGAGGAATTTGAAATGCTTGACTGTTTCTGTAGCTCACTTTAACTACAATGCATTCCTTTTTAACTGGAGTGGCCATTGAAAGTTCCAGAATGTAACCTGAGCTTTTCAGATACTTATGCCATACACTGTTGATGAGTTTTATTGCAGCTCTTGAGAGTGATACAATCTGATCACTATGTGAACTTTATAGTTCTATAAATATGTATAAAAGGTTGTGGAAGGCTTTTAAATCTTTGTACGAATGTTTGTCACAAGATTAATGATTAAATCACATTATTTTAAAATGGTGTCCATCCAAATACAATGCAACCAAGCCACTAATTGCCACCCAACCAACCACCACAAAGCAAAATACAATACACTCTTCACATAAGGCCTCCTTCACATGTTCATATAAAACACGTATGTGAAAAACCAGCACTGATGTTATCAGTGTGCCATCCGTGTGTCATCAGTGTGCTATTGGGGTGTCATCAGTGTGCCATCTGTGTGTCATCAGTGTGCCATCTGTGTGTCATCGGTGTGCCAACTGTGTGTCATCCATGTGTCATCAGTGTGTCATCAGCGTGACATTGTTGTGTCATCAGTGTGCCATTCATGTGTCATCAGTGTGTCATCGGTGTGCCATCTGTGTGTCATCCATGTGTCATCGGTGTGTCATCAGCGTGACATTGGTGTGCCATCCAAGTGTCATCAGTGTTTCATCAGTGTGCCATCCATGTGTCATCAGTGTGCCATCCATGTGTGATTGGTATACCATTGGTGTGCCATCCATGTGTCATTGGTATCAGTGGCTATCTGTGTTTATTGATAAAGGTGGCTTGATGTGCCTGGATGGCTTTTATGTTTTTTTAATCAAAATAATGTTAACTAAGTACCCTATTTTATTTATATGCACTATTGCTATTTATTTAATTTTATCGCATTTTCTCAATTTCACTTTTCTTTTAGGTGTTGCTGTTTAATGGCCAGTGTGAACATGCTCCTACACATTGAATGTATACAAATTTTTATTCCAGTACATTTCTTTCATTTTCTTTGATTTATTTATTTTTTTTGCAGTCAATGCAACAAGAGTGTGATCTGCCAATCTTTGAGGTGAGCATTACATTTAGGACTTGTTATGCAAGTGGATAAATAAATTTAACAAGACTCGCCAAACCCCTGCCCCGACCTCCGAACCCTCTCCCTGCTCCTCCTACTCTCCGGTGACATTTCCCCTAATCCTGGCCCACCCCACCCCACCACATCACCTCACTCTCCTCCACCCCACTCTTGTGACCCATCACCAACCCTCGTAACCCCCTTAACCTCCGACCCATTCCCCCCACCCCTGCTTCCCCTGTCCCCCTACCTGGCGCACCCTGGAACGCCCGCTCGGTCTGTAACAAACTCCCACTTATCCACGACCTCTTCATCTCCAAAAAACTCTCCTTCCTCGGCATCACGGAGACCTGGCTTACCCACTCCAACACAACCTCCCCGGCTGCCCTCTCCTATGGTGGACTCACGCTCTCCCACACCCCCCCGTCAACACCCGTGGTGGAGGTGTTGGCCTACTTCTGGCCAACGACTGCTCCTTCTCTCCACTTACTCCACCCCTTTCCCCCCTCCCCTCCTTCGAGGCACACTCCGTACGCATCTACTCCCCCTGCAACCTCCAACTGACCGTTGTCTACTTCCCCCTGGATCCCCCTCCACCTTCTTCGACCACTTCACAACCTGGCTCCTCCACCTCCTCTCCTCTGACATCCCCACCATCGTCATGGGTGACTTCAACATCCCCATCGACACCCCCAACGCTGCTGCCTCCAGACTCCTATCCCCATCCTCCTCTTTCGGCCTCTCCCAATGGATCTCCTCCGCCACACACACTGGTGGCCACACACTAGACCTCGTCTTCACCCGCCTCTGCTCCCTCACCGACCTCGCAAACTCAACCCTCACCCACTCCGACCACAACCTACTGACCTTCTCATCCCTCTTCCCCCCATCATGCTCCCCCCTCTCCGGACTCTCCCTCACCTCCGCAGAAAGCTCAAGCTCATAGACTTCCACTCACTCTCAGAGTCCCTCCTCCCCCTCTCAGACTTGGCCTCTTCTCAAGTCGCTGACTCAGCCACCTCCCTCTACAACACCACTCTCACTACAGCCCTCGACCAGGTTGCTGTTTTCCTCTTTGATGAGAAAACAGTGGAACATCTGTTGTATGTCAGCCATTAATGCCACCGTACCTCTGCGGAAATAGAGTAGCACTTCTAGAAGTCTGTTGTTGAGGTCTGGGTCTGAAAGTAGGACATCATTCAACGAGAATACCACTCTTAGCTGACCTGGCTTCTTAGGATGATACACTCCAAAGATGGGTAAGTACCAACACTCTTCTGAGTGTCGAAGTGCAGGTGCAATCTCTGTGTGGTTGTTCTGGAATATCTTCCCCATGAAGGTAAAGAAATGTTCCTTCGTCTCAGGCGACTTCTGAAGCTTGTGTCTGAGGGAGTTGAAGACCAGTTCCCTGTTGTTGGGTAGGCGTCTGCTCCGTGGCCGGAACGGTAGAGGTGCGACCCAACTATTTGACTTGTCTTTGACCATCTCTCGATACATGATGTCCAAGAACATCCTGTCTTCTATGGACATTTTTGCCTTGTCTTCCTTTGTCCTGTGGAAGACTGTACAACCTATGTGGTCTTGTTCATCTTCACAGGTGTTGTCTTCGTTGGAAGGAACTGAGAAAGGGCACTGACTCTACCCTTAGAAAGATACTAGTTTCAGAAGTTCAAGCATTTTTTTCCCCAGAAAGTAATGATTTAACCCCTTTAACCCCAGCCTGTTTTCACCTTCATGACCAGGGCAATTTTTTCAATTCTGACCAGTGTCACTTTATATGGTAATAACTTTGGAATGCTTCAATGGTTCCCAGTGATTCTGAGATTGCTTGTGACACCATTCTAAAAACATACCCCTGAAACTGCTGAAAACCACATCCAAGAAGTTTATTAACCCTTCACGTTTTTACAGGAACTAAAGCAATGTGAAAGGAAAAAAACGAAAATTTTACTTTTTGCCACAAAAATGTTACTTTAGCCCCAAATTTAGCATTTTCACAAGAGTAGCAAAAGAAAATGTACCATACAATTTGTTGTGCAATTTCCCCCGGTAGAATTTAAGGCTACATTCACACACGGCGTTTTGGCTGCGTTTTGTGAGGATCCATTTTTGGTGCAGAAACTGCGCCAAGAACGGACCCTCACAAAGCGCAGTGATCTGTGTGAACGCCACTGAGCATTTCGCCTGCGCTTACTCACCCCGCTGATCTCCCCTGGTGATTCCTCCTAATCACAGAGGACGCAGAGAGCCTGCCTGGGCTTGCCATGTGACTGCGTGACATCATTCGATCACATGGTGCTGTCCATGGTCCTCCACAGGTCCTGCAGCCTCGGTATGAAGAGAGTTCATTGTGGGAGCGTGGTGAGATGAGTTAAAGCACAGCGAAAAAAAACACCACAAAATTGACATGTGACTTCTTTTTATAGACCCGCATTTGAGACCAAAAGCGGGTCTGTAAAAAGTGCAGTGTCTGAATGCAAAATAGTGAAATGCATTGACTTGGCTGGGACAACGAATGTCAATGTGTTTCACTGCATTCCACTGCAATAGTGGATCCATACAAAGCAGACCAATAGCGCAGCAATAACAATTAGACTGCAAAATAGTTTGGATTGGATTGCGGATACTGTCTCGTTTGGAGAGCCCAATGATGTGCCTAAACAGTGGAAACTCCCCAGAAGGGACCACATTTTGGAAGCTAGATCCCTCAGGGAATTTATTTAAATGTTTAGTGAACACCTTGAACCCTGAAGCTCTTCACAGAATTTTACAACATGGAGCCATGAAAATGAAAAATTACATTTTTACCACAAAACTGTTGCTTTAACCCTAAAACTTTAATTTTTACAAGGGAATCAGTGGAAAATGCACCATACAATTTGATGTGCATCTTCTCTGGAGTATGCTGATACCCCATATGTGGTGGAAAACATCTGTTTGGGGCACTAGAGTGTTCGTAGGGGAAGGAGCGAAGTTTGATGTTAGCGGGCGCAATGTCATGTCTGCCGAGCCACTAATGTGCCTAAACAATGGAAGCCCCCACAAGTGACTCCATTTTAGAAACTTGACCCTTTGAGGAATTTATCTAGATGTTTAGTGAGCACATTGAACCCCTAGGTGTTTCACAGAATTTTTTAACTCTGAGCTGTAAAAAAAATCTTTCATTTTCACAAGACTAACAGGAAAAAATGGACCTATCAAATTGTTATGTAATTTCTCCTGAGTACACTGATACCCCATATATGGTTGAAAACTATTTTTGAGGCACACTGCAAAGTTCTGAAGGGAAGGAGTCAAGATTTAGTTGGAATAGTTTGGGGGTGCCATGTCACATTGGCAGAGCCCTTGTGTTGCCATAACAGCCGAAATCCCAACAAGTGACCCCATTTTACAAAGTACACCCCTCAATGAAGTTATCTAGGGGTACAGTGATCATATTGACACTACAGGTGTGTCAAAAATTTTTATATTATCGGGCAGTGAAAAAAATTAAATTTCATTCTTACCACTAAAATATTTTAACTCCAGATTTCCAAATTTGACAAAGGGAATACCGTATATACTCGTGTATAAGCCGACTTTTTCAGCCCAAAAATTGGGCTGAAAAGTCCCCCCTCGGCTTATACGCGAGTATATACATGTGTGTGACGGGGACGGGGGCTCTGACTGGGGGCAGGAGGAGGCAGGAGGGGGCTACAGTGACACCGCGCGGTCACGTGGGCCCGCCTCATTAATATGCACGCATCCCCCTGTCCATCCCCGGCAAGGGGATGCAGTGCATATTGCCGGACACAGCCCCTGGCGGCCCCCGGCAGTGGTATACAGCCCCCCCCGCCTAGTACCGGGCCCCCATGCTGCGGATACAGTAGTTCATACATTACCATCTCTCCCTGCAGCGCGCGGCTCCTCCAGTCCCAGCCGGCATCTTCCTGTAGTGTCATGTGACTGGCGCGTCACATGACACTACAGCAACAAGCCGGGCGGGAGATGGAGGAGCCGCGCGCTGCAGGAGATGGTAATGTATGAACTACTGTATGCTGTGCCGCAGCATGGGGGCCCGGTACTAGGCGGGGGGGCTGTATACCACTGCCGGGGGCGCTGTATAAACCCCCGGGGGCCTGCTGTATAAACCCCCGGGGGCCTGCTGTATAAACCCCCGGGGGCCTGCTGTATAAACCCCCGGGGGCCTGCTGTATAAACCCCCGGGGGCCTGCTGATACCCCCGGGGGCCTGCTGATACCCCCGGGGGCCTGCTTATACCCCTGGGGGCCTGCTGTATACCCCTGGGGGTCTGTTGATACCCCTGGGGGCCTGTTGATACCCCTGGGGCCTGCTGATACCCCTGGGGCCTGCTGAATACCCCTGGGGGCCTGCTTATACCCCTGGGGGCCTGCTGTATACCCCTGGGGGCCTGCTGATACCCATGGGGCCTGCTGTATACCCATGGGGGTCTGCTGTATACCCCTGGGGCCTGCTGAATACCCCTGGGGGCCTGCTTATACGCCTGGGGGCCTGCTGATACCCCCGGGGGCCTGCTGATACCCCCGGGGGCCTGCTGTATACCCCCGGGGGCCTGCTGATACCCCTGGGGGCCTGCTGATACCCCTGGGGGCCTGCTGATACCCCTGGGGGCCTGCTGTATACCCCTGGGGGCCTGCTGTATACCCCTGGGGGCCTGTTGATACCCCTGGGGCCTGCTGATACCCCTGGGGCCTGCTGAATACCCCTGGGGGCCTGCTTATACCCCTGGGGGCCTGCTTATATGCCTGGGGGCCTGCTGTATACCACTGGGGGGGCCTGTATACCTTACTGCTGGGGGTTGTATACCTGTGCTGGAGTCCACCCTCGGCTTATACGCGAGTCAATAAGTTTTCCCAGTTTTTGGGGGCAAAAGTAGGGGGGTCGGCTTATACACGGGTCGGCTTATACACGAGTATATACGGTAATTAAAAAAGGGCCCTAAATTATGAGGCACAATTTCTCCTGAACATAGCAATATCCCGCATGTGACTGTACAGTACTGTTTGGCCATGCCACAGGGCTCGGGAGGGAAGGAGCGTCATTTGATGTTTACATCATAGATTTTCCTAGACTAGTTGGCAGACTCCATTTGCCCCTAAGTGCCAGAACAGCAGAAATCCCCACAAGTTTGGAAATTTCACCCCTCTGAGAGTTGATTTATTGGTGTAGTGATGATTTTGCTTTTGGAAAACACCAATGAAGTCAAATGCAATGAATTTTGCAGAATTAAACATTTTAAATAAGCCCTAGTGCCCAGTACATTGTAGTGCCCATACATTGTGTCTAGCTCATGCTTCTGGACACACCATGTGATAATGCACTATGCACTTCCTTACTACAACAATGTCAAGCATGTGGACATTAACAGGCATTTAAACACATTGTGGGGCTCAGAAAGAATGGGGGCATTTGGATTCGGGAGCGCAGGACTTGCTGGTTTTCTTTTTGGGAGGTGAGGAGCCATAGTGTTTTTCCAGAGCCTTTGTGCTACCAATAATGTGCAAGCCCCTATTTTTTCATTACTAGATGACAGACCTGAGTGCGGACTTGTTTTTTTGGCTTGAGTTGAATGTTATTGGTGGCAATTTTTTGTACAGAACATTTTGGATCAGTTCACATTTATCATGTGCTCTATTCCGTCCAGTTACTTTGGAGTTTCCATCTATATCTTCAAAATACATGATTCAGGTGAAACCTCTGACAGATCCATTCATTATAAAGAGGCAGCAGAGTTACTCTATACTATGTTCAGCCTCTTTTCAGTGGTATCTGTTTTTTCAAAGGTGTTCAACACTGTGGTTGACCACACTTTTGTGCACGCCTAAAGAGATGCATCAAAAGATGCAAACTTCCAAATCACAGGCCAGATAAGAGGTCAAGTTGACTCACTACAGTGAATTCTCTATTGGGAATTTTGTCTGAATCACATATTATGGTACCTTTACACGCCGCAACCGAGGGTGGCAACAGGTAGGCACCGCACATGCACGCGCGCGTTTGCAACGGTTGCTAACGGTACCTGACGCCGCAAATACACGCCGCCACAAGGTGCTCCACAGAAGGTATTTTCGTTCCCTGGAAGTGCCGACGGGTGCCGCAGGTTACCTTCTGTGGAGCACCTTCCCTGATTTACACGCCGCTACCACAAGGGAATCTGGGCTTACATACTGTGCGCCATAACTACATAGGCGTGACAGAGTTGTGTATTACGCGATGCTCGTACGGTGATTGGACAATGCAATAGCATCATGATTGGCCAGCCAGCGCAGGGAGGCTGGCTAATACATGACGCTATTGCAAATGTGTATTGTGACAGGTCAGCTCGTTAAATATGCCGCCCTGTGCAGGGACAGCCAATGTGTAAAGCGACCTGGAAAGAATAGGGGGATTAAATTGGATGACAGGGCTGACTCAAGTAAAAGAACCAGTGAACAGCCATGGGGTTTGGCTACTAACGCAGTAAAAAATGCTTGTTTTCTCCAAAATAAAGAATTTTTGTATCTCCACATTTTAAAGGCTATGTTTTTTTTTTTTGCTGACTGAATCGTGTGAGTGCTTGTTCTTTGTGGGATGATTTGGAGTTTTTATTGGTAGCATTTTGAACAGCATAATGTTTTTTGATCACTTTCTTTTCTGCTTTTTGTGAGCAAGAATCAATGAGAAACAGCAATTCAGGAACTGGTTTTTTTTTTTTTAACACCGTTCACCGTAAAAGTGAAAAGACAGATTTATTCTTTTGGTCATTACAGTTACAGCAATACCATACTTATATTGTGTTTTTTTATGTTTAGTTTTGTTTACATGGAATACATGGGAATGGCCCACACTTAAAAAAAGTTATTATACTCCCTGTCCATCGCTCCCCCGTAGAATTGTGATATCCTCTTCTCATATTGGGAGCTGATAAGCGTGTGAGGGAGCTGCGATTACATCACTGTCATGCACCGCGCTCCCACATGTAGTCAGCTGCCGGCATAACAAGATGCAGTGCTGCTACAGGGGAGCGATGGAACGGTGAGTATAATCTTCCCTCCTCTGCTGGGATATTTACTGATATCACACCAGTGATGATGCATGGGAAGAAGTTACTATCCACACATGGAATCGCACTCAGCTGTAGCAGCAGTGGGTCATCACTTGTGCCTGCTGGTTAAGGAGATTTATTATGCGCTGCTCCTCTCATCACCAATCATTTTGCTCACCTCTCGGCACCATCTTCAGTGCTGAAAGGTGATGGATGGGGGGAGCAGTGAATAATAAATTATCTTGAACAGCGGCCACATGTGATCACCGGCAGGCACTTCTACAGCCTGCTCCTGCCTCTGATGACCTGTTTCACTGCTCCCCCATAGCCGCAGCCAAGTACCGTACATCCAGACTATAAGATGCACCCCCACTTTTTCTCCAAATTTAGCTGGAAAAAAGTGAGTCTTATATTTCAAAAAATATGGTATATAGAAAAAAAAATGATTTTGCAGAGCTATAGCTTTTTTACTTTTTCACTGACGGAGCTGTGTGGTGGCTTTTATTTTGCGGGAGAAGATTATGTTTTCAACTACCACATTTTTATTTTTACATTGTTTTTTGACTGCATTTTATTCCACTTTTTTGTCAGGTGTATGCTGAAAATAGATAGTTTTGCTACGTTTTTTATTTATTTTTTCGATGTTCACTGAAGGGATTAAATATTGTTTCCTGTTTTATAAATCGGACTGTTCTGAATGCAGCAATACCAAATATGTGGTTTTTTTGTTTGTTTATTTTTTACATAAATATACATATTTTTTAGATATAATTTTTTTGCATTTATTTTTCTTTATTTTCCGATTAAAAAAAAAATACTTTTACAATTTTTTTTTACCTTATTTTCATTTATTTACTTATTCCCTATATGGGACACTAATAAACATTGCCCTGATTACTGATATAATGTATTGCAATATACAATTACTGCAATACATTATGTGTCACCGCAGCGCTGACATCTCTCAGTGCTGCAGTAACACAAACCTCCGAGATCATGCTCCTGGGCATGATCTCAGATGCGTTCTGTATTTTAGTGACCCAGAAGTCATCATGACGACATCTTGTCACCATGGCAACGATTGGGCCCTTGCAATGACATCATGCAGGAGGGGAGCGCATTCCTCTCCCATATCCATACATTCTGCGATCAATATTGCTTGTGGCGTTTAGGGGATTAAACAGCCAGCGACAGCACTGGGACCCTCACTGGCTGTGAGAGCCGGGGCTTGGCTGTCAGGGGTGTTGAGCTCCTGGCTGCGATCATGCCTGCACAACTCCTGTGCATGTGCAATCACCAGGATGTATCGGTACATCCAATGATGGCGATGGACCAACAAATAGGACCAAGGAAGAGAAGGAATTAAAGGTAACCAAATTTATAGAAGACTTGTGAGCAGGTCAAAAGTGGATAGTCTTTACACTTTACACTTCTTTTATTCCTGTTGCTCAGCTTAGTAATTATTATTTTTTTCTCATCCATTATTGAGAAATCAGTGTTTTAATTGATAATAAAATGAGGTTGTAGATCTACAGCAGATCTGAAACCTGTATCATTCGAGCTCTATTCATCACCAAGAGCCACCTACTCCCGCTTTATGACTTCATGCAAATGAGTCATCAGTCAAGCAGGTCAGTGCTCCTTTGCCTGAAGTCCCACAGCATAGAGGCTGCCAATCAAGCAGGAGGTGGCAGTGTTAAGCAGGGAATAGAGCTGGAGTGACAGAGCTTTCTGACCTACAGCCTAATTTGCATATCAAATCAAACACTGATTTCTCAGTAATGGATTGTCCCCTAAGCCATTGCGGGGGACAACATGGCTACACAGGCCTTATTAGTGTATCAGGTTGTTGGTCAGGTGAGTGACCAATGATGTTTTTATATTTATTGACCTATTAGGATTGAGTTACACTGGCAGTTGCTGGGGTGACCCTGACAACTGCCAGGTGATGTGTGGTGACAGCCTGTGATTGGCTGCAGGGGCGTTGCTAGGGTCAAAAAACACCCGGGGCTCGGGCCCACTGAGCTGCATTTTTCGGAATAAATTTAAATAAAACCCAAGTAAAATGTACTTAAATAACCAGTGACACTCTACATATATAATATTAACAGTTTTAATGCTTTAAAACATTATAGAGATTGCCAACATGCACTCAATAAATACACAAAATATAACAGTATTAGGCCAACATACAAGTAATCCTAAGGCTTCTTTCACATGAGCGCTTTTCTGCTGTTAATACCGTGATTTTAAAGTGCATGAATTTCGCTGTCAAAAAACGCCATTAAAGAACATGTTCTATAATGACGGTTTTTTAGCAGTCGCTTCTTGACCCCATTGACGTGAATGGGGCGTGCTCCCGGCGAAAATTGGGTGCTTTAAAAGCACGCGATTAGTGTTCGGGGAGAAGCGCTTATCTGAATAAGCCCTAAAGGGTTTTCTTACTACTTTGATCCACTCCCCTAGGATACAGTTCTATCTATTGTGTTAAGGAAAAAATAGCACCAGTGGTATATACAGGCCCCAGCAGTATTACAGCAGCCCCAGTGGTATACAGCAGCCTCCCCAGTGGTATATACAGTCCCCAGCAGTATTACAGCAGCCCCAGTGGTATACAGCAGCCTCCCCAGTGGTATATACAGCAGCCCCAGCAGTATTACAGCAGCCCCAGTGGTATACAGCAGCCTCCCCAGTGGTATATACAGTCCCCAGCAGTATTACAGCAGCCCCAGTGGCATACAGAAGCCTCCCCAGTGGTATATACAGGCCCCAGCAGTATTACAGCAGCCCCAGTGGTATACAGCAGCCTCCCCAGTGGTATATACAGTCCCCAGCAGTATTACAGCAGCCCCAGTGGTATACAGCAGCCTCCCCAGTGGTATATACAGTCCCCAACAGTATTACAGAAGCCCCAGTGGTATACAGCAGCCTCCCCAGTGGTATATACAGTCCCCAGCAGTATTACAGCAGCCCCAGTGGTATACAGCAGCCTCCCCAGTGGTATATACAGGCCCCAGCAGTATTACAGCAGCCCCAGTGGTATACAGCAGCCTCCCCAGTGGTATATACAGGCCCCAGCAGTATTACAGCAGCCCCAGTGGTATACAGCAGCCTCCCCAGTGGTATATACAGGCCCCAGCAGTATTACAGCAGCCTCCCCATACTTTAAAGTATATGAATGTCAAAGGTGGTGAAAGGGTTAAATTACATTATATACAGCACACATGTACTGGACAATACATGCTCATTACATACATCATCACATGTCAGAGACCACATATATATACAATGCACAGCAGTACACATCAATACACAAACATGTGTACATACACACTTCAGTATACCAAATATATCCTAAATACACAAAGAGACACAACCACACACACACACACATACAACACACACATACAGAGACACAACCCCACAGAGACACAAACCACACACACACAGAGACAACAACCCACACACAAAACCCTCACACACACACAGGACAACAACACACACACACATACACAGACAGACAACACCAGGACAAACCACAACACACACAGACACAACCCACAACACAGACACAACCACACGAGACAGCACAACAACACAAAACACAACAGAGACACAACTACCACACAGAGACACAAAACACCACACAGAGACACAACACGACACAGAGACACAACCCGCACACACAGAGACAAACACCACACACAGAGACACAACACAACAACATACACAGAAGAACAACACACACACACACAGAGACAACATACACACACACAGAGACAACATACACACACACAGAGACAACATACACAACACATACACGAGACAAGCATACACACAGACACAACAACAACATACACACACACAGAGACAACATACACACACACAGAGACAACATACACAGACAACATACACAGAGACAGCATACACACACACCAGAGACAACATACACACACACAGAGACAACATAACACACACAGAGACAACACACAAGACACACACAGAGACAACATACACAACAACATACACAGAGACAGCATACACACACAACACAGAGACAACATACACAACACACAGAGACAACATACACACACACAAGACACATACACACACACAGAGACACATACACACACATACACAGACAAAACACAGAGACAACATACACACACAGAGACAACATACACAGACAACATACACAGAGACAGCATACACACACACACACACAAAACACATACAACACACACAGAGACAACATACACACACACAGAGACAACACAACACACACAGAGACACATACACACAAACAACAAGACAAACAACAAACAACACACCACACAGAGACACATACATACACAACAGGACAACATACACACACAAGAGACAACATACACAGACAACATACACAGAGACAGCATACACACACACACAACAAGACAACATACAACACACACAAGACAACATACACACACACAGAGACAACATACACAGACAACATACACAGAGACCATACACACACACACAGAACAACATACACACACACAAGACAACATACACACACACAGAGACAACATACACAGACACAACACAGAGACAGATACACACACACACACAGAGACAACTAACACACACACAGACAACATACACACACACAAGACACATACACACACACAGAGACAACATACACACACAGAGACAACAATACACACCACAGAGACAACATACACAGACAACATACACAGAGACAGCATAACACACACACAACAAGACAACACACACACAGAGACAACATACACACACAGAGACAACATACACAGACAACATACACAGAGACAGCATCACACACACAAAAGAACAACATACATAACACACACAAGACAACATACACACACACAGAGACAACATACACAGACAACATACACAAACAGAACACAACAAACAACAGAGACACATACACACACACACACCACAACACACACACAGAGAAACATACACACACACAGAGACAACATACACAACACACAAGAGACAAATACACACACACAACACAACACACAACAGAGCAACATACACACACAGAGACAACATACACAGACAACATACACAGAGACAGCATACACACACACACAACACAGACAACATACAACACACACAGAGACAACATACACACACAGAGACAACATACACAGACAACATACACAACACCATACACACACAAGACAACATACACAGAGACAACATACACACACAACACATACACACACACACACAGAGACAACATACACACACACAGAGACAACATACACAGACAACATACACAAGACACAACACACACACAAACACATAACAACACACACACAGAGACAACATACACACACAGAGACAACATACACAGACAACATACACAGAGACAGCATACACACACACACACACACACACAACACACAGACAACATACACACACAAGAACATACACACACACATACAACACGAGCAGAGACAACATACACAGACAACAACACAGAGACACATACACACAACACACAGAGACAACATACACAGCAAACAGACACACACATACACACACAGAGACAACATACACAGACAACATACACAGAGACAGCATCACAAACACACACAGAACATCACAACAGAGACAACATACACGACAACTACACAGGACAAATCGGACAGCATGAGCTACAACAAGAGACAACATACACACACGAGCACAGCATACGACACTACACACACACACTACACTACACACAAACACAGACAACATACACACACACAACGACAAACATACACACACAGTAAGGACAACATACACAGACAACATACACAGAGACATCAACACTACACACACACACACACACAGACAACATACATACACACACAGAGACAGCATACACAGACACACAACCCAAACACAGACACATGGAGACATACACTCCTCTGTGCTGCAGGAGTGGAGGCTGGTGTTACATGTGCTTTACCTGCTCCCAGCAGCTGAGCACTTCCCCCACTCTTCTGCCAGGAGGACTGACTGTCCAGCAGGAGAGCTGTCATGTGGTGGACACGGCCCCTCTGTGAGTTGCTGGACCCGGAGGAGGGTTATAAAGCTGCTGCACACACAGTGCACACATAAAAGTGCACAGTGCAGGTTCCCGCAG
The DNA here is from genome assembly GCA_033576535.1 of Allobates femoralis. Lineage (NCBI taxonomy): Eukaryota > Metazoa > Chordata > Amphibia > Anura > Aromobatidae > Allobates > Allobates femoralis. Next base: position 445,782,088 of record JARQOC010000003.1, read on the forward strand.
CATAGAGCGGCAGAGGCCCTGTAGGAGAGATAGGATGTCAGGGAGAGAAGAGCTGCCAAAGGCAGTGTCTGATAGAGCGGGCCCTTCAGTTTATCAGCTGGTAGCGGCGCTAGGTCCGGGGCGGCGAGATTCGGGGCTCTATGCGAAAGAATCGGGGCTGCAGCCCGATTCTTAATGCATAGCGACGTCCCTGATTGGCTGTGATATTTAGGCGTCAAGATTGAGCCAGTATTTAAGGGGGAGGTTTCTGTCAGGTCTGTCAGACCATGACAGTACATCAAAGGATGGAAGGACTTGTGTCTGACCTGTTGCTTCGTGCCACTCAGGAGGGTGGTGAAGACTGGCTGAGGGCATGTTTGGCTTCACCTTCAGTTGTTCCTTGCCCATGGTTGTTACCTCGGTACCGCTTCTGTCTCTGATTCTGCCGGTTCTGTGCCTCATACTGTGGGCTCCGCAGTAACTGAAGTGCTGGATGTAGATTCACCTCGTCGCCTGAGGATGAAGAGGAGTCACAGGGAGCGTTATTCTCCCTCACCCACTCAGCGTTCTCAGGCGGGCTCTCACAGCAGTGCCTCTGCTGGGTCCCGGCGTAAATCTCCTTCAGTCCCGAAGTCTCGAAGGACTGGCAAAGCCTCGCAAGGTTTCCAGGCTCCTAGGGAATCTGAACGCCGGCTCCATCAGGCCCGCCTGTCAGCCACAGACTCTCAGGTTTCTGCATTGATGTCCCCTCCGGCCCCTCCTCCTGACCCTATGCCGGCTGGTTTTGATGCTTCTACTATAGCAGCGTATATAGCAGCTCTCCTGTCACAGGGATCTGCTCAGCAGGCTGGACTTCCTCTGCCTGTTTCTTCCTTGGGTGATCCCTCTGTGGGTTGCCTAGGGAACCTGGACTCAGCTTCTCTGCACACAGCCTCAGTGCCTTTTCATCATACCTCTTCAAGACATGAGGCTGCCTCCCGGGCATGGATGTCTGGGGCATCCTCAGATGAAGACGCCAGCTCATCTCATTGCCTGCCTTTAGGTCAGGATCTCCCTTCAGCCCGTGATCCGCCGGATTTCCAGCATACCAGGAATGCAGAGCTGGATCGTGGTGAGATGCCTCTCCCTCCCCTTTCCTCTTCTCTTCCCTCTGTTTCAGCTGGGTTAGTTTTGGGGATTGTTAGCAAAGTTTTAGAGGAGTTTTTAGCTCGCCCTGGGCTGGGGGAGTCCTTCCCAACGCTTGCTAAGAAGAATGTGTCTGAAGCGGTGTATAAGGAAGCTATGGTATGTGAGTGGTCCCCCCTTGGTTTTCATCTGCCCTTGGCGGTGAAAGAAAAAATTTGGAAGAAGGAGTATTTAGATATTTTTTCTTTGTTACCGGTTGCTAAGGAACCGACATCTAAAAATGAGAAGAAAGATGATAGGTCTGATGCGGATGGTGATCGGCGTAGGCCTTATCGATCTTTTCACAGCTGGGTTCAAGCCTTCTTGATATACGCTGCTGTGTTGGGAGAGAAATTCCCTACGTTTTGTAGCGGTCTCTTCCAGCACTTGGATATTATCATGGAGGCCTATAAACATTTTGGTGGCTTTGCTTGGCTGCATTATGATGAGGCGTTTAGGCAACAAATGGCCGTTCACCTGTCTATTAGGTGGGGAGTGAAGGATGTTGACCTTTGGCTAAATTTGATGTTGCCTCAACGTTCCTCTTCTCAGAAGCAGCTGGCAGGGCAATCAACACGCAAAGGTGTTTGCTTCGCCTTTAACGAATCTACCTGCAAGAGGCAGGCGTCTTGTCGTCTTCGACATGAATGCTCCACTTGCGGAGGATAGCACCCTGCCTTCAAATGTTACCGTAGGCAGAACCAGTCTGGTCAGCCGGTGTCAAAGGAACCCGTTTTCAAAAACAATGACTCCGGTGAACCTGTCAGGCATGCTACCATGGCTAGACAGGTTCCCAGACAGGGTGATAGCCAATCTATCAATTGATGGTTTTAGTGAGGGCTTTCCAGTTCCTGAGTTTCTTGGATCTGGTTGCTCTATAGTGTGTAATTTGGCCTCTGTCAGATCACATCCTGAGGTAGTTTCCCGGTATATTGACAAGGAATTGCAGTTGCACCGCATTGCTGGTCCATTTAATTCACCCCCGTTTGACAATTTTTGGATCTCCCCATTAGGGGTTGTTCCAAAAAAAGAATTGGGAAGCTTCCGGATTACTCATCATTTATCTTTCCCCAGGGGCCAGTCGTTAAATGATGAAGTGGATGCGTCTGTTGCATCAGTTCAATACAGCTCCTTTGATGACACTATTGAATTACTACGCAAGTGTGGGCGTAACGCCTTACTTGCTAAGTCTGACATAAAATCTGCGTTTCGGCTTCTCCCAGTCCATCCATCGGGTTTTAATTCTTTGGGTTTTTTCTTTAATGGTTGTTTTTATTTTGAGATGTGTCTAACTATGGGGTTTTTGCTTTCTTTCTATTATTTTGAGGGTTTTGCTAAATTTTTGGAATGGGTTGTCAATGTTAACATTTCAGCGGGGGGTGTCGTTCATTATTTCGATGATTTTTTGTTTGTGGGCGATTCTTCTTCTTTAGTTTGTCATGATTTGCTAGCTAGGTTTATGGAGTTGATGCATTCCTTTGGTGTTCCTTTGGCTGAAGAGAAGACGGTTTTTCCTTGTCATGGTTTAGAATATTTAGGTATTACTATTGACACTGTCCGTTGGGAGCTTAGTTTATCTGTTGAAAAAATTTTAAAACTTCAGGAGTTGATTGATACCATGTTGTCTAAAGAGAAGCCTAGTCTTTGGGATTTTCAGCGCCTTTTAGGCAGTCTTAATTCTGCTTTGCGGATTCTTCCGATGGGTAGACCTTTTTTGCGTAGATTATATGATGCTACAAAGGGTGTCTCTTCTCCAGGTAGTCATATTCGTTTGACAGCTCCGTTGCATGACGATCTTTTGGTCTGGCGTCGTTTTTGTCCGACTTTAACGGCATTTGTTGTTTTCCAGAAAATTTTGTGTGCGCAGAATCGATTAATTTGTATTTTCATGTGGATGTTACGTCAGGTATAGGTCTTGTTTTTGGACAAACTTGGAGTTTTTCCGCCTTACCGGAGAATGTCGTATCGACGTCTTATTTTGGTAATGAAGTGGGTTGTGAGCTGTTTGCTGTTCTCGCTATTTTGAATATTTGGGGTTTAGCACTGGCTAATAAGAGAATTGTGTTTTCCTCTGGATGTACAGGCATGGTTTTTGCTCTCAATGCATTAACCTCCAAGAGCGTTATTGTCACTAAAATGTTGCGTCAGGTGGTATTTTTGTGTTTGCATCATAATGTGGGGTTGCGGGCCAATTTTTCAAAGGCCTCTGCTAATCGGGCAGCCCTTTTCCTTTCTCAGCAGTGTTGGGTCGATTTTCGCAGAACTCTTCTTCTATCGGATTTCGACGGGATCCCTTTCCGGTTGGTCTTTGGGAGAGCCTCCTGGAATGACAGAATTTTTTATACAGAACTCTATCGCTCACTCAACTTGGGCCTTCTATTCGGCCGCATGGCGTGAGTGGCAGAATTTTTGTAAAGTGCACAATGTGAACTGTGTAGGTTCTGATGTTAGTTTCGTCTTCTCTTTTTGTACGTTTTGTGTATCTAAAGGGCTTAGTCACTCAGCATTGTCAAAAATGCTATCAGGCATTTCTTTTTTTCAAAAATTGTACGGTGGCACTTCCTTTATTTGTCTTTTTCTGTTCGCCAGTTCATGAAAAGTTTTCGGAAGAATCAGTTTCACCCAGATTGTAGGAGACCTATCTCTGTTGATCTATTATCTGAATTGTGGTTTGTGTTGGATGAAATTTGTTATAGTAAATTTGAAATTTGCTTGTTTCGCACATGTTTTGTTTTAGCTTTTTTTGCAGCCCTTCGTATCGGTGAGTTAATTCCCTATAATAAATCCCGCCTATGAGGACTTTTGGTGGGGGATATTCAACTGTTTGATAATTCATTATTGATTTTGATTCGTTCCTCCAAAACTGATCAGCTTGGGAAGGGTTCTCGCATTAGGTTGAAGATGGTTACTGATTCTTTTCTTTGCCCCATTTTTAATATGAGAAAGTAGATGGAGATTCGCCCTTCTTTTCCTGGTTCCCTGTTTCTTCATCAAAATGGGGAACCAGTCACCAGCTTTAAATTCCGATCTACTTTGAGAAAATGTTTGCTTAGATTACATTTGAGCCATTTAAAAATCTCTTCTCACTCATTCAGGATAGGCGCTGCTACAGAGGCGGCGAGATCTGGTTTGAGTGAGAGAAAAATCTGTGCGATAGGTTGATCTGCTAGGGCCCAATTATACATTCGGCCAGACCTGCTACCTAATTTGTGATATGTTTCCTTTTAGGTCCTTTTATTGTGTGGATAATAGGACATTCTTTTATCCATTGGGCTCATCGGAGGGCTATGGTACACCAGTATTCGAAAAACCTTTTCTTTGACCGCAGTCAAGTTTTATTATTCTGGCACAGTGTTCGAGGAATGAGGTTAGCTAACTTATGCAAATGTTTAAGCTACCTTTCATCTGTTTTTCCCCTT
>JARQOC010000003.1:445786749-445896483 GCA_033576535.1 Allobates femoralis
AATAAAAAAATGTAATAAAATGGCTACAAAAATGTGAGGGGTGTACTCACTTTTGTAATATACTATATATACTTTGGTACAGTTACCGCTAACCCCATAATAACTCCAAGAAAACGATCTGCCACCACAAATTGTTTATACAGGCCGAATGGGCAACGATTATTTGGCCTCACAAGGATTAAGGGGTGCAGTTTATAGGGCAAGAGGACCGAAGCCTTTAAATTTTATTTATTACATCTGAAAAGTAGGCAGTGTTTATAAAAAGACACAAGATATTACAAAGGGAACAATTCAATACAGTAACATAATAAAAGGGATAAAAGAAAAGTACTAGCCCTGATGTCACGGAAATAACATAGATCTTAGTTGAGGGAAGCTCTCCAGTTGACATATGGAACAATCCTACAGACAACTTTATTTTCCAGCATTGAACAATTGCAAAAACTCCAGAATCTAGATTTCCCACATAACTCCCCTTTGTGACCTCAGATGATGGCTGAGGGCTGGTCAGAGCAAGCAGCTCTGGTCCCAAAAATTACACTAGGTTACAAAGGTTTTGCCCCTCTGACAATTTTGAGTGTCCCCGATAGATTTTTTTCGTGCTGATTTCAGAAATTACTTCAGATTTTTCCTATCAGAAATTGTGTTGATGTCTGGTGAACGCAGTACCTGGGTTATTGCAGAAAGAAAACTGTCACTAATGAAGAAACATCAGTGGCTATTCTAGCTTCATTCAGCAAGAGCCCACAGCATAGCTCGTCACTGGACAGTGGCATCAGTTGAACATCCCTTCGGCGGATATTAGCTATTCACAAATGGCAGCCTTACAAAATCCTGCTGCTGCAGCATCTCAAAGAGGATGACCCAGATCGGCGCACTGAATTTGCAGAATGGGCAAAACAAAAATTGGAACAGGACCCTCCGTTTACACAGAACATTACGTTCAGTGATGAGGCAAACTTTTTTCTAAAAAGTTAAGTTAACAAACTAAACCACCGCTATTGGTCTGACATTAATCCATAGTGGATAGATCCTTCCAAGACTGTTGGAACACAAAAATTGATGGTATGATGTGGTATATGGGGTACAAACATAGTGAGACCATTCTTCATCAATGGAAACCTCAATGCCACTGGATATCTGAATCATGTAGCAATTTCAGATATCTAGTGGCATTGAGGTTTCCATTGATGAAGGATGGCCCCACTAGCTTTGCACGCGATATACCACACTATACCAACAATTTTTGTGTTCCAACATTCTAGGAGCGATATATCCACTGTGGGTTAGTGTCAGACCAATAGCGGTGGTTATGTTTGATATCTTCATTCGCCTCATCATCACTCATCTGAAGGCAATTGTCTATGCTGTGAAGATACGAGATGTGCAGCATCTGAAACAATAGATACTGGAAGTCTGTGCTAGCATTTCTTCTGCGGTGTTGTCAAGAGTGGGAGAAGAGGGTTGCACTTACAATCCAACACAATGGGCAGCACTTTGAACACATTTTAGAAGCGGTCATAAACATGTAAATAACTCATGAAAGAATAAAGTTGTTAAAACCAAGCACATCATTGCTTTTATGAAACTGTCAATAAATTTGATGTCACATGACACACTTCCCAATAAAGTTGGATCCAAAATGACCGACTTCAAAATGGTCACCACCCATCTGGAAAGGTTTCCCCCCCCCCTTCCATATACTAATGTGCCACAAACAGGAAGCTGATGTCACCAACCATTCCCATTTTATTTAGGTGCATCCACATAAATGGCCCACCCCATGTATGTGTATATATAATATGTGTGTGTGTAAAACAATTAGATTTGGAGCAGCACTGTGCGCTGGTATAATGGGTGCACGGCGGTCTAGGCAATCCCTTTCAAGATGCCTATAAATACATACAGTCCTTTAAGGCTGGGTTCACATTACGGCGGCGTCCGGTCCGGGGCTGTCAGGGGTGACAGCCCGGGACCGGAGTTTTGCTCCATAGGAGACTATCGGGCTGCACGGAGCTGGATGGCATGCACCGTTTTTGGAATCGGCAGACAAATCCCCACTTCTCCAGGATACATCCGGCGAGATAGCAGCTGGATGGCAGATAATTGCCATCCAGCTCCGTGCAGCCAGATAGTCTCCTATGGAGCAAAACTCCGGTCCCGGGCTGTCACCCCTGGCAGCCCCGGACCGGACGCCGCCGCAATGTGAACCCAGCCTAAGAAAGGTTGCAGCACGCCATTTTTTGTGCCTCATGCTGGATTAAACAACTTGGCTGCACCAATTTGGAGTGCTGTGACCTTTCTTAAAATAACTATATATATACACATATATATGTGCGTGAGTGTATATATCTATATATATATATTTTTTTTTTTTTCCCCCACTTTGTTACCCCCTTATAGGCTTTAACACTCAATCTAATTGCTTGTACTATATATAACACGCAGCAATATCGATGTGTATCCGAGTCCTTTCTGACATCTAGCCAAAAGCTGGATGTTTAATAACAAATGTTGTTTCAGTGGTCAGATGTGACATGCTGAGCTCAGTTTTCCCACTGTTGGATTAAATAATTGTGAGCAGACTTCAGTCTGCCTATAGGCTTCAGCTTTGCTGCTATGTTTTTTTTTTTTTTAAGCTAGATGTATGTATAGTAAGTTGCTTCCAAGCAGAAACCACCAGAAAATGTTACTTTTTTAACCACTTCTTAAGTGTCCTAAGCCTCCTATAAATACAGTCATGGCCAAAGTGTTGACAGCCTTGAAATTGTTCAAGAAATAGAAGTATTTCTCCCAGAAAATTACAGGAAAAGCTGTTTTGCCATATACGTTTATTTTTTGTGCGTTGTTCCAATACACACATAGGAGATAAAGAGGAAAAAGGTAATTTGGACATAATTTCACACACAACTCCAATAATTGGTCATACAATACTGTTGGCACCTTTCCAGAATTGTGCGTAAACCACTTTGTTCCAAGCATGTGATGCTCCTTCAAACTCACCTGTGGCAAGTAATAGGTGTCGGCAATATGAAAATCACATCTGAAGCCAGATAAAAAGAAGAGATGTTGACTCAATCTTTGCATTGTGTATGTGTGTGTGCCACACTTAGCATGGAGAAGAAAACTAAGGATTTGAAAACCAAAATTGTTGTAACCTTGAGATTGTTGATATTTTTCAAGTTTATCTCCAGAGATCTTTATATTCCTTTGTCCATATTGTGCAACATAATTGTCACATCCCTATAGTCTGCCTCAGCAACTTCTGTGTCTGCCACTAGGTGCCTCTGTGTTCACTCTAAAGGTGGGTCTGGTGTTGTAGTAGTCTGACTTTTGCATGTTTCTGTATGGCTGCTCAGCTGCAATTATTTACTCTGACTTCACCCAATTAGGATGTTTTAGGATGTTTTGCATCTGCTAGTTGCCACAGATATTTCCTAGTTCGCTAGTTATTATTCCTGATTTGTATTATTGCCTGTTTTTGTACTATTCTCCAGCCTAACAATTTTGTGCTTTTCTGACCTCTCAGCTTTGACCCTGCTCGGCGAGTTTTCTATTCCTGAACTGCAGTCCATCTATAGGTAGCAAACTCCTGGACCTTGCAGTAAAGCCAGATTCCTGTATAGGGGTTGAAGAGTGTCTTGGGAGCTCATAGTTCTGCCCGACAGTCCGGTTTGCATTTTGACTGTCCGGGTATCTCCTTTCTACCTGTATCTCGGACGGACATTACAATAATCAAGAAGCTTACAGCCCATGTCAATGTAGTTAATCTCCCTGGACCTAGACCTTGATGGCAGCAAAAAAAATTGATGAAAGGTTGCAATGCAGGATAGTTCAGATGGTGGATAAGCACCTCCAATCAAGTTCCACAATATCTATAGTCAAATATGGTAGAAGTTCAAAGCTGTTCTGTGGTTGTTTTGCTGCCCCTGCATCTGATGCCTTGACTGTGTGCACACCATTAGGAAATTTGAAGATTACCAAAGGATTTTGTATAGCAATGTAGTGCCAGTGTCAGAATGCTCGGTTTGCATCCCAGGTCATGAGTCTTCTGAAAGGATAATGACTCCAAACATAATTTTTGAAGTATGTCATGCTTCTTGAAATATGTCCAATTTGCCTTTTTTCCTGTGTTTTTTTTATTTTTGTATTGTATATGAAGCTCTCATACTCTGAATACTCTTATTGAGAGCTCCACGGCCAGTCAGTGTATTGGGGTCTGAGATCGGACTGCTTTGTATGATTGTCTGCATGAGCTCTTTTACATCTGAATTTGTTGTTCCCACACCATGTGCATAGTTGTAAGCATACTGTTTAGATCAGGGGTCTCAAACACGCGGCCCGAGGGCCACATGCGGCCCCTGGGGCATCACAATGCGGCCCGCGGCACCTTGGACAACTGAATGATGCATCGCCCCAGTGCAGGAAGCCGCTGCAGCACCCACTGTGTGATGACTTCCGTCTGCGGTACTAACAAGCTCTGCCACTCAGCAAGATCAGTGCAAGCTGCCAGCCAATGAGAGGTCCGCAGCTGATGGTGGAATATGACATCAAATGCGGGCCTCTGGCTGGCAGATTACATTGATCTTGCTGAGCAACAGATCTTGTCTGAGCGGCGGCTGGAGGAAGTCATAGCACAGCGGGGACTGTAGTGGTCCCCTGCACTGGAGCGATGCATCATTAAAGTGAGAAAAGTGTGAGTGTATGTGAGAGGGTGTGTGTGTGAGGGTGTGAGTATGTGAGTGAGGATATGTGTATAAGAAAGTGTATGCGAGGTGTGTGTGAGTTTCAGTGTGTGTATGAGAGTGTGTGAGTGTGGATGTGTGAGAGTGTGTGTGTGTGAGAGATTGTGTATGCGTGTGTGTGAGAGAGAGTATGCGTGTGTGTGTGAGTTTGTTTGTGAGGGTGTGTGTGAGTGTGAATGAGTGTGTATGTGAGTGTGTAAAAAGAAGGTAAAACAGGATGGGGGGCATCACTATAAAAGTAGATCAGGATGGGGGACATACCTAGAAAGGGGGATCAGAATGGGGGACATCACTACTGAGGGGGATCGGGATGAAGGACATCACTACTAAAGGGGGATCAGGATGGGGGTCATTACTAGAAAAGGGGATGAGAATGGGGACATCACTACAAAAGGGAACCGGGATGAGGGACATCACTACTAAAGGGGATCAGGATGGGGGATATCACTACAAAAGGAGATCAGTATGGGGACATCACTACAAAAGGGGATCAGTATGGGGACATCACTACAAAAGGAGATCAGTATGGGGACATCACTACAAAAGGGGATCAGTATGGGGACATCACTACAAAAGGGGATCAGGATAGGGGACATCACTAGAAAAAGGGATCAGGATGGGGGGTTCATCACTAGAAAAAGGGATCAGGATAGGAGACAGCACTAGAAAAAGGGATCAGGATGGGGAATATCAGTAGAAAAGGGGATCAGGATAGGGGACATCACTAGAAAGAGGGATCAGGATGGGCGACATCACTAGAAGAGGGGATCAGGATGGGGGACATCACTAGAATAGGACATTACTACAGGATGGGGACATTACTACAAGAAAGGGATCAGGATTTGTACTTTACTACATTGAGCAAAAAATTCTGGTATTACTAAAAATACCACTTAGTCCTACAAGGGATGCGGCCCCCGCAATAAATGTTTTTTTATGTGCGGCCCACCAACCCAGCCGAGTTTGAGACCCATGGTTTAGATGATTGAGGCCGGCTTCATATGCCCTCTGATCCTGTTTTGTGCCTGAATTATTCCTGTGCGTTGCTGCCGTTTCCAGTGCTGAAATTTCAGCATAGCGGGTGCAGGGGAGCTAGCCTCAGTGCTGAAATTTCAGCCATGAAGTTCTCCACGTGCTAAACTTTAGCAGCAGCTATGTTATGCTGCGGCACTGTCCAGGTGCTGAACAAGCACAGCTTGAAATTCAGAGCCTCCGCTCTTTCAGCACCCAGCATCCAGGGACCGGATCATTTTTCTTCAGGATCCAGCCCAATCTGTCACTCCATGTTATGGGTGCCGGATCGCCCCGGATCCGGTTTTGTTCATTTTGCGACCCAGACACAAAAAATGCTGCAAGGTCCGATTTTGTGTCCGTGGCAAACACCAAAAACAACCAGATCCTCACAGACACAAAATTGGATGGCAAATAACGGTCATCCGGTGCCATAGAAATACATAGGGGGCAAAACCGGATCCGGGTCTGTCCGGTTCACACCGGACAGACCTGGACAAAAAATTGTGCTGTGGAGCCGGCCTGAGACAGCAACAAACAGTGATGCAACTAATGTACCATGTGTGCGTATACCCTTACACTATCTTTTGTTATCGTCTTTTTAACTTCCTGTTCATGCTTGAAAAACAGGTCACATTCAGCCATTACTGGTTAAAAAAAAAAGCTTACCTGAAACCACAACACAACACCATTGAATGGTTTGCAGCGTACACACAATTTAGATCTGATGACAGTCACGTGCGAACAAATGTTTTATATCTTCTAACAAGAAGTAAATCCATACCATTTGTTACTTTTTTATTGAAAGTTACTTAAGTGGTTTATACCCACTTAAGGATATATTTACATTAAATCAGTATATTACCGGGCTCTCTACTTACATTTGATCAGTGGTCTAAATTTAAAAAACAACCTAACAGGTTATTCTTGAACAAGTTGATCTTCATGTCTTTCTTTTTCAGCAGCCAATTCAGCTTTTAGTCTTTTATAGTCCGTATGAAAAAATATGATAAATATGCAGGCTCCAATGCTACAAATCACCGCCATTACTAATGTTGCAACTGTCAAAAAATAGTATGTACCGTAATTAAGAAAAGTGAAAATTTAATGATGATAAAAACTTGCAGTATCATAACTAAAGGGATCTTTCTATTGTGACGTTCCAACTGTGTTGTGTTCACAATAATAGCAGTGTGTTTAAAAACAAGAGTTAGGCCTCTTTCACATTGTTTTTTTGAATTTTTGGCAGATCCGGCAGATTTACCACATCTGCCTCCTAATGGCCGCACTTGCGGCAAGCCACATGCATAGTCTATGGGGCTTGAAGTTGGGTGCGGCAAGTGCAGTTCTGCCGGATGCATCAAATCCGGCACTTGTGGCAGCGAAAAAAAAAAGGTTCCTAGCTGCGTTTTTTTTTTTGCAGCCGCAACTGCCTGATTTGCCGGGTCGCGGCAAAACCTCAATTGCCGCACACCCCATAAACAATGCATGGGGCTTGCCGCAAGTGTGGCTGTTAGGCAGCAAATGCGGTAAATCTGCTGGATCTGCCGCAAATTTAAAAAACCTCTGATTTGAAAAGGGCCTTAAGCTGCGTTCACACACAACGTTTTTGTAAGGATCCAATTTTGATGCAAAACTTGTGCACAAAATAACGCAGCGCTTTGTGTGTGAATGAGCCTGCGCTTTTTCTGCGTGCTTTTACTTACATTGCTGCGCTCCCTCGCACAGCGCCGGTGTCTTCTCCCTGCCGGACCCGCAGTGAGTGGTGGTCTCTAGGACCCTGCAGCACCATGTGACCGGTGACGTCGCCTAGTCAGATGGTGCTGTTTAAGGCCCTGTGCAAAGTCCTACGGTGCTGGTATAAAGAGATCTCCGGGGAAACAGCAGCGAGGTGAGTAAAAAGCGTGCTGAAAAAAAACAAAGAATTAACATGTTCATTCTTTTTGTGGATGCCCTTTGCAGCCCAAAGCGCATTTGCAAAAAGACAGACCATGTGAATGGAGCTTTGTTTCAGGCATTTACACAGCGTTTAATAGCGCTGCGTAAATGCCAAAAATACGCTGTGTGTGAACGCAGCCTTAAGCCCCAAATATTTAAATAAAATTTCCATGCATTGGGAACTTTAAAGTCTGTTGTATGAATCAAAACATAAAGAGAAATGTGTATAAATTGTAACTAGTTTTCAGAAAATAACAAAAAATAAACATTGGACTGTTCAAAAAAATAGTAGTGTCTGCATTTGGCTTTACAAACTCAAATATGTATTTTTTTTGTAGGATTTAGGATTCCTGTGAATAAGTCCTAATACACTGTGCGCAGAATTATTAGGCAAATGAGTATTTTGATCACGATACTTTTTATACATGTTGTCCTACTCCAAGCTGTATAGGCTTGAGAGCCAACTATCAATTAAGTAAATCAGGTAATGTGCATCTCTGTAATGAGGAGGGGTGTGGTGTAATGACATCAACACCCTATATAAGGTGTGCATAATTATTAGGCAAATGCCTTTCCTTAGGCAAAATGGGTCAGAAGAGAGATTTGACGGGCTCTGAAAAGTCCAAAGTTGTGAGATGTCTTGCAGAGGGATGCAGCAGTCTTGAAATTGCCAAACTTTTGAAGCGTGACCACCAAACAATCAAGCTTTTATGGCAAATAGTCAACAGGGTCGCAACAAGTGTGTTGGGCAAAAAAAGGTGCAAAATAACTGCCCATGAATTGTGGAAAATCAAGCGTGAAGATGCCATTTGCCACCAGTTTTGCCATATTTGCAACATTACTGGAGTATCAAAAAGCACAAGGTATGCTATACTCAGGGACTTGTCCAAGGTAAGAAAGGCTGAAAAACGACCACCTTTGAACAAGAAACATAAGATAAAACGTCAAGACGGCCAAGAAATATCTTAACACTGATTTTTCAAAGGTTTTATGGACAGATGAAATGAGAGTGACTCTTGATGGGCCAGAGGCTGGATCAGTAAAGGGCAGAGAGCTCCACTCCAACTCAGACGCCAGCAAGGTGGAGGTGGGTACTGGTATGGACTGGTATTATCAAAGATGAACTTGTGGGACCTTTTCGGGTTGAGGATGGAGAGAAGCTCAACTCCCGGACCTACTGCCAGTTTCTGGAAGACAACTTCTTCAAGCAGTGGTACAGGAAAAAGTTGGTATCATTCAAAAAAACATGATTTTCATGCAGGACAATGCTGCATTACATGCATCCAACTACTCCACAGCGTGGCTGGCCAGTAAAGGTCTAAAGGAAGAAAAAATAATGACATGGCCGTCTTGTTCACCTGATCTGAACCCCATAGAGAACCTGTGTTCCCTCCTAAAATGTGAGATCTACAGGAAGGGAAAACAATTCACCTCTCGGAACAGTGTCTGGGAGGCTGTGGTGGCTGCTGCACGCAATGTTGATCGTAAACCGATCAAGCAACTGACAGAATCTATGGATGGAAGGCTGTTGAGTGTCATCATAAAGAAAGGTCGTTATATTGGTCACTCTTTTTTTTGTGTTTTGTTTTTGCACGTCAGAAATGTTTATTTCTAAATTTTGTGCAGTTATATTAGTTTACCTGGTGAAAATAAAGATGTGAGATGGGAATATATTAGATTTTTATTAAGTTTTCTAAAAAATCTGCAAAGTAATAGTTACCTGCACAAACAGATATCCTCCTAAGATAGCCAAATCTAAAAACAAACAAAAAAAAAAAAAAACACTCCAACTTCCAAAAATATTAAGCTTTGATATTTATGAGTCTTTTGGGTTGATTGAGAACATAGTTGTTGATCAATAATATAAATAACCCTCTAAAATACAACTTGCCTAATAATTCTGCACACCTAATTTTGCACAGTTGTATAACCCTAGTTTTTTAGAACTGCTTCACACCCATGTTGCATACAATCAACTGGCACTTATCAACTGTTATTCCAACCCAGGATGCTTTGACTATATCCTGCAATTCATTTGCATTTGTTGGCTTTACCTCAGCTATGTAATTTTGGATGTCTCCTCACAAGTCTTCTATCAGATTAAGCTTCGGGGATTGGGCTGGCCACTCCATAACCTCAATTTTGTCTGACTGGAACCAAGATTTTGCTCATTTATTGGTGTGTTTAGGATCATTGCCTTGTTGAAACACCCATTTCCAGGGCATTTCTTCTACAATGTAAGGCAACATGACCTCTTCTATATTTTTATATATGCAAACTGTTCCATGGTTCCTGGTATGCGGTAAATAGGTCCAGCACCATAGTAAGAGAAACATGCCCATATAATGAAGCTTACACCACTAGGATTCACTGTCTTAAGCATGTACTGTGGCTTGAATTCAGAGCTTGGGGGTCGTCTGACAAATTGTCTGTGGCCCTTGGACCCAAAATAACAATTTTACTTTTATCAGTCCACAAAATGTTTCTCCATTTCCTTTAGGCCAGTTGATGTGTTCTTTGGCAAATTGTATCCTCTTCAGTACATGTCTTTTTTTTTAATAGTAGGACTTTGCAGGGACTTCTTGCTAATAGAAGACGCTTATGTGAAACAAATCTAAGTATGGTATCACAGACCTCACAGGTACCTTGGGGCTGTGTTTGATCATCCTGGAGCTGATCATTGGCTGAGCCTTTCCCATTCTGGCTATTCTCCAATCCATTTGAATAGTCGTCTTCCATTTTCGTCCACATCTCTCTGATTTTGCTTTCCATTTTAAAGCATTGGAGATCAGTTTAGCTGAACAGCCTATCTGTCTGCACCTCTTTAATAAGTCTTACCTTCTTCAACTTTGTAATCAAAAGTACGCTGTTCTGAACAATGTCTCTAATCACCCATATTTCTCAGGCTTTCAAGGAGAAATGCTGTACAACATGTGATGGCTTCACCCTTAAATAAACCTCAATAATTGAACTCCACACTGCCATTATTTTGAACACACACCCTTTCAATTAATTATTCAAATACACAGACTCAAAAACATGTAAATCATGAATTCTGAGTGTATTGGTTTTCTAAGAATCTACTGCACAAACTGGTAAATTGTTTGACCTGTGGTAATATAATTTATACCAAAATCAGTGAATAATCTGGTTAGTCATATTGGATTGCTATTATTTTGAACACTACTGTATTTCACTACCTGGGTTGTCCACTACATTGGACTCCAACTGTCTCAATAGAATGTGTAGGCTAAACAACAGACAGCACACTGATCCAATAATACCAAGATATCTGTGTGCAACAACAGTTTTTCCTAGGGACTGATTTAGTCTGATCTGAACTTGTCCACTATGTGGAAAAGTACAAAAAGCCAGTCACATCCACAATTTGAGGATGTGACTGGCCTGTGTTTCTGAATGGTCATCTATACACACAGCACACTTACTGAAAATATGGCATCTGTACAGGACCTTAAGAAATAGAAAGCTACTTACTTGACCAGTCATAAATTTCAGTCTGATTCTTGCCACATGTGGAAGTAGGAGAAGCAGCATAAGGTTTGGTAAGTGACTGAAAAACCACCATATATATTAATCCCTGGACTTGACTAGAAGGTAGAAAAAATACATACATGTTAAAATGTGTTGTTTTTTTCATATATAAATACAGTACTTGTTAAACGTTTCAACATATAACTGATACATGTAGCAAATTTATAGGGAATGTGTTGGATTTCTATAAGAGGTAAATGCAAAGGATGATGTTGGTAAGTGCAGCTGATGTGATCTATCTGGACTTTGCAAAAAGCATTTGATACTGTAACACGGCAGATTTATATTGAAGCTCTAGAAGCAGAGACTATGGGAAACTATATACACATCGGTAAAGAACTGGCTAAAATTCAGGAAACAAAGAATCGTCATAAATGGTACATTCTCTAAATGAGACATATGGAATAAGGTTTATGGCACACTTGAAAATATGGGTGCTCTAGAAGGGTTCAAATCAGTCAGTAGATAAAAGGAGAACTCAGCACACCAAAATTAATATAAGGACTTTATTGTACAGGCAATTCAAAGAAAATGTAGCGTTTCGACCCCTGTATTTGGATCTTCATCAGACACAATTGATTCGTGTACAGGATATGTCTTCAAGATGGAGAAAATTTAAAAAATCTATGAGAGAATTATAGATATACTAGATGGTGACCCGATTCTAACGCATCGGGTATTCTAGAATATACATGTAGATTATGAATATTTAAGAATAATGCAATGAATACACGATATCTATCTACCTACTGTATGTGTCTATCGTGGGATATAGTCAGCAGTGGGGAACCACAAGGATCAGTGCTAGGACTGATTCTTTTTAATCTCTATATTAAATGATGTTGTAGATGGAATTGTAAATAAAGTGTCTGGCTTGCAGATAAAGTAGACAATGTTTGTACTGTGTTAGCCAGTAGATAGAAAAATATTAGAATCTGAGAGTCCTCAGTGGTTGATACCTTTTAATGGCTAACTGAAAAGATGGTAATGGCCACTTTACATGTCGCAATATCGTCCCGATATTGCCTACGATCTCACGGGAGCGTGCACGTTTTTGGCACTTCCGCCCGCCGCGTCACTGGTACACCCAGGCCGGCTTCCGAGTATGTGCAGATGGCATGCTGAAGCCGGCCTGAGTGTGTCACAGACCCAGCGACGCGGCGGCCGGAAGCGACACGGGGCCTGCAGCACATGACCCGCTCATTGCGAGGACACAATGGGCGGGTAATTTGAATCCATGGGTAGAAGATGCCGCCCTGGAAAGAAGACGGACAGCAGCGAGGAAACCTGCCTCGCTGACAAAGAGCCTGGAGGAACGCCCATCCGACAAGAATTTGGTAAGTATAAAAAGTGATTTAATGTGCGTGTAGTTAGTTAGATTTAGTCAGTCAGGGATGGTTAGAATAGTAATTTAAGGCTCCAGGGACAGATATTTATAGGTTAGATAGTGATTTTTTGCTGGTTGGTTCCCTTTAATGTTGATAAATGTAGTATAATGCACCCAGGCTGGAGTAATCCTATTGCAAACATATGCATTAAATGGAAACTCAGAAGTACAGAACAGGAGGACTATGATATTCTCATTACAAGTAAGCTGAGCAGCAGTACTCAATGTGAAGCAGCAGCTGCAAACACACAAGATTTTAAGGTGTATAAAATAGATAAAATCCTGTGCTTCCAATGTATTGTTACCCCTTTATAAATCACTTCTAAGGCCACATCTAAAATATAGGATCTAGTCTTGGGCTCCACATTTTAAAAAGGATATTTGTAAATTAGGGTCAGTTCAAAAGCAAACAACTAAATCATTACAAGTAATGGAAGCCCTCCCATATGATGAGAGGTTGGAAATGTTGGGCTTGTTTAGCTTAGAAAACAAAAGTCTCAGAGATTTCATCTATATGTATAAGTACATGTGTGGTCAATACTAAGGACTTGCACATTACTTTTTTTCTTCCAAAGACAATATTAAGTGCCAGGGTGGAAAAAAGGTGATTCCAGCAGCTAAATAGGAAAAAGATCTTTACTGTTAGAGAAGTCAGACTGTGGATTGCCCTACCGCAACAGGTAGTAATGGCAGACAGTAGAACAGTTTTTTTTTTTAAAAAGGGCTGGATGATTTCCTCAGTACACATAACATTGTGGATTACAGATAATTTAGTGACAAAATGTATAATTGGTGAAGAAAATATGGAGTACATATAGAGTACATATGTACAGTGCTGCTCACCATTATTGGCACCCCTTCATTTTTTTTTATAGACTGGACAGTATCTTTAGAAATAAATGGAAATGTTCCAAAGTTATATCATCAAGATTTTTTAATTATTGGTTCAAAGTAATACAACAATAAAACATTGTCAACCTACATGTTGCAAAAAAACCACAGAATAAACAGCATGTGCTGCAATAAAGGCACCGCTCATTAATACTTGGTGACACAACCTTCAGCATTGATGACCATCTCCAACCACTTCTTGTAGCCATCTATAAATGCCATGCACTTCTCAGCTGGTATTTTCTCCCACTTTCCCTTTGCAGTTAGTTCAAGCTCTTGAATGTTTGCAAAGTATTTTCCCAATGGCTGATTTCAGCTCATCCCAAAGATTTTCAATGGGATTGAGGTCAGTTCTCATTGTTGACCATGTTAAAACAGTCTATTTTTTCTTTTTCATCTATCCCTGTGTACTTTTGGATGTGTGCTTTGGGGTCATGGTTATACTGGAGGATCCATGATCTTCGACTCAAACCAAGGTTTTCTTACACTGGGTAGGATATTTTGCTCTAAAATCTCTTGGCAATTCTCTGATTTTATGATTCCTGAGATACGGTCAAGGCCTCTAGTTCCAGCTGCAGCAAAGCAACCCCACCACATTATGGATCCTCCACCATGCTTAACTGTTGGTGTGTTGTTCTTTATAAGCTTCATTGTGCCATCTGTAAACAAACTGTTGCTCTGCATTGCCAAAAGTGTCTTGTAAGGCACACAGAGCTGTGGGAGTGGAGATATGGATCCACTGGACTACCGAAGAAGAGGCTGACCCACGACAGGAACAGGCAGAAGATGCTGGTTGTAATTAAGCAAAACACTTTAATGAAAGATGTTGCCAGTATAGTAGCAAATGATGCACATGGATAGATCAAAGTCTATGAGGAGCTTGCACAGGTCTCAGGGCTGCAAGGCAACTGGGAGACAGTCTAGGAGACGAGATGCCAGAGGTTGAGACGTGGCACTCGGGCCAATGGAATAGGCACTGTAGATGGAGTAACCTCTGGACAGGCTCTTGCAGGTGTGGTGGGTTCGAGGCAACGTGGCAGAGGCACCGCAGGATGAACATGTGACTTACTGGCAAAATGATCCACAGGTACATGTGGCAAGCTCTAGAGCAAGATAAGAGAAATAAGCAACAGGGAATTCCTAAGTCTAAAGCAGGGATCGGGACAGGGACCTGAGGGAAAGTAACACAACTATGGACAGGTGGTTTTGCTCAGGTGCCTTTCTAAAGGGGAGTATGCCCTATATAGATGTAGCTAGTCAGTGGGAAAATTAGGTGAAAGGAGCCCTTTAAATCTGTGGAGTGCATCCCCTAAACACACTCCTGGAGGCTCTGCAGGCAGTACTCAGGACTCGGGAGCAGAAGGAGAGGAAGGCATGGGAACGCCGAAAGGGTAAGGGGACCGGGATAAGGGAACGAGCAGGCAGCAGGGAACCGCATGATGGGCACCGGCCTCCATGCTCAGCGGAGACCGACCCCGCACTAGTGGATAGGCAAAGTGGGCGCCATGGGCTGTGTTGGGCACCAACCTCTCAGGCAAGGTGAGGTCAGTCCCGCAGCTCGACATGTAACAGGTCTATTTTTGTTTCATCTGTCCACAGAACATTTTCTCAGAAGGATTGTGGTTTGTCAAGGTACTCTTTGACAAAGATCAGTCATTCTTTAGTGTGCCTATAAATTTAGTTCTGTCTTAACGGGTAAACGCATGGGGTGGTTTTGCATGCTTGGCATCTCATGCAAAGTGTCATTGAATGCTAAGTGGCTTGCAGTTACTTCATGGCAGTTAGTCAGGGCATAAGTCAGATAACACATTCTTTTACATTTTTTTTAAACCATATCCTTTATTTCAATGTCTATCTTCCTATGGGCCTTTGCCATTCACCTTCACCGCCCCATACCCCCTCCATCACCCCTCATCCACATAAGCCCCTCTCTCCTTCCCTCTACTTTATTGAGCCCCCATACTCTCTTCAACGTCCTGACTAATCTCAGACCACCATATTCCAGGGTATTGCATCATAAACAATGTCACAATTACAAAATCTATTTGCTCTTTCTCATTTTACTGCTGCTCCTGTCAGGTGATATATCTCCAAATCCTGGGCCACCCTCCACCAACCTCGACTCCTCCCCCACCACACATAAAAACCATCCTAACCTTATCAACATTACCTGCACACCTTCATCTCCCTCTTTTAATTGTGCTGTCTGGAATCCACGATCTGTATGCAACAAGCTTCCCTTCACCCACAACTACTTTCTCACTAACTCTCTTAATCTGCTGGCCATCACTGAAACCTGGATCCAGGATTCAGACATTGTTTCCCTTGCTGCTATTTCTCACGGCGGCTTACATTTCTCCAATACCCTGAGACCTGGGAACAGACATGGTGGTGGAGTTGGCGTACTCCTGTCCACCCAATATACTTTCCAGGTCATGTCCTCATCTCCATTACTCTCATTCCCTTCTTTTGAGGTCCACACCATTAGGCTCTTCCACCCCCTCCCCCTCAGAGTAGAAGTGGTATACCACCCCCAGGGTCACCCAACCAGTTCCATAACCATTTCTCTGCGTGGCTGACGCACTTCATGTCCTCAGATTGCCAACCCTTATTCTGGGAGACTTCAACATCCCAATAAACAGTCCCATATCCCCATTTGCATTCCAGCTCCTATCTCTAACCACCTCTCTTGGCCTCTCACATCTCTCAACCTCTGAGATACACAAAGATGGTAACACCCTTGACCTGATATTTTTCCTCTCTCTGATCACATTTTCTCCTTTACACTCACAAATCCTCTCCCACCGCAGCACACTCCTGCCTATCACACATTCAGAAATCTACAGGCCATTAACCCTCATATACTCACAGACTCTCTCATCTCATCACTGTCCCCAATCTCCTCCTTCTCCTATCCGGATCTGGCAGTGAATCACTACAATGACACTCTCAGAAGCACCCTAGACCAAGTAGCGCCCCTCACCCTCAGAAACTCCAAACACAGAGTTAAACCGCCCTGGCTCACATCACAAACGCGATTCCTCCAGCGATGCTCTAGAAGTGCTGAATGTATATGGAGGAAAACCTGCACACCAGAAAACTTCATTCACTATAAATTTATGCTGAGAACTTACAACTCTGCCCTCCACCTCGCCAAACAGATCTACTTCACTACCCTGGTCTCCTCACTATCCAACAACCCAAAGAAACTCTTTGCCACCTTTCACTCTCTCCTCAGTCCTAAAGTTCAGACCCCTATCACTGACCTCTGTGCTGATGGTCTGGCTTCTTACTTCACTAAGAAAATAGACACATCCGTCAGGAAATCAACTCCCAACCTCAAATCGCTGTTACCCCCTACCTCTCTCCACATTCGACCCAGTCACAGGAGTCTCCAGGCTCCTCTCTTCCTCTTGACCCCATCCCCTCACACCCACTGCAGTCTCTCTCTCCAGTGGTCACCACTCACCTAACCAAAATCTTCAATCTCTCCCTCTTTTATGGCATCTTGCCCTCCTCCTTCAAACACTCGATCATTACTACATTATTAAAGAAAACGTCTCTCGACCCATCCTGCACAAACAACTACAGACCAGTCTCCAATCTCCCCTTCATCTCTAAACTCCTGGAGTGCCTGATCTACTTCCACCTCACTCTCTTCTAGACCCATTACAGTCTGGTTTCCACCCCTACAGAAACTACCCTCATCAAACTGACCTTCTGACAGCAAAACGTAATGGTGACCACTCTCTGCTTATTATTTTTCTTGATATCTCTGCAGCCTTTGCCACTGTTGACCACCATCTCGTACTCTCCATGCTGCACTCCATCGGCATCAAGGACACGGCTCTCTCCTGGTTCACTTCCTATCTTTCTGACCGCTCTTTCAGTGTATCATTTGCTGGCTCCACTTCCTCCCCTCTTCCTCTCACTTTTGGGGTCCCTCAGGGTTCAGTCTTTGGACCTCTCCTCTTCTCTCTCTATACAGCCCCGACTGGACAGACCATCAGCAGATTTGGCTTTATGCTGATGACACACAACTATTCACTTCTTCCCCTGACTTTACTCCCACTCTAATAAAGAACACCAATGACTATCTAACCGCAGTTTCCAATATCATGTCCGCTCTCTATCTGAAACTCAACTTTTCTTAAACTGAACTTCTTCTGCTCCCACCCTCCACTAACCTCCCTAAATCTGACATCTCTCTCTGCGCACGACACCATGATAACGCCTAGGTAGCAGGCTCGCTGTTTGGGTGTTTGACTCTGATCTTTCCTTCACCCCATATATACAATCTCTTGCCCCTTGCACCTGAAGAACATCTCTAAAATTCGCCCCTTTCTCACCTTGGAAACCATAAAAACCCTCACTGTGGCCCTGATTCACTTCCGCTTTGACTATTGTAATTCTCTTTTGATTGACCTCCCCCGCACTAGACTCTACCCTCTCCAGCCCATCGTTAATGCAGCAGCCAGGATCACCTATCTAGCTAACCATTACTCAGACGCTTCCACTCTATGCCAGTCATTGCACTGGCTGCCTATACACTATAGGATCCAATTCAAACTGCTTGTTCTCACCCACAAAGCTCTTCACAGAGCACCACCCTACCTCTCTACTCATCTCTGTCTATCACCCCACCCGTTCCCTTCGCTCTGGAAGTGACTTTAGACCCACTATTGCATTAATCCGAACCTCCTACTCCTGGCTCCAAGACTTCTCTCGAGCTGCACCAATTCTTTGGAATGCTTTACCCCAAGAAATTAAGTCTATCCACAACTTACATAGTTTCAGGCGATCCCTCCAAACACATCTTTTTAGGGCGGCCTATCATGATCCCTAGTCAAAGTAATTGAGACATAGCCTATCCACTACACCTGTCTCACATGCATCATAAATAATGGTTGGTGGCCATTTATGCTGCTCCTATCTGTTCCCCATCTCCTCAAATTGACTATAGCATCATTGTAAATAAGCACCTGTACTTTGTGTCACCTTCACCTCATTGTTAAATTGTAAGCTCTTATGATCAGGGCTGTCATTATTTTGCTTCAGTTATTGTATTATGCTTTGTATTGTATTTTATATTGTATTTTTTTGTATCTTATTGTATTTTCTGATAACCGTTTCTTATGATTGTTTGAAAGTGAACCTCTGAATTGTGAAGTGCAGCGGAATACGTTGGTGCTATATAAATAGAGATTATTATTATTCCTTTTTATGTCTTTTCTTCAGCAATGGTTTCTTTCTTCCCTTCACCTATAAATCTCTGCTTGGTTAAAGGTGCAGCATATGGTACTTGTTGAATCCATGACCCCAGACTGTTCCAGGTTGACATTCAGGTCTATAGATGTTTGACATGATGTTTCCATTCACACCAACCTTCACAGACATCTCTTGTCAATTCTCCTTTTTCCCCTACATCTAGGGAGGTTCTTGACAGTTTCATGCTCGGCAAACTTCTTAATAACATTGCACAGTTGAAAATTGGATACCAAGGTTTTTGGAGATGGCAATATACCCTTTGGAAATCTTATGTTTGCTTATAATATCAGTTATGATGTCATCATACTGCTCTTTTGTCTTCATATTGTGACAATGAAACAGGGCCTGACATGTGGCTTTTTAAAACACTGAAGTCATCTTTCATTGGCTAACTCATGTCTAATTCATGTCATGTGGCCTCTGCCAATTTACCACTGGTGATTCGTATTTGTGATTTACCACAGGTGTGTCAAAATGTGTTTCCATAATAATTTAATGTAAAGGATACCAATACGAGTGTGACAGCAAGCTTTATGTTTTTCTATTTTTCCCTCCCATTCTTTTTTGTTACATTTTTGCTTATTATTTGCTCTTTTGTATTTAACATGAGTGCTCCATGCAAAAAAGCTTTTTCACTTGATACATTTTATTAGGAGATATTCCACATTATGTACTTAAAGCATAAACGCCGTTTAAATGTTTTATAACTAGATGGTGGCCCGATTCTAACGCATAGGGTATTCTAGAATATGTACCGTATATACTCGCGTATAAGCCGAGTTTTTCAGCCCAAAATTTGGGCTGAAAAGTCCCCCCTCGGCTTATACGCGAGTGTACAGTATACAGCAGCAGCCCCCAGAGGTATACAGGCCCCCCCATCATGATCCAGGGCCCCCCCCCCTTGCGCGGCAAACCTGTAAAGTAAAATCATACTTATCCCTGTCCTGTTGCGCTGTCCCGCCGCTTGCCGACATCACGATCCCGGGCTTCATTCCGCGTCTTCCGCCTTCCTGTGGTCGCAGCCAATGACGTCATTGCCCGCGACCACAGGAAGCCGGAAGCCGCGGAATGAAGCCCGGGATCGTGATGTCGGCAAGCGGCGGGACAGCGCGACAGGACAGGGATAATTATGATTTTACTTTACAGGTTTGCCGCGCAAGGGGGGGGGCCCTGGATCATGATGGGGGGCCTGTATACCTCCGGGGGCTGCTGCTGTATACAGCCCTGGGGCTGCTGCTGTATACACCCCTGGGGCTGCTGCTGTAATCACCCCTGGGGCTGCTGCTGTAATCACCCCTGGGGCTGCTGCTGTAATCACCCCTGGGTCTGCTGCTGTATACACCACTGGGGCTGCTGTGTACTACCTAAGGGCTGCTGTATACACCTCTGGGGCTGCTGTATACTACCACTGGGGCTGCTGTATACTACCACTGGGGCTGCTGTATACCACTGGGGTTGCTGTATACTACCACTGGGGTTGCTGTATACTACCACTGGGGTTGCTGTATACTACCACTGGGGTTGCTGTATACTAACACTGGGGTTGCTGTATAGTACCACTGGGGCTGCTGTATAGTACCACTGGGGCTGCTGTATAGTACCACTGGGGCTGTATATACCTCTGGGGCTGCTGTATACTACCACTGGGGCTGCTGTATACTAACCACTGGGGTTGCTGCTGTACATACCTCTGGGGCTGCTGTATACACCACTAGGGCTGCTGTATATACCTCTGGGGCTGCTGTATATACCTCTGGGGCTGCTGCATACTACCACTGGGGCTGCTGTATACTACCACTGGGGCTGCTGTATACTACCACTGGGGCTGCTGTATACTACCACTGGGGCTGCTGTATACTACCACTGGGGTTGCTGTATACTACCACTGGGGTTGCTGTATACTACCACTGGGGCTGCTGTATACTACCACTGGGGCTGCTGTATACTACCACTGGGGCTGCTGTATACTACCACTGGGGCTGCTGTATACTACCACTGGGGCTGCTGTATACTACCACTGGGGCTGCTGTATACTACCACTGGGGCTGCTGTATACTACCACTGGGGCTGCTGTATACTACCACTGGGGCTGCTGTATACTACCACTGGGGCTGCTGTATACTACCACTGGGGCTGCTGTATACTAACCACTGGGGCTGCTGTATACTAACCACTGGGGCTGCTGTATACTAACCACTGGGGCTGCTGTATACCACACTGCTGGGGGCTGTATACCTGTGCTGGGGTCCACCCTCGGCTTATACACGAGTCAATAGGTTTTCCCAGGTTTTGGGGGCAAAAGTAGGGGGGTCAGCTTATACACGGGTCGGCTTATACACGAGTATATACGGTATATGAGTGAAGCAATAAGACAACTCTCTGATCGCAAGACATTTAAAAACTTAAGTAGCGACCCCACAAATAAAATTAAAGAGAAACGGAGAATTCTTTTAAAAAACGTCAGTAGACCTAGGTATCCTGACCATGAAAGAAGTAGAAAAGTTGTACCATGAGTTTCCATGTAAACCAAACTGGTACTATTTGCCGAGATACACAAATCGATGACTGCACCCCAGGAAGGCCACTCGTGTCGGGGATCAGTTCTTTGAACGAACCCCTGTCACGGTTTCTTGACTGGCAGCTGCATCCGCTGATGGGTGTAATCCTGGCATATATTAAAGATACAGATGATTTTTTAAGGCCCTGAGAGGGATTGAATGGCAGGACGGTTTCCAACTCGTGTCAATTGGCATGGAGAGCCTCTATACGAGGATCCCTCAGGACCAAGGGGTAAGGGTGGTTCAAGAGGTCCTGAGGTCAACTGACATGTCAGATCCGAAAATTGGATTTATTGTTGAGGCTTTGAAATTCGTTTTAGGCCATAATGCTTTCAAATTTATTAACCAGTGGTATATTCAATGCGATGGTACCGCTATGGGTACACCAGTAGTATGCTTACTAGCAAATCTGTTTCTTGGAGTCATGAAAAATAAATTTGTGTATGCAATAAGTAATCCATTTTTGAGGAATATAAAGCATTACTACCGTTATGTAGACGATGTGTTTGTGGTATGGGATGGGTCCAAAGAAGAGTTTGAACTATTTGTAGGGTACCTAAATAAGATTAACATATGAATATGAAATTTACATACATGATGGGAGGGGAAGTATAGGAGTTCTTGGACATGAAAGTCATAGTCAGTGATGGGAAATTTGAGATCGAGAATTTCAGAAAGCCGACAGCCACAAATTCTGTATTGCTTTATAAGAGCAATCACCCGTATCATATAAAAAAGTTCCTGTCAAATAATCAAATTTACGCCTAAGAAGGATAAATAGTGCAGATGAGAGGTACTAATAACAGGTGCATGACCTAAAGATTCGATTGGTAGCTACAGGTTACCCGGTGGATTTGATATATAAAAAAAAAGAAGCTCAGGAAAAGGTGGACACAAGATGGAAGGAGGGTTGGAAAAAAGCAGTAGGGAATCTGAAAGAAAAGAGATTTATCTTTAATTTTAGATTTAGTGCTATGGATAGAATTATCCGACAAGCCATAAACAAAAACTGGTACTTAATTGAAAGTGACAAACATTTGAGAGAGATAGCGTTGCGGAAACATTAGTGTCACATAGAAGATGTAAGAATATAAGTGACATAGTGGTGAAGAATAGATTATTACAGGAAAACACGTGGTTGGAGAAGCAGAGTCCTAAGGGGAATTTTAAGTGTGGCAATTGTAATTTCTGTCCCCAACATATGACTGGTATCCCAGTAAAAATTGGTCATATGCTTCATGATTTAAGGCAATTCATATTGTGTAAAACCAAAAATGTAATATATGGGATTTTGTGCCCTTGTGGCAGATACTACATAGGAAAGACAATCAGGCATCTTTATGTAAGGTTCAGAGAGCATTGTAAGTCAGTTGAAATGGGCGTGGGTTCTACTAGGCTGATAGAGAAGTCCATAACAGTGATCCTAAAACTCTTAAGTTTATAGGTTTGAAAAGAGTGGAGCTCTCCAAGAAAGAGTGGAGCCTCCAAAAGGAAGGAGTGTACATAAATTACTCCTGCAACAGGAGGCTAAATGGATCATAAGACTGAGGGCCCAAGGTCAGCTGGGCTTTAATGATAAGAATGATTTGTCTGTATTTTTATAGATAACTGTAAGATGATTGAAAAGGTATATGAGGTCCTATATAAATTGGTCTGTTTTTAGCATAGCATCATACTGGAACTTTATTATGTGAGGCACCGCCGGCATGGTCCCCATGGCCGGGGCGCATCACATGCAGGATCAAGGTATGATCCTGTTCACACTGGCCGGTTTTATAGTGGATGACTGTGTGAACCTGTCCGGAACACAAGGTGTTAAATGTGATAGTGAGTGCTGGAAAGCTGACACATTCATGAGCCTAATGAGCGGCTGTGAGTGGCTCACGAGATCGATGAGGCCCTGAGGAATGTAATGGGTGCTAATTGCTGACAGCCCAGGTGGGTGTGTCAGGTGGGTGTGTCCTGAGTAATAGCAGCCCAGCTGGATGAGTCAGAGTGGGAGTGGCAGGCATGATATAGAGCCTGCCAGCTGAGTGATTGAGGAAACTCAGAACTCAGAGAGGCTTGAGAGATCATTCTGAGACCAGAGATCAGCCTGAGAGCATCTGGGCTGGATCATCAGCCTGAGTGCACAGCAGTCCAAGGCTCTGTGTGTGAACATGATGGGAGCATGCTAGCTCCATGCCGAGGACCGAGGTCATAACAGCACCTGGAGTGGGGAAGCCGTGGCTGAACCCGGTGGATACTGGTCCGGGCGTGTGGTTGAGACACGTCCGGGAAAGGAGCCCTTGGGGACGCTGGATGTACCCATGACCCAGTTAGCGAGACCCGGATCCGTGCCCGGTAAGAAAAGCAGTTCCTGAATGCTTGTGTGAACTGTGCACCTTGTGTGTGAAAACATGCCAGGTGAGCGTAGCCGCCATTAGGTCCAGTGAAGGACCTGTTGAACCTTATCAGTATTGTATGGCTTTTTTAAAAGACCCAGCGAGTGAATGTAGCCCTATAGGGGCAGATGTATGAAGTGTGCCAGGCGGGCATAGACCGCCCTTGGGACCGACTCAGAGTAGTCAGTTAAAGGACCTGATGAACCTGAATGTATGTAGCCCTTCGGGAGGCGATTTTAGGAAGTGTGCCAGGCGGGCATAGACCGCCTTTGGGTCAGACTCAGAGTAGTCAGTTAAAGGACCTGATGAACCGGAACGTATGTATGTACTAGAGGTCAGATGCAGGGTTTAATAGGGCTCCTATAGTAGGGTAACGGATGGTTGTCCCAGATACTAAGGTTTGCCAATCCCTGTTCTGAACCCAGATGTGCCACAGTCCATGGATGACTATATGATGGGCTGTGAGCGTGTGAAAGGACGTGTGTGGTCCATGGTGGCTTATAGGATGGATCACATACGGTGTGTAAGAACCCGGTCAGGCTGGAGTCTTGACTCCGGGGTAGTATGAAACTGGGGAAATAAAGCCAGGCGGCTGGTTCTGCCATTGGGACCCATAGGGCCAGTTGATATATGGTAACTGATGTATTGTTAAATGTATGTGAAATGTAGATAGGTCGGAGGCCGTAGCCACCACGGGAGCGGTTGTTAGAGCTCCAATAGGGAAAGAGAGGTGATTAAAGGTCCCAGGTAACTATAAGATGCTATGTGCAATATAAGTCTTATGTAATGTTATATGTAAATGTATGGTGTATTTATGTATGGTGTTTATAATCAATGTGATATGTGTCAAACATGCTACCCGGGTTATGTTATTATATGTGAAAAATAAACGGGTAGACATTGGTTAAATTATAAACACGTGTTCTTGTCGTTATGAAAGCGGGTTCCCCAGGTGGTACCTCACAATCAGCATTCACTTTTATAACCCCTTATTGTTGTTTTAGAACTGTATTTGTACATGAAATTTGTATGTTCTTAATCACACAAAGAGTTAATATTGAACTACTTGGGTGGGCATATAAAACAGGATGTGACACCCAGCCTCATTGTAATCCGTGGAAGCACCGGTAAGTGGTGCGGAACGGTCCGTCGTTTTGCACCACTTACCCGCATCCTCCTCCCCCCACCTCCTACTATGATCACTGTACCGCTCTGATGCACTGAAAATAAAATCACTACAAACCAGGAACTGGTGAGTGCTGCCATACTGTTTGTCTGCCTCGGAAATACAAGCTCTAACCTGGAAGTGCACCTGGGAGCCCTGGACGGCAGAAAGAGCCAGCAGTGAAGTGAGAGCAGTGTCTCTCCTGCAGAGGAGCTCAGAAAGCGAGCGTTGAGGTGGAATGAGTGGTGCCCGGCAGCCTCTACATAATAGTAAGTCACAGCAGCGTCCAACACACTGGTCACAAAAATAAAAAATGAATGTGTTCACAGCAACACCCTCTGGAAGAAGCTAAGGCGAAACGCGTCACAGCGACCTTACATCCCTGGGGACTACTTATTGTTGTGACCTTGCACTGTAATTCTATAGCAGTTTGACATTTGTTAGCTGCCATGTGACCCATCATTAACAACCAGTGCAGTATTGTTTTTTTTCAATGAAATGACTATTACACTTTAAATATTTCCTGATTTTGGCTGTTTGGAATGTTGGAAAGTATGTTTGGGGTACTTGTTTGACGCTGCGGAAGGATGAAAGCTTCCCATGAATGTTATAAAAATGAGAGACAGTCTGTCACACTCATGTATTCTCAAAGACACAATCTGTATCTACCTAGACTGTCTTCTCAGCTAATTGGTTGACTCCAGGAAAAAAATGTTTTTGGAAGTTTTTCTCGGGCTGGTTTCACACTGCAGTTTTTTCACTGATCAGCTTTCATCCGGTTTGTGCGCCAAAACCAGGAGTGCCTCCAAAACACAGAACAGGTGTCAATCTTTCAATTCTAGTTTTTCTCTACAAGTTTCCCTCCTGGTTTTGGCACACAAACCTGATGAACACTGATCAGGGAAATGATGCGGTGTGAAACCAGCCTGAGAGATAGTGGATCAAACAGGAGTGGACCAATCATTTCAAGGAGATTATGGAGAAGTCACACACGTCAATAGCGCTTGCAATATCACTGCTGCACATGACGTTGAATAGCTAGCAAGCCTAAACAATTAATTGCACTTACCCAGATATAAAAGCCAAACCTGTTGAACTGCCTTCACCAACTGGGTAGGAACACTCCACTGCTAATTCCATAGCAATTGGATAAATTGCGAACCCAAAAAATCCCAGCAAAGAACAAATAACTACCAGAAGAGGTGCGATTTTCTTCAAATTCGATACCTGAAGGTGAAGCAAATAGTTTGACAAGATATTTACACAGGCAGAATAAGATACTAACCAAAGTTATAGCTATTCTGGAAACACTTTGGCCCAGTTCCTATTGACCAGTAATCATCTGTTAGAATGGATCCTGCAGACATCCGTGGGAAAAAAGTTGTGCAGACGCAATTTATTTGTCCGTTGTTAAATAACCGAGTTTGCAGGATCTTTTTTCTTTAACATTGGAGTCTAGGTAGAACAGATCTGTTAACTAATTGCTAATTAGTCATCCATTTTTATTTCATTTTTAAAGGATCCGTTTCAAATGAAAGATAAGAAATAATCAGTTAACAGATCTGTTTTCCAAAGGCCGGCTTCACACTACGAGTGTGATCCGATCCGTGGCTGTCCGCTTGAGCCAGACAGCCCCAGACCACATCAGCACACAGAACCGGAGGACCCTCCGGTCCCGTGTGCAGTCGGACGCAGCTGCCGCCGCTGATAAGTCCTGAACTGTCAGAAGGGGACAGCTCTGTGGTGCTGAAGTTCAGTGCCGGCCCCTCCTGACAGTTCAGGCCCGCGGCTAGCTCCCTGCGAGCCGCGGTCCTGACTTATCAGCGGCGGCAGCTGCCTCCGATTACACACGGGACCGGAGGGCAAATTAGCCCTCTGGTTCTGTGCGCTGATTCGGTCCGGGGCTGTCTGGCTCAAGAGGACAGCCACGGATCGGGTCCCGGCCGTAATGTGAAGCCGGCCATAGACTTCATTGTAAAAAAAAAAAAAAAAAAAAAAAAAAAAAAGGATCTTGCAGAAATTGGTTATTTCGCAATGGTCAAAATAGTTGTGCTTGCACAACTTTGCAGGATCTCTTCTAACTGATGCTGAACGAACATGTGATATATATTGCCTATCAAAGTGAGTTCTGAAGTCCCGTGCACGTATTGCTTAGTTTTTTCATTATTTCTAGTATTTCATCGTTTTTACAGTGTTTTTCACCCATTCTAATGCCTACTTAATAACACATCAATCAATTAATAAAAAATAAAACACTTTTTTTTTCCCTGATGAAAGACACTTGTGCTCATACCCATAAAGTATATTATGAACATGCAACTTCTTTAACTTATCATCATATTGTAGCATTATTATAACAGGTCATTTTCATGCATATTTCTTTACAATCACATTTTTATAATTAATGATGGCTACAACACATGGATGTGTAAAAAAATAACTTTAAATCACCTTTACACGTTAAATAAGATAGAAAAAAAAACCCCATTTTTAAAATTTTATTTTCCAGATTGTTCACCATTTTAAAATGTGTTCTAAAATAAAATTACCGTAGTCTCTCTGAAGATCAAATAGAGAAAATTTTATACAATGCGAGGAATTTCCCCAGATGCATTATATTGCAAGAGAATGCATATAACTTAACACGATGGTATAGGACTCTGGAGTTCCTCCATCACTTAGGTTTTAGGTTTGAAAGAATCCAATTTATGCTGGAGATGTCCTGTAAGGGTACTGTTACATGATGCAATATTGCTACCAATTTCACTGGCAATTTACTGGTTGCAGTGAAATCATGGACACATTGTTCCATTTGTACACAGCAACAAAATAGAACAATGTGTCCATGATTTCACTGCAACCAGCAAATTGCCAGTGAAATTGGTAGCAATATTGCATCATGTAACGGTACCCTTACACTCACATTGGTCATCTAAACTCATATATTCTGGCAGTGCCCGCTTCTCTCCCAATTTTGGTCAGAAATTGGCAAAACATTAAAGAATCTCGGTCTTTTGAGTACTAACCTGAAGGCAGAAGTCGTGCTCCTTTCTTGCCCCTCCAAAAACTTTAAACTAATGAAATATGGCCATTTACCAGTTCTGATAGGGGCGGCTAGACATCCTATATCCGTACATTGGGGTGATACCTCCCCCACTTCTACTGCAGAGTGGATAGAGAAAGTTTATCAGATCTCAAGATTAGAAAACCTTTCCAGCTGGGAAACCTGCTCCCATGAAACCTATCAAAAAATTGAGAAGTTCCGAGCCGCCACCCTGTACCCTAAACTCCTGATTAGTCCTAGGCTGACAGCCCCTACCTCCACCCACTGGTCAGGGATCACAGCTTCTCCCACAGCAATAGAAATCCAGGAGAGGCTTCAGCACAGCAGCAAGACTTCTCAGCTCAATGACCAAGAGCCAACTAACTCTATAAATGGTGTCTGACAGAGGAGAGGGAAAGCTATTTAAAGCCAGGGAGAGGGGATTCTAGGTGAGTCACGCTTCAACCACTCAACCAGCAGCTGAACATAATGGTGAATGCAGCTCTGGAGCACAACACAGGAGTCAGGACCTTCACACCAATCCCTCATGCAGCCCTTAAAGAAAAAAAAACACATACAGCAGCATCCAGCGATGTCAGCGCAAACTAAGTACGTGACACTACCTCAACATCCTTTCTTCACCCTCCCCTTCCCTCTCCACTCCCCCCCCCAATTGTTCCATGTATTTTCCAATGTTATTCCCTTACTCAATAAGACAAGATTGTTGTCCATTTATAAGTGAATTTTTTGTAACTTTTTCACAATCTGTTAAATAAAGAATTTATATAAAAAGTATTCCAAAATCTAGTAAATTGCTATACCTAATCTTAAATGGGTTATGCTGTAATATAAAGGGAATCTGATAGGTCCCCCATGCTCTCCAACCCACCCACTCTTGCATTTTCAATATTCCCTTCATAGATTGTATGTATGTAAAGTGCTATGGAATTAATAGCTCCATACAAATGTATCTATTATATTATATCTATTATAGAATTGCCTAGAGTTCTACTTGCGGACAAAAGCCAACTTCCGTGGCTTTGTCCGGAGATAAATGTCCGGAGATAAGTGGCGTCACCAGCGTTAACTACACCCGCTCAGGGTGGACCAAGATGGCGGCCCTAAGCGGAGCGGACCTCAGGAAGGTCCGCAGCGCTTAGGGCCGACCTCCGGCGGACATTTATCTCCGGAGAGGCCGCGCATGCGCACTGCGCACTAAACGCCAATTAGCTCCCCACCCTACCAGGAAGCGCTGGAGGGTATAAATCATAGCCACACAGGGTCATACACACTCCTGGCCTCCCCTGCAAGCTCTATGGACACAAGGTACCTGTTGCACAGCTGTTTCATGTGTTTTTCTTATATGTGCCTCTTTTCTTATATGTGCCTCTTTTCTCTGCTGAACTTCTAATTGCCTGCTGTTACTTCTACTTTTCCTACAGGACAGGAGTCATGTACCTCCTTACAATTTAAGGGTATGTGACCCCTACTATTTCTTTTAGCACATACCTTTATTTCTCTGTTTAATGCCTTCCTCTTTCTTGTTCCAGCAACCTGCACAGTAGTTCTTTTCACTGGTATTTTGCTTTCTTAAGGAGAATTTACTAAGCGACTGTTTGAGGTAATCCTATACATATCTTAATATACCTTTCCCTTTAACCTGATTAGTGCTATTGCCCTTGGTATACCCATTTTTTAGACTATACATTTATCCTGGCTAATTTTGGTTACTTTTGGGCTCCTACCATTGGATTCCTCATTCTGTTACATTTACACATATTTTGATGTGTTGCCTTACAGCCCCCTATAACAATCCGTTTTCTTCCTTCTGTATACCAGTAACAGAATTTCCATAACTACTCGGGTCTTTTCCATATTTACTTACTCCAAC
Organism: Allobates femoralis; assembly: GCA_033576535.1. NCBI lineage: Eukaryota > Metazoa > Chordata > Amphibia > Anura > Aromobatidae > Allobates > Allobates femoralis. The sequence goes on from JARQOC010000003.1 coordinate 445,816,583, forward strand.
TGACTGAGTTATAAGGTATTTTTCCCATTGATCTAAGTTATTATACATCACTCATTGTTCTCTCTGCCCCCTTACTCCTCCTTTCTTCTTTCACTGTTGGATACATTTAGTTGTCTTTTTCTTTTTTCTTCTAGCCTGAGATCTTGTATCTTTACTAATTCCTTTTAACCCTTTCTTCTCACTTTTTCCGCTATTCCTTGTTTCCTCACTTCACTACCACACCCCCATATACCACCATACACTTACGGACGTGCTCACCCCATTTTATAGTGCGCACGCTTTCAGTTCCACTAACACCTTGCCCCATATACTTTACACCATGTAAAGATTCGTTTTACGTATATCTTGTATACTGTATTTATTGTTGTCAAATTTTGACTTCTTTCTGTTATGTTCAATTCAGCTCAATCCCTGAGGAAGGCTCATGCTTGAGCCGAAACGTGGGAAGATTTATTTTGTAAATAAAATCAACAACACAAAGAAACAATTTTCCTTCTCATTTTTCTATATGAGTGTGCCGAGGCTATTCTTATATTATCTGTGGTAGTATTTTCCTCTGAGCACCTCACACTAGGTTGAGCCGGGGCATACTCTGTCATACCAATCAGATTCAAGCCGCGGCACAGCGCCATGTTTAAAAATCTAAGAAGTGAAAAAATTTTTTTAAAGATGGCGGCGTGTTTCCCGGCGCTCTCCTCATTGGTCGCCGTCAGGCGCGAGCGACCAATGAGAAGAGTGGGGCGGGGCACGGCGCCATGTTTGAAATCCAAAGTTCCCGCTGGATTTCAAATATGGCGCCGTGCCCTGCCCCACTCATCTCATTGGTCGCTCGCGCCTAGCAGCGACCAATGAGAAGAGCGCCGCCAAACACGCCGCCATCTTTTAAATTTTTTTTTACTTCTTATATTTTTAAACATGGCGCCGTGCCGCGGCTTGAATCTGATTGGTCGCTCGCTTGCGAGCGACCAATCAGAATTGCAGAGGTGGTACCTGGCAAATCCCGGCTGGCTCGCGGCTCCCCGGAGCTGAGCCGCGGATATGCCCGGCACGGAGATCCCCGGCGCGAGGTAGCCGAGCTCCGGCTACCTCGCGCTCTCTCCGCCGGCGCGAGGTAGCCGGGAGCCGAGGTCGGCTCCTGGCTACCTCGCACCGGCTCCGTGCCCCGCTCCGCTATTCTGATTGGTCGCTTGCGGCTGGCGCCGACCAATCAGAATAGCTCCGCACTTTATGGCGCCATACTTCAAATACACTGAGTACAGTGTATTTCAAAGATGGCGCCATAGCTGGCGGTGCTATTCTGATTGGTCGCTGCATTCAGCGTAGCGACCAATCAGAATAGCGCCGCGCTCTATGGCGCCATCTTTGAAATACACTTACTACAGTGTATTTGAAATATCGCGCCATAGAGCGCGCCGCTATTTTGATTGGTCGCCACGCTGAATGCGGCGACCAATCAGATTAGCGCCGCGCTTTATGGCGCCATACTTCAAATACACTGAGTACAGTGTATTTTAAAGATAGCGCCATAGATCGCGGCACTATTCTGATTGGTCGCCGCATTCAGCGTGGCGACCAATCAGAATAGTGCCGCGATCTATGGCGCTATCTTTAAAATACACTGTACTCAGTGTATTTGAAGTATGGCGCCATAAAGCGCGGCGCTATTCTGATTGGTCGCGACGCTGAATGCAGCGACCAATCAAAATAGCGCCGCGCTCTATGGCGCGATACTGCAAATACACTTTAGTAAGTGTATTTCAACGATGGCGGCATAGAGCGCGGCGCTATTCTGATTGGTCGCCGCATTGAGCATCGACTCAGGATCCAGGTGGCGGGGAAGACGCAGGGTCAGTGGTAAGTATAGCGGAGTGTGTGTATGTGTGTGCTGACCACACTGCCCACGGCGCTGCGCTGACCACTCTGCCCACGGCGCTGCGCTGACCACTCTGCCCACGGCGCTGCGCTGACCAATCTCACCGCACTCACTGCTAACCACTGAGCCACCGCACTCACTGCTAACCACTGAGCCACCGCACTCACTGCTAACCACTGAGCCACCGCACAGTGCTAACCACTGAGCCACCGCGCAGTGCTAACCACTGAGCCACCGCCCAGTGCTAACCACTGAGCCACCGCCCAGTGCTAACCACTGAGCCACCGCCCAGTGCTAACCACTGAGCCACCGCCCAGTGCTAACCACTGAGCCACCGCCCAGTGCTAACCACTGAGCCACTGTATACTCTGCTACCCACTGAGCCACCTGTATACATACAATTCATTTCACCGCACTCCCCTAACTATTAGTAAATAAACTATTTATGCATTCTAGACTACCCGATTCTTTAGAATCGGGCCGCCATCTAGTTGTATATAAATTGTGATGCAGCAGCTTGATGCATTAAAAATATGTATGCTGGGACCTGTAGTTCAGCAAGTTAAAGTGATGCGTTATGCGCTGAGACCTGTAGTTCCTAAGGTTCAGGTAATCTATTACAAGTACAGGTGAACTAAAAGACAGGGGGGGGGTCTGGCTAAGGGTGCGTTCACACACTGCGTATTTGCTGCATATTTTTACGCGAGTGCTCTTGCAGTATTTGAAGCCAAAACCAGGAGTGGTTGATTAAAACCAGCAGTGGGTTATTAAATATAGAAGTGGAGCACTTGTTTCTATTAGACTTTTCCTCTGATTGTTCCACTCCTGGTATTGGCTACAAAAACTGCAACAGCACTCGCATAAAAATATGCAGCAAATACGCAGTGTGTAAACGCACCCTAAACCTGATTCCTAACACACCTGGTGTCTCAGGGGATATAATCTGTGTTAGTGTGATTACTTGTCTCTGTGTGTTTGGGCAGGAGGCCAGATCTCATGCTTTGAAGCAGGCGGTTTCTTGAAAGGCATGAGGTTCAGGGACCATGGGACCAGGGCCAACGTACCCGGGCAAGTGCCGTGGCCCTGAGCATCTGGGGGGGGCCCACTGGCCATCAAGGACAAGCAGCCCTGACTGCCAACTGCCCATCAGGGAAGGCAGCCCTGATAAGGAGGAGCCCAACAGGGACTTTCAGCCTGCAGCTGCAGAATGCGATTCAAATTAGCATTGGCGGCTCCCATCTGTCATCACCCTGCGACCTCATCACACTACAGCAGCCATGCTAGCAGTGAGGAGGAGCGTGGAAGGGAGCCTGCTGCAATGACACGCAGGGACAACAACTAAAGAGGACAGGGGCTCCGGGGGAGCGGAGGGAAGGTGATCATAAATTTTTTTTTACTGTGTGCAGCATGATGGGGGATTATAAAGGCTGCCACTGGGCTGCTTGGAGGTTGTACCGGGCTGCGGAGACTGCTGCTGGGTTATGGAGGCTGTGCTATGGAGGCTGCTGCTGGGGTATCTGGAGGCTGTGCTATGGAGGCTACTGCTGGGACATAGAGGCAGCTGCTGGGTTATGGAGGTTGTGCTATGGAGGCTGCTGCTGAGGTATATGGAGGCTGTGCTATGGTGGCTGTTGCTGGGAAATAGAAGCTACAGCTGGGTTATGGAGGCTGTGCTATGGAGGCTGCTGCTGAGGTATTTGGAGGCTGTGCTATGGAGGCTACTGCTGGAACACAGAGGCTGCTGCTGGGTTATGAAGGCTGTGCTATGGAGGCTACTGCTGGGTTATGGAGGCTGCTGCTGAAGCATATGGAGCTTCAAAAACCCTTTGTAAATATAAAAGGCCCTCCACACAACATATACTTCATATAAAAACACCTTAGAGTCAGGCCAGTTCAAAATTCAAAGTGCTCTTTATTAAAATCGACAACATAAGTGCCGTATTAAAAGTGATGCTAAAGTGGCACACAAGACAGGTGACCACATGAATTCACGTCCATTATACACAAGTATGACAATAACATGCTATGTTGCCTGCACAAATAGTAAACAATACAATGCCCCAGAAACTGGATGCATAACAATCACATGCACTAACATAAACACCAGTGTCAATTCATGGGTCCAGAAGGTTACCAGTCCGTGGCCCCCACCCCCTTATGCGTTTCGCAAAGGCTTCTTCCGAGGAGGGTGGCCGGAAGAAGCCTTTGCGAAACGCGTAAGGGGGTGGAGGCCACGGACAGGTAACATTCTGGACCCATGAATTGACACTGGTGTTTATGTTAGTGCATGTGAGCCTGTTATGCATCCAGTCTCTGGGGCATTGTATTGTTTGCTATTTGTGCAGGCAACATAGCATGTTATTGTCATACTTGTGTATAATGGACATGAATTCATGTGGTCACCTGTCTTGTGTGCCACTTTAGCATCACTTTTAATACGGCACTTATGTTGTCGATTTTAATAAAGAGCACTTTGAATTTTGAACTGGCCTGACTCTAAGGTGTGTTTATATGAAGCATATGGAGGATGTGCTATGGAGGCTGCTGCTGGGGTATATGGAGGCTGTGCTATGGGGGCTGCTGCTGGGGTATATGAAGGCTGTGCTGTGGAGGCCAATGCTGGGACATAGAGGCTGCTGCTGGGGTATATGGAGGCTGTGCTATGGAGACTGCTGCTGGGACATATAGGTTACTGCTGGGTTATGGAGGCTGTGCTAAGGAGCCTGCTGCTGGGCTATATGAAGGCTGCTGCTGGGATATATGGAGGCTGCTGCTATATATATATAATATGTAGGCTGTGCTGTATATATTTTTTGGAGGTTGTGCTGTATATACAATCTGGAGGCTGTGCTGGGCTATATATATATTATTTGGAGGCTGTGCTGTATATATTATTTGGAGACTGTGCTGTGATGTATATACAATATGGAGGCTGTGCTTTGCTGTATATATTATTTTGAGGCTGCCTGTATATATTATTAGGATGCTGTGTGGTGCTGTATATATAATATGGAGACTGCTGCTGTGCTGTATATAGTATTTGTAGGCTGTGCTGTGTATATAATATGGATGCTGTGCTGGGCATTGGGCTGTATATATTGGAGGCAGCTGCTGGACTGCCACATCATCCAAATAATATAAACAGCCCAACACAGCCTCCAAATAATATATACAGCAGGGCCACCAAATAATATATACAGCTCAGCAGCAGCCTCCAAATAATATATATAGCTCAGAGCCTCTTTATTATGTATATTCAGCCCAGCACACCCTCCATATATACAGCTCGCAGCCTCTATACTATTTACACAGCTCCGCAGTCTCCATGTTATATATACAGTCTAGAAGCCTCCATTATATATGCAGCTTCAATATTATATATATTAAGCCCACCCAGGAGCCTCTATATTACAAATACACAGCCCGCATCTTCTATATTATATTTATGAATCATGGTATGTATCAAAGGGACCCACTGAGATTGTTTTGCCTGGTGCCCACAAAAACCTGGAGCCGGCCCTACATGGGACCTCTCTTGCTTGGGACCAGCTGGTGCCCTGGAAGGCATGAAGTCTGGAGATCATGTGCAAAGGCTAGAATGGCTCTGGAAGGAACCTGTGAGGGCTCAGTTGCAGTGCTTGCAGCGACCGTTGACCTGGAACACCTGGTATGGAAGCGTGGTAATGGCCGACAGCCTGGAAGGTACGCGATGAGAAGACCACAGGGGTGTTAAGGAATTTACAGTCCTGCTGAGGATCTGGAAGTAACAGCTTGTTGGTCATCTCAGAGAGGCAGTTTCCTGGATTCTGGACTGTGAGGTCCGTGTTTGTTTGTTGGAATGCATGCACTGACACACTGTAAGGCTGGCTTCACATTAACATTCGCCACCGCTGCGCATTGCGGCGGGCGAACGCAAGCCAACCGCAAGCACCGCCCATCCCTATGTTTAACATGGGGACGCACGGTGTATGCGGTCGGGTGCGAATGGCCGTGCATCCCCATTGCCCTCCATGTGTGATTTGTACGCATGCAGAGGCTTGCATGCAAATCATACATTCGCGTTCGTACCGAATCTGCAACTTGTTGCATACAGGTTGCAGATTCTGTGTGGCCGGGAATGTTTGTTTTGTACGCAAGCCTCTGCATGCATACAAATCAAACATGGAGGGCAATGGGGATGCACGGCCATTCGCACCCGATCGCATACACCGTGCGTCCCCATGTTAAACAAAGGGATGGGCGGTGCTTGCGGTCGGCTTGTGTTTGCCGCCAACATACGCAGCGGCGGTGAACGCTAATGTGAAGCCGTTCTTACAAACTGTGTAAGGTAACCATGTGTTTAAAAGGGACTATGTAAATAATGCCAGGCAGGAATATCTGCCTTTGGGACAGACTGGTACATTTCACTAATGTTCTGTTGATGTGATGTTAAATGAACTACACTATATACGTTTTATCATGTGTTAATAACTGCTGGACTCTATTTTACATAAAAATACGACTGTTTGCCTCAATCCCACTACCATTTGAGTGTCCCCCAACATGCTCCGTTACCAAATCACCACAATATACAGTTGTGGCCAAAAGTATTGACACCCCTGCAAGTCTGTCAGATAATACTCAGTTTCTTCCTGAAAATGATTGCAATCACAAATTCTTTGGTATTATTATCTTCATTTAATTTGTCTTCAATGAAAAAAAACACAAAAAGAATTGTCCTGAAGCCAAAGTGGATATAATTCCACACCAAACATAAAAAAGGGGGTGGACAAAAGTATTGGCACTGTTAGAAAAATCATGTGATGCTTCTCTAATTTGTGTAATTAACAGCACCTGTAACTTACCTGTGGCACCTAACAGGTGTTGGCAATAACTAAATCACACTTGCAGCCAGTTGATATGGATTAAGTTGACTCAACCTCTGTCCTGTGTCCTTGTGTGTACCACATTGAGCATGGAGAAAAGAAAGAAGAACTGTCTGAGGACTTCAGGAACCAAATTGTGAGGAGGAAGCATGAGCAATCTCAAGGCTACAAGTCCATCTCCAAAGACCTGAATGTTCCTGTGTCTACCGTGCGCAGTATCATCAAGAAGTTTAAAGCCCATGGCACTGTGGCTAACCTCCCTAGATGTGGACGGAAAAGGAAAATTGACGAGAGATTTCAACGCATGATTGTGTGGATGGTGGATAAAGAACCTCGACCAACATCCAAACAAGTTCAAGCTGCCCTGCAGTCCGAGGGTACAACAGTGTCAACCCGTACTATCCGTCGGCGTCTGAATGAAAAGGAACTGTATGGTAGGATACCCAGGAAGACCCCACTTTTTACCCCGACACATAAAAAAGCCAGGCTGGAGTTTGCCAAAACTTACCTGAGAAAGCCTAAAACATTTTGGAAGAATGTTCTCTGGTCAGATGAGACAAAAGTAGAGCTTTTTGGGCAAAGGCATCAACATAGAGTTTACAGGAGAAAAAAAGAGGCATTCAAAGAAAAGAACACCGTCCCTACAGTCAAACATGGCGGAGGTTCCCTGATGTTTTGGGGTTGCTTTGCTGCCTCTGGCACTGGACTGCTTGACCGTGTGCATGGCATTATGAAATCTGAAGACTACCAACAAATTTTGCAGCATAATGTAGGGCCCAGTGTGAGAAAGCTGGGTCTCCCTCTGAGGTCATGGGTCTTCCAGCAGGACAATGACCCAAAACACACTTCAAAAAGCACTAGAAAATGGTTTGAGAGAAAGCACTGGAGACTTCTAAGGTGGCCAGCAATGAGTCCAGACCTGAATCCCATAGAACACCTGTGGAGAGATCTAAAAATGGCAGTTTAGAGAAGGCACCCTTCAAATATCAGGGACCTGGAGCAGTTTGTCAAAGAAGAATGGTCTAAAATTCCAGCAGAGCATTGTAAGAAACTCATTGATGGTTACCAGAAGTGGTTGATCGCAGTTATTTTGGCTAAAGGTTGTGCAACCAAGTATTAGGCTGAGGGTGCCAATACTTTTGTCTGGCCCACATTTGGAGTTTTGTGTTAAATGATGAATGTTTTGCTTTTTCCTTCATTATCTTTTGTGTTTTTTCATTGAAGACAAATTAAATGAAGATAATAATACCAAAGAATTTGTGATTGCAATCATTTTCAGGAAGAAACTGAGTATTATCTGACAGAATTGCAGGGGTGTCAATACTTTTGGCCACAACTGTATATGAGTTTGACACAAACACATTTTCAAGAAGTATTTTGAAACTCCTTTTTTCATATGAAAATTACCATAAGCCTTTGACTAGTCAATGGTCTTTGGTTTCCCCAGGCTAGTTGTCTCCATCAGCATGTTATCATGTCCCATGATTTGCAAAAGGCAACATCACTGCCAGCTCTCTGCAAATCTCCCACATGTGTGCAGCGTTCTTTAACCTTGTCATTGCGCCTTTGAAACTGTGTGTGGTTCATTGGTCAGAGTCGCACCATGCATGTAAGTGAAGAAGATAGCTCATGTTCACGGAAGAGCAGAGGATCAGCCACCGGAACAGGTCTTTATGTCTTCCAGACATGCCCAGTGTGCCTCTGAAGCAGGAAAAAGGTGTGGAAGATTCCAAAGTACAGATATTGGGCTTGGCATTATGCAAAGTAAAACCAACGAGGAGGTATGCCATTTCCTGTTTTCAGTTTAGTTTTTTTCAAGAACCCCTGTGAGGTAGGATAAGATATGGTCTGAGTGGAGGTTACATGAAACAAAAGCTTTACACTCTGAGGGTATCAGGCACAGGAACACCACTAAAGAAGGTGCTAGATATAGCATTCTCTTTTTCTGAAGAGAGGTCCTTTTACTATAGTGTTATATTATTGCATACTTACCACAGAAAAGACTATAACCGTTAAAGCTGTCAAAGCAAAACAAATTTTCACAACTTCTGTGAACTTCTTCGTCCGATCAACATAAAGACCACATAGAAAGGCACCAATAGCCCCAAATACAATGAAAAGGGCTCCACATAAACCTGAAACAAACTGGGAAAATCAAGACTGAATTAACCTTTACTTTTTTAAGATAGAAAATAACATGTAGAGTAGAAGAATAAACATATGAACTGTGAATAGCAGATAACACATCTAATATATAAAGCTGAATGTGTGTATGTGTGTGTGTATGTGTGTATATCCGGGATTGCCAACTACACCGTCGCAACTACAGCCACAAAATTTTGCACAGTCACACGTCTGGACCCCGGGAGCGTCATAGGCTATGTTGTGAGGCGAAATTTTAACCCTGCGCGTTCCAGTTCACCCAACAATTTTGCCCCTATCTACATAATGGGGAAAAAGTGACAGTTACCAGTTGACAGTTGTGAATGAGAGGGGCTTAATGATAGCACCAAAGACTAACAGCATATACCAGCATATAGTCAGTAAGGTGGGGCCCCAACATGAGATATTCACCACGCACAGGGACATGTATATACACCACACGCACACAAAGAGTAACAGCAAGTGTATACTCACCAAAGTGCAGCCCCAACATTGGATACTCACCACGCATCCGAACAAACACACACTACAGACACACACAATACAGAGACACCCCCACACCCCCAAGGGGACACACACACACTCTATAGCGACACATGCACTCACCCCACAGGGACACACACACCACAAAGAGACACACAACACACAGACACACACCACACACCACACAGACCCCCCCCACAGGGACACACACACATAGCCACCCTATAGCGACACATGCACTCACCCCACAGGGACACACACACCACACAGACCCCCCCACAGGGACACACACACATACACACCCTATAGGGACACATGCACTCACCCCTCAGTGACACACACACACCACAAAGGGACACACACAACACAGACACACACACACCTCACACAGACACCCCCCACAGGGACACACACACATACACACCCTATAGGGACACATGCACTCAACCCACAGGGACACACACACACACACCACAAAGAGACACACACAACACAGATACAAACACACACCACAGACCCCCACACAGGGGCACACACACATACACACCCTATAGGGGCACATGCACTCACCCCACAGGGACACACACACACACCACAAAGACACACACAACAGAGACACACACCACACAGACCCCATCCCACAGGGACAGACACATACACACCCCAGGGACACACACACCACACAGACAGACACAGATGTGCACAAATCACCTCACACAACTCGCCTCATACATGTGCTATCTTTATTTTCCAAACATAAACATCTGATTAAAAACAGCCAATGTGCAACACATGTGCCATATAGGGAATTAAGGCAGATGTCAGTCACATGAGCTGTCTATTATGTGTATGTGTGAGGTAACATATACTGCCCGGTCAGGGGGAGGGTTTACTGTTGGCTGGAGATTTATCAGGCTGCCTATAGCAATCAATCACAGCTCAGCTTCTATTTTCCTACAGGTCATTAATATGACATATTCAAATTCTATTTTGTTATAGCAAACAGCAGTTATTTATTAACCCGGGCGTAGCCGGGTACTACAGCTAGTTATCATATATAATAGATGTGTGGGCCCATCCACTAATATTACCATCAGGTAATGAGAAATATTATTTATGCTCTGCAAACCACACACATTGTACCTAGTGATGGCCACTGCTTAGTGTGATTTGTACGCTGTTTTTGCCCAAGAGAATTACTTACCATCATTCAAATTAATAAGTTTCTGCAATATAGACAAAACTAATTTAATGATATTTTTATAATTTCATAATGTGCTCCGGCTTGATAAGCGCTAACTCCTCATCAGGGATAAAAAGGATCTAGGGATCTACTCCCACCTTATGCGTTACCTCTCCACTCATCGTCTTCTTGATCCATTACTGTCTGGTTTCCGCACCCTACATTCTACAGAAACTATCCACATCAAAGTGACCAATGAGCTTCTGATAGCAAAACGTAATGGCGACCACTCTCTGCTTATTCTTCTTGATCTCTCTGCAGCTTTTGACACTGTTGACTACCATTTCCTATTTGCTATGCTGCACTCAATCGTCATAAAGGACATGGCTTTCTCCTGGCTCTCTTCCTATCTTTCTGACCTCTCCTTCAGTATATCATTTACTGCCTCCACTTTCTCTCCGCTTCCTCTCACTATTGAAGTCCCTCAGGGCTCGGTCCTTGGACCTCTTCTGCTCTCTCTACACGGCCTCTATTGGACAGACCATCAGCAGATTTGGCTCCAGTACCATCTTTATGCTGATGACATAAAACTATACACTTCATCCCCTGACCTTAGCCCGCTGTATTAATGAACACCAGTGACTGTCCACCCTTTCTAACATCATGTCTGCTATCTAAAACTCAACCTTTCCAAAACTGAACTTCTGCTCCCGCCCTCTACTAACCTCCTTAAATTCGAAAGCTCCCTCTCAGTGTGCAGCACCACGATAACGCCTAGGCAGCAGGCTCACTGTCTGGGTGTTATGTTTGACACTGATCTCTCCTTCACCCCCTATATACAATCTCTCACTACTCCTGTTGCTTGCACATGAAGAATGACTCTAGAATCAGCCCTTTTCTCATCATGGAAACAACAAAAACCCTAAGTGTGGCCCTGATCCATTCCCACCTTGATTAATGTACTGTAATTCTTTATTAATTGGTCTGTCTCTCACTAGACTTCCTCTAGTCCATCCTTAATGCAGCAGCCAGGGTCACCTATCTGGCTAATCATTACTCAATCACTTCTGCTCTGTGTCAGTCATTGCACTGGCTGCCCATATATTATAGGATCCAATTTAAATTGCTGTTCTAACCCACAAAGCTCTTCATAGCTCAGCACCTCCCTATCTCTATACCCTCATATCTGTCTATCGTCCTATGCATTCTCTTCACTCAGGAAGCGACTGTGGACTAATATCTGCCTTAATCCAATCCTCCCACTCTGGGCTCTAAGACCGAGCTGACTCAATTGTATAGAATGCTCTACCCCAAGAAATTAGGACTATCCACAACTTACATAGTTTTAGGCGCTCCCTAAAAACACAGCTCTTTAGGGTGGCCATCATTCTCCCTAATCAAAGTTATTTAGACATAGCCTATTCACTATGTGTCTTAACATTACTCTGCATCACAAAGATTGGCTGATGACCACTCATGCAGCTTTTATCTATTGTCCATTTCCTCAAGATGGCTGGACCATCATTGTAAATATCACACGTATTTTGTACTTTGTGTCATCCCCACCTCATTGTAAATAGCAAGTTGTTATGAGCAGGGCTGTCATTGATTTTGCTTTAAATATTGTATTTTTTTTATAACTGTTACTTATGACTGTATACAAACATCTCAATTGTAAAGTGCTGTGGAACATGTTGTAGTTATATAAATAAAAGATTCTTATTATTATTATTATTATTATTATTATTATTAAAATAACTTTCTAATAAGTGGGTTTTGTGTAACAGGAGAAACAGTATGTGAAGCCCTGGAGTAACTTGCATCGACATGACAACCACCCAAAAAAGCTAAATCAGGGGCGAAGGCACTGCCTGCTTCCGACAGGTTAAGTGCTGCATGTAATGAGCCCACATGACTCCTCAGAAACCTGACTCTTCCTTGTCACATGATCCTTTCAGAGCTGCTGACTAGTGATGGGTGAACCCGAACCGTAGAGGGAACTTATCAACGAAGTCTGTGTTATTATTCAGGTTTGGCCACCCAGATAAAGTTTGCTGAAATGCTGCAGCGAAGCCAATCAGCAAGCTTTACCGGCATAAAATGGAGAATAAAGCAGTTAAATCATACTTATGGACCAGGTTTTCACACCAATGTCACTGGTACAGTGTCCGCTCAATAAACCTTAAGAATATTTCTCTAAGTCCTCCGCCCACCCTTTGTGCCAGCATCTGTGATTGGTTGCCCTCAAACTAGTGTAAAAATAAATAAATGATGACAAAATTATCATGGGGTCCCCCTATTTTGGAACCCAGCGCAGATAAAACTGACAACTGAAGGCAGCAGTCTCCAGGTGTGTGCTTTGTCTTGGCTGGATATCAAACTACTGGGGGCCCCATGCAGGTGTTTTTCATTTATTTAAATAAATCATTTTTAAAAATGGCATGGCATGGGGTTCCCTCAATTTTAGTACCCAGTCAAGATAAAGCAGACAGCAGGGAGGCTGGTATTCTCAGCCTGGGGAGGCCTATCATTATTAAGTCTTCCCCAGGCTAAAAAAAAAAACAGGCCACAGCTGGCCCAGAAATGGCACCTCCAATATAAGGGGTTAATGACAGCTGTGATTTGCTTTTTCATGGCATGGTCTAAGAGGCATTTTGTCAGTGAAACAATTACCATTGTAATGTTCTGCAATGTATATGCATTGTAATACATTATACCAGTGTTCAGACTAATAAAAATCAGAGTCCATTGGATGGACTATTTATAAGTAAAAAAAAGTGAAAAAAGAATTTTGTAAAAAAAATCCCAAAATAAATATAAAGAAAATATTAAATCAATAAATATGCATATTTATGTAAAACAAAAATAAACAAAAAAGTACACATTTGGTATTGCTGCATTTAAAACAACCTGATTTATAAAACTGTCACACTAGTTAACCCCTTCATTGACTACCTTAAGGCTGGTTTCACACTGCAGTTTTTGTCCTGATCAGGTTCGATCAGGTTTGTGTGCCAAAACCAGGAGAGGAACTTGCAGAGAAAAACTACAATTGAAAGACTGACACCTGTTCTGAGTTTTGGAGACACTCCTGGTTTTAACACACAAACCGGATCGAACCTGATCAGGGAAAAAACTGCAGTGTGAAACCAGCCTAAAAAAACTATGCTTTTTCATCATACGGCCGAAAAAAAGTAGGATAAAACGCAATCAAGAAGTCACATTTAAGCAGAAATTGTATTGCTGAGAACATCATCTTGTCAAGCAATAAACAAGTAATCACTCTGCTCCATCAGCAGGAAATTAAAAATGCTATAGCTCTCAGAATATAGCAATGCAAAAAAAATAGTTTCTATAAAATTGTTTTTATTGTGTAAAAGCAGCAAAACATGAAAAAATTATATAAATGTGGTATTGCTGTTATGGTACTGACCCAAAGAATAAAGTTGTCCTATAATTTTGACTACATTGTGAATGACATAAAAAAACACAAAAACAATTCCTGAACTTCTATTTTTATATTTTTAGAATAAAAAGCGATCAAAAAATGTTATGTGCCCAAAAATGGTCCCAATAAAAAAGACAAAACATTGTGTACAAAAACGTTATTCTGTCAACAGAAAAATAAAAGATTTTTCCAAATTCTGTTAAAGCAGCAAATCCTAAATATATATATATATATATATATATATATATATATATATTATATATATATATATATATATATATATATGGTATCACTGTCATCGCAGTGACCCAAAGAATAAAACAGTCTGATCACATATCGCTCAACGAACAACGGGTAAAATAAAAATAATTCTTGAACTGCTGTTGATTTGTTTAATCTTCTTCCCAAAGATCACAGTAAGGCTCAACTCACATTTATCCTACACTCTACGCCAAGCGCTTACACCATGTAAATGTCTGAAAAAAAGGACAAAACCTCTGATGAAGCATTCACTTTAATGAGGTAAATGTAGTCACCTTGGGCTCAGTCTGTCCTATGATCCACCGGGGTCCATCTTTTTAGGTGTTCATAAAAGTCAACTACAGTTTTGCGCACTTCTGAAAAGATGGACACTGTTGAACAGAGGCTAGAGTCCAGAGTAATTATGCAGCCTTATTATAGTGAATGGGATCCCTTGGGGGTTTCATCTGATTCCCATAATCTGGAGCTTTAAATGGAATCCCAGATGTGAGTGCTCAGGGTAGAGCACAGGATAAATGTAGTCCAAAATTATATGTTAAATGTTCCCAATAAAAGCTTCAACTCAATCCACACAAAAAACAAGGCGGTGGTTTCCATATCACTGGAAATACAAAAGCTCTGGAAAAGCAAGATGTTTCCTTGACCCCCCCCACCCCCTCCAAAAAAAAAAATTCCAGCAAATTATGTACTCCCAAATACAAACGGTCCCCTCCTTTCTGAGCCCCATAGTGTACAATAAACTGCAGCTAGAGTCCACATGTTTGTTAATACTGTGGCAATAAGAGCCTGCATAATTTACAGGGTACAGTCTTGAAAAGCACAAACAGGGCACAATAATGTTCTGAGTACTAAAATGTACGGAAACTATTGTAAATAGGCAATTTTCACTCAGCAACTTTTAATTTGTATTTTTTTCTGGAAAACAGAAAAAAAACTCACCGAAAAATAGCCATGTTAAACATCCATTGCACCTAGCAGGAGGCTGCCAGCTCCACTGAGAGGCAACACAAGTGTCCGAATACTGATGCTCAATCTCCTGCAACCCAAGCAATGGGGGCGGTTGTGGCCCCTGCAACCAGCCATGCTATCAAGAAGGTGATTGGTGGTATTTGTAAACACATGGCTACCATAGAGCATCAGTCACACTGGTACATATGATACATAGTGTCAGACTGCAGCCTATTGGTAACACCCATGCTATTAGATCAGACGGGCTGTTCCGCACCATATACATGCTTCACAAATGACAGACGCCCTCAGAGGGCTCAGCCACAAACTGCAAAAGATTAAAAGGTGCAATAAAAAACTAAAGATGAAGATGTGAGGTGTTAGTGGATATTTTGGCCGTAATACATAAGCTCATAACCAACGCCAAGGGTGTATATGGTGCGGAACAGCCCGCCTGATCTACTAGCATTGGCTGCAGTCTGACACTATGCATCATATGTACCAGTGTGACTGATGCCCTATGGTAACCTACAAATACCACCAATCAACTCCTTGATAGCATAGCTGGTCGCAGGTGCCACAACTGCCCCATTGCTTGGGTTGCAGGAGATTGAGCACCGATATTCAGACACTTGTGTTGCCTCTCAGTGGAGTTGGCAGCCTCCTGCTAGGTGCAATGGATGTTTAACATGGCTAATTTTTGGTGAGTTTTATGTCCTGCTTCAGTGATTTGTTTCTGGAAAACACCCAAAATGTCAAAATTGTCACCTGTAGATAAATTCCCAGAGGGGTGTAATTTAAAAAATGGGGTGACTTAAGGGGGAATTCTGCTTTTATGGCACTAAGAGGTTCCCTCCTGATTCTCACTGTGTGACTAAGCAGTCCTGTACAGCCACATATGGTGTATTGAGATGTTCAGCAGAAATTGTGTGCCAATTTTGGTGCCATATTTCCCCATGTGAAAATGTATAATCCGGGGCTAAAATAACATTTTTGTGGTAAAAATGTAATAATTTTTTTTTACTGCCCAACTGTATAAAATTCTTTCAAACACCTGTGGTGGCAATATGATCGCTGACCCCATAGATGTATTCATTGTGGGGTATAGATTGTAAAATTTGGTTACCGGTACTTATATAGATAGTGTGCTGTTCTGGTATCTCAGGGGCTCTGCCAATGTGACATGGTACCCTCAAACTATAACAGCAAAATTTGCATTATAATATCATGAACCTTCCCTTGAATTTCGCACTGTGCCCCAAAAGTAGTTTTTTTTACCACATATGGGGTACTGGCGTTGTCAGGGAAAACTGCGTAACAAATTGCTTTATTTATTTTTGTCTATTTCCCCTTTTAAACATTAAAAACTTGGGGTAAAAGCAACATTTTAGTAAAAAGAAAATGCTCATTTTTCATTTTCAGTGTGTAAAAAAGTATTTAGTCAGCCACCAATTGTGCAAGTTCTCCCACTTAAAAAAAAGAGAGAGACCTTTAATTGACATCATATGTAGACCTCAACTATGAGAGACAAAATGAGAAAAAAAATCCTGAAAATCACATTGTCTGATTTGAAAATAATTTTTTTTCAAATTTTGGTGGAAAATTACTATTCGGTCACCTACAAACAAGCAAGATTTCTGGCTCTCACAGACCTGTAACTTCTTCTTTATAAGGCTCCTCTGTCCTCCACTCATTACCTGTAGTGCTGCCACCTGTTTGAACTTGTTATCAGTATAAAACACACCTGTCCGCAACCTCAAACAGTGACACTCCAAACTCCACTATGGTGAAGACCAAAGAGCTGTCGAAGGACACCAGAAACAAAATTGTAGCCCTGCACTAGGCTGGGAAGACTGAATTTACAATAGGCAAGCAGCTTGGGGTGAAAAAATCAACTGTGGGAGCAATAATTAGAAAATGGAAGACATACAAGACCACTGATAGTCTCCCTTGATCGATCTGGGGCTCCAGTGAATGACCTGCAGATAGCTGGGACCAACGCAAAACAGGCTACCATCAGTAACACACTACGCCACCAGGGGCTCAGATCCTGCAGTGCCAGACGTGTCCCACTGCTTAATCCAGTACATGTCCAGGCCCATCTGAAGTGTGCTAGAGAGTATTTGGTCAGATGAAACCAAAGTAGAACTGTTTGGTAGAAACAAAACTCATCGTGTTTGGAGGAGAAAGAAAGCAGAGTTGCACCCAAAGAACACCATACCTACTGTAAAGCATGGGGTGGCAACATCATGCTTTGGGGCTGTTTCTCTGCCAAGGGACGAAGATGACTGATCCGTGTACATGAAAGAATAAATGGGGCCATGTATTCTGAGATTTTAAGTGCAAACCTCCTTCCATCAGCAAGAGCATTGAAGATGAAACGCGGTTGGGTCTTTCAACATGACAATGATCCCAAGCACACCACCAGGGCAAGGAAGGAGTGGCTTCGTAAGAAGTATTTCAAGGTCCTGCAGTGGCCTAGGCCGTCTCCAGATCTCAACCCTATAAAAAACCTTTCAAGGAAGTTGAAAGTTCATGTTGCCCAGCGACAGCCCAAAAACATCACTGCTCTAGAGGAGATCTGCAGAAGGAATGGGCCAACATACCAGCAACAGTGTGTGCCAACCTTGTGAAGACTTACAGAAAATGTTTGACCTCTGTCATTGCCAACAAAGGATATAAACAAAATATTGAGAGAAACTTTTGTCATTGACCAAATACTTATTTGCAATGAAAATTTGAAAAATATTTCTTTCCAAATCAGACAATGTGATTTTCAGGATTTGTTTGCTCATTTTGTCTCTCATAGTTGAGGTCTACCTATGATGTCAATTACAGGCCTCTCTGATCTTTTTAAGTGGGAGAACTTGCACAATTGGTGGCTGACTACATACTTTTTTTCCCCACTGTACTCAGCCCAAGGTTCTGACAGTCGCCTGTTTGTCAAAAATGCTCACTACGCAGTAGATTAATTCCTCGCCCGTACTTTTTTAAAGTATGAGTTTGGGGGCGAATTTGAGTCTGAACCCCAAACTCGTATTTTAAAGTTATGGGAAGGGGGCATGAGAGCTGTAAAATAAAACACATAGTTATTAAACATAAAGCGTCATACTTATTGTGTCCTGCCGTCCCACGTCCCGCCGCATCTACTTTCGGGGCCACTCATTAACTTCTAGGATAGTCACTGCACTGGCTCCAACAGCCAATCACAGACACTGTCACACATAATGGGTGTCTGTGATTGGCTATTGGTGTAACCTGGAAACTGCCTATACATTCTAAATGCTAGAATGTATGTGCTGTTTTCAGGTTACTCCAGCAGCCAATCACAGATGCCCATTGTCTATGACAGTGTCTGTGTTGGGCCCCTCACAGATATAGTAGTGTAAAAATAAATAATAGAAAAAAATGACGTAGCACTTCACTGTATTTTTGATTCTTAGCGCAGATAAAGTGGACAGCTACGAGCTGCCACCCCCATCTGCCTGGCTTTACCTAGCCTGGCAATCAAAGTACAGGGAGACCATTATTTTTTTTATTAATTAGTTAAATAAATAAAAATTTAAAACATTTGTGTGTTTCCAACGTATTTTGATCGCCAGCCAAGGTAAAACCCAAGCAGATGGGGGTTGAGATTCTCAGCGTGGTAAGGCCCAAGCACCCGTATGTCAGTCTGTGCCTGCTATCTCTGTGAGCAGATGTGTTTGTCTGCTGGCAGAGATGTAGCAGAGCTGAATATAAGAAGATAGTCTGTGGATTACACTGGAGGGAGTGTTTATTTTTTTTGTAATTAAAGATGGAGCCCCTAAATGTGTTTTTTTTTTTTTTTTTATTAAAAATGAAACAAAAGTTTGCTGCAGATTTCATGCTTTTTGTTGCAATTTTTGCCTAAAACTGCATGCACTGTGTTCAAAGTGTTTATCTGCATCTCCTTGGCCAAAAGTGCACTAAAACTGCAATGTTTTTGCCGCAGTTTTTGCAGTGGATTTCATGCTTATTTGGTGCAATTTTGGCATAAAACTGCATGCATTGTGTTTATATGCATCTCCAGGCCCAAAAAAGCACCAAAACGATTACGTTTTTGTCGCGTTTTTTGCTGCAGAATTCATGATTTTTTGGTGCAATTTTGTCCTAAAATTGCATGCATTGTGTTCAATGTTTTCATATGTTCTCCTCACCCAAAAAAGCATCAAAACTGCAACACAGTTGAGCCCTTTTATTAAATTATTCCTTGAAATAATCTAAAAAATGACATAGGGCTTCCCCGTATCTTGTATGCCAGCCAGGCACAGCAGGCAACTACAGGCTACCGCATACCAACAGCTGCCTATTTTTACCTGACTGGTAACTGAAAATTTAAAGAAGCTCTTTTTTTATTATTTCATGAATTTCATGAAATAATTAAAGAAATGATGTGGGGCTTATTTATGTGGCGTATTTTTGGTTTCAAGCCAGGTACAACTAGGCAGCTGGGGGCTGCAATCCTCAGCACTGGGTGGCCCAAGCTTTCTGGACCCCGCTGCTGCAAACTGCACCCTGCAGCTGCCCCAGAAAATGTTGCATTCATGGAAGTGCAATTTTCTGGTGCTGTACCCTGATTCTACCAGCTGTCCTGATGGCAATGCCACGCTGGGATATAATAGGGTTAATGCTGGATTTGTATTGTCAGTTGGCATTAAGCCTGAAATGTATGGTGCCAGGCCAATATTAGACCCAGCCACCATGATTTTCTGGTAAATATTTTAAAAAAACACAACAGAGAGATTTTTTTTTAATTAAAAATAGAACACAACATATTTAGTGACTTCATCTTTAAATGCAGAAAAAAAAAAAAAAAACCCTATCTCCAACGTAATCCACAGGGTGTCTTCTTATGTCTAGCTCTGCTACTTCTCTGCAAGCAAACACGTCTGCTCGCAGAGAAAGCAGGCATAGACTGACGCCCAGGTGCCATGAGAAAGGTTATCTGAGTTCACGCATGAGTGTGAACTCACATGACAACTGCATGACGGCACCAGGAGCCCAGCTGTAAGTGAGCGAGAGAAACTCCGGGTGCCATGTGATGCCAGGGTCATCTGAGTTTACGCTCATGTGTGAACTCAGATAGCCTGTCACACAGCACCCAGGTGTCAAGTCTGTGCCTGCTCTCTCTGCAAACAGACCTGTTTGTTGGCAAAGATGTAGTAATTTTGAAGATAAGAAGACACCCTGTGGATTACGTTAGAGGGAGGGTTTTTTGGTAATTAAAGATGGAGTCCTTAAATGTGTTGTGTTTTATTGCTCATAAAAAATTTTTGGTGGTTTTCAGCATCAGGGGCCCCGAATGCTTGGGCATTACCAAACTGTGAATCCCATTTCCCAGCTACCTGGTTTTACCTTGGCTGGCGATCAAATAAGGCTGGATCCCACACAATTTTTTAAATTATTTATTTAAATAATTTTAAAAAAAATGGGCTTCCCTGTATTTTGATTGCCAGCCAAGGTAAAGCCAGGCATCTCATGGGATGCAAATGGTAAAGCCAGAATCCGGTCGGATGCAAGGGTAATCCTAGGCAGATGGGGATGGCAGCCTGTAGCTGTCCACTTTATCTTCACTGAGAATCAAAAATACCATGTAGCTCTACATCATTTTTTAACTATTTATTTTTACACTACATGTGTGAGGGGCCCAACAGCCAATCACAGACGCTGTCACAGAGAATGGGCGTCTGTGATTGGTTGCTAGAGTAAGCTGACACCAGCCTATACATTCTACCATACTAGAATGTATGGGCTAATTCCAGATTACTTCAACAGCCAATCACAGACTCCAATTTTGTTTGTCAGCGTCTGTGATTGACTGTTCCACCCTCTGTAGTGTATATCCCGGAAGTTAATGAGCAGCCCCAGAAGTAGAAGTGGTGGGAAGGCAGGACCAGGCATGTATAATGACGATAGTCATTATTTTACAGACCCCCCTGCCATCGAACCTTAACTGTAACACGGTCTTCCCAGGCAAGTCCGTGTTTGGGATCTGTGCCGGAACACTAGGTATTCGGTACAGACCCCAAACTTTACAGTTCAGGTTCACCCATCACTACTCAAGATATGTAGTTTCCAAAATGGGATGAATTCTGCTGTTTTGGCACTTAAGAGGCTCTTTAGATGAGACATGGCATCCACTATTCCAACCATAGTAGCGCTCCTTCCCTTCCGAGCTGTGTTGTGTGCCCAAACAGTTAAATTTTCCAAACATATTGGGTATTGGCGTACTTAGAAGACAATGGACCAATGGACAATTTGTTGGTCAATTTTTCCTGTTACCCTTGTGAAAATTAAAAATTTAGGGCAAAAGCAACTCGTTTGTAGAAAAAAAAAAAATTTTTCATTTAAGTTATAAAATTTTGTGACACACCTGTGGTTTCAAGGTGCTCACCACACATCTAGATAAATTCCCTGAGGGGTCTAGTTTCCAATATGAAAGGCAGTAATTCTGGTATTATTTAGGAGCGCTCAGTAAAGAGAAGCAGATACCAATAATTAAAGTAGACCTGTTTATTCTGGTTTGTCCACTACGCGCGTTTCAACAGCGGCCTGCTGTCTTCCTCAGGTGGGGGTTCACAGGAATTGTGAGGAATGGTCTATTTAAAGGGGTAACATACAATTACAAAGCAAAAACACATGTGGTCAATTTAACCCCTACATACTCTTATAACAACAACTCAGCATAATGGATAGATTCTAGATTCCTATACAGACACAAATTTCCCTAAAAACACCATAAATCAATTTAAAATTACTCATAAAACATCGCTTATTTCACATTCTAAATATTATTTTGATTTAAATCCCCACACAAAAAAAAAAATTTTTTGAAAGTTAAAATTATTTAAAAAAACTTACCCTTAGGGCACCTTCACACCGCGCGCCCCGCTCACACACACCGGCAGCGCCCCGCTAAGGTGACCCGCAACGCGCACGCAGCACCGCAAGCCCCCACCCCCACAACGGGAGCGCATAGCGCCGCGCACGACCACGCGCACCCAACCGCCACCACATGCGATCCGTACACAGACGGATGCCCGCGCACAATCCACACAGTCCCGCCCACACCACGAACTCAAAATGTTGCATTCCCAATGCGGACGAGACCCGAACCCGCGCGCAGGTCACCACCCGCGCACAGACCACACACGGCAGCAAATGGCCGCGCACGGCCACGCGCAGCCAAGTGCAACAACGTGCACCCCCACTAAAAAGATAGGGGCCCGCGACGCCGCGGCCACACCCCGGATCCCCCCCGAAGACCGCCGCGGAGGGGAACACGTATGTGAAGGCAGTCCTCATTTCCCCATTTATAAGTATATTCATATCTAGTAAAATAATTACAATAAATAAAAATAAATAACAGTAATCACATATTAAAAACATATTATATTCTCATAAAACTGCCCTATTGAATCATTAGAAAATCAAAAAAATTCCTACTCATATTACAATCCATACTCAACATTGAAATTCAGTATTAAAAATCAATAAACAGCCACACTAACACACAAGTTATTTAACAATGTTTTCTATAGTTAAGTTCAAGCCCTCTGGGTACAACGTCCCCAATTTGAATATCCAGAAACTCACTTTTTTTTTTTTTTTAGCATACCGTACCGATTTTGTACTGTGGATGGTATTTGGTCTATAATTGTTAATCTTAACCCTTTCAGATCTTTTTGGTGTATTAAGCAAAAATGCTTGGATACACTGTGTTGCATCAACCCATCTCTTATGTTCTGGCGATGTTTATTCTTCCTCCTGTGTTTTGTTTGGATTGTCCTTCCCACGTACTGTAAATTACACGGACATTCCAATAGGTATACAATATAAGTGGACTGACAATCCACTTTACATTTAATGGTGAATTTTTCACCAGTAGTATTAGATTGAAACAATGTGGCACCATTTGTAATCATACCACAACAGAGGCATCTAGGTGTATTACATTTAAAACAGCCCCCTATTTGTTCCTCATTACCCGTGCCTTCATGTTTCTCCTTTACTTGTGTATTGCTGGGTGCAATTAGATTTTTTTAGGTTTTTACTTCTTCTATATACCACCTTTTGGTTTTTTTGGCAAACACTTAGTCAGAGAAATATTGGTTCATCTTACAAGCCGACCCCATTCTGACTAAGTGTTTGCCAAAAAAACCAAAAGGTGGTATATAGAAGAAGTAAAAACCTAAAACATCTAATTGCTGCGGGCGCGTTGCGGGTCACCTTAGCGGGGCGCTGCCGGTGTGTGTGAGCGGGGGCGCGAGTGTGAAGGTGCCCTAAGGGTAAGTTTTTTAAATAATTTTAACTTTCAAAAAATTTTTTTTTTTGTGGGGATTTAACTCAAAATAATATTTAGAATGTGAAATAAGCGATGTTTTATGAGTAATTTTAAAATGATTTATGGTGTTTTTAGGGAAATTTGTGTCTGTATAGGAATCTAGAATCTATCCATTATGCTGAGTTGTTGTTATAAGAGTATGTAGGGGTTAAATTGACCACATGTGTTTTTGCTTTGTAATTGTATGTTACCCCTTTAAATAGACCATTCCTCACAATTCCTGTGAACCCCCACCTGAGGAAGACAGCAGGTCGCTGTTGAAACGCGCTTAGTGGACAAACCAGAATAAACAGGTCTACTTTAATTATTGGTATCCGCTTCTCTTTACTGAGCACTCCTAAATAATACCAGAATTACTGCCTTTCATTACCATTATCCCTTATGGGATCTGGCTGGAGCTACACAGTAGTGAGGAAGCTTAGTTAGAGAATCAAAGAACCTGCCCTGATGTAAGAGAAATCCCTGGTTAGAAGACCTAGGCGGAACACGTGACCTAAGGAGACGGCTGGGAGCGGCGACGCTTGGAGCGATAAATTGGAATCAGCAGCTACACGCTGACACCGTGGTTGTGCACTGACAGCACAACCAGTCCAGGTGAGTGGGGATTACCGCCACTAACAATATATCCCCATTAGACCACCGGGTATTATTCAAGATTGCGCCTCTCAATTTTTGTTATTTCATGATAGTTTCCAATATGGGATCACTTGTGAGGGTTTCCATTGTTTAGGCACATGAGAGGCTTTTCATACATGACAGGGTGTCCGCTTTCTATTCCAGCTGAGTTTTGGGTTCCAAAAGTTGAATGGTGCTGCTTTGTTTCTGAGCCCTGCCATGTTCCCAAACAGTAGCTTTCCACCACGTTTTTTTCCTTCAACATTGCTTTAATTCCTGTCAAGCAACCTAAAGGATTAACAAAGTTATTGAATGTGATTTTATGCACAAAATCTCTAGACAAAACTGAACTGTGTAGTGACGTGGAAGAATGTTTCAGGAGGTTGACATTGAAGGAGTTCTTTGATGATAAAGAGAATTTGAGGCCTCTAAGCAGCCAAACACAAATGCAACAAAGTAAAAAGAAAACCTCTGACTGGACACCTGACCCTGGCCGCAACACAAGTTTTGACCAATATATTGAGTCATTCAGATATTTGGTACAATCCACAATATTAGATAAAAAAAAACAACAGAAATATCTAATATCACTGTGCAAGACAGACGTGCAATTTACAGCCTGAAGAACAACAGGGAGATCACTATTAAGCCTGCAGACAAAGGTGGGGCTATTGTTCTCCTGGATACAAAGGAAAACGTCAAAGAAGCACACAGACAGCTGATGGATATACAATACTACACCAAAACTGGACGAGGACCCAACTCCAAAATATACGAGGGAGTTGAGAAGACTCATCAAATGTTTAGGTACGGATTCCACAGACCTTCTGGACTTAATTCCTGCAGGAGTTTTCTATATGCTTCCCAAGATTCATAAACCAGGTAACCCAGGGAGACCGATCATCTAAGGGTGGGAACACTCACTGAAATAATCTCTGGGTGGGTGGAAAGTGTCCTTAAACTGCTGGTAAGGAAGACAGACAGCTATATACAGGACACAACGGACCTTCTAAATAAGTTCTCTAGAATAGGTCCCCTCCCCGAGAGTACCATCTTAGCCACCATGGATATGGAGACCTTATATTCTAACATCCCACACGAAGATGGACTTGCTGCCTGCCGATTGTTTCTTGAAGCCAATGGGATCCCTTCTGAATCAGTTCTTAAGCTCACGAGATTTATCCTCACCCACAACATTTTCTCTTTTGGTGAAGAACTGTATTTACAATGCACCGGAAGTGCCATGGGAAGCAAAAAGGTCCCCTAGTATGCCAACCACTTCATGGCTAAACTGGAAAATGACTTTTTAGCCTCCTGCCCCATTAAACCCTTGGCATACTTCCGTTTCATTGATGACATTTTAATAATCTAGACTAAGACTGAACATGAACTTCTAAAATTCCATGACAATTTCAACAAGTTTCATCCCAGCATAAACCCGACACTGGACCACTCAAAAACAGAAATCAACTTTCTGGATACCACCTTAAAAATTCTAAATGGTTCATTTCAGACATCGGTATATTGGAAACCGATTGACCGTCCCACATACCTCAGATGGGACAGTTTCCTCCTGAAACACATCAAAAAGTCTATTGTCTACAGCCAGGCCCTCAGGTATAACCGTATTTGTTCCAACCCAGTGGAAAGGGATGAACACTTAAACCAGCTACAAAAGACATTTATAAACCAGGGCTACCACCCCACCTCCATTGAGGATCATATCATTAAAGCCACAAGGATCCCTAGAAATCAAGCACTCCAATACAAAGAAAAAGAAGAGAACCATCATGTTTCTCTGGTCATGACCTACAACCCACAGCTTGAGGTACTAAGGAAAACTGCCAGGAAACTTCATCACATCCTACACAAGGATGACCGACTAAAAATAATATTCAAAGACCCTCCCTTGCTGTGCTACAAGCAGCCTCCCAATTTAAAAAACATCATGGTCCGAAGTTTGATGCCCTCGGATACAGCAAAAGGAACTTATCCATGCAATGGGAAGAGCTGCAAGACCTGTACTCACAGAGACCAGAGACAGGATACAGATCCCCAACACAAAGCAGGATTATAAGATTCCTGGAACTTTCACATGCTCATCTTCCAATGTGGTATATTTAATTATGTGCACCATATGCCCAGTGGGGTCTTTTTATGTTGGTGAGACTGGACAACGTCTAAGAGCAAGGATGAGGTCTCATCGCCACACAATTACACACGAAAATTCCATTCTCCAGTAGCGGAGCATTTTTCTGGCCAGGGACATAACATTGATAATATGAAGGTTTTAACTTTCAATTGTATAGAGAACGGATTGAACATCTCTGATGATTTTATGGCTCAATACCACATCTAAACAATGTTGTTCAAAGACATGGAAATCTTAGACACAAAGTTTTCTTATAAATTAGTGTCCTAGAGACTTTATGACCACTGGGCCTGCCTGATTGAAGATCCTCTCCAAGGCTGCTTTGTTTATTTTGTCAACTGTCCAGTCCCTGTAATGTTTATTCAGTCAAATGTCCAATCATTTTAGTTGTGCATGCATATATTTTGAGTTTCATTCAATATCTTGTCATACCATGCCTGATGAAGAGACCTGAGTCGTCTCGAAAGCTCACCTGATAACATCATTTATTTTATTTTTGTTAGCCATTAAAAGGTATCACAACCACAAGATTTTTATCTTGTTTCTCACACTGAGAGCAATCAACATTTTAAAATGGTGTCACTTTGGGTATTTTCTGTTATGTATGCATCTAAAAGTCACTTCATGTGATGGGGTCTTTAAAAAAATTAGTTTTGTACATTTTGCTGAAAAAATTAGATATTACTGATAAACTATTAACCATTTCAACTTCCTAACAAAAATAAATGATACAACCTATATTTTTGGTTGCCAGAGAAACTATGGAACCCTAAGGAGTATAATACTAATAACTGCTAAAGAATGTAGTCCCCACAAAAAAAGCAAGATAAAAAAAACCTATAAGAAATAGACTACAACATGATATGTGTAAAAAATGAAAATATTATTAAAGAGAATTAATAGTAAATATTAAATTAAATGATAAATTTGGACATGTAGGCAGCAAAGATTGAAGGAGCAGATAAATATGTAATACACCTAAAATAATACATAAGGTACAGTGCCTTGCGAAAGTATTTGGCCCCCTTGAACTTTTCAATCTTTCGCCACATTTCAGGCTTCAAACATAATATATATATATAAATTCAAATTTTTTTTGTGAAGAATCAGCAAGTGGGAAACAATTGTAAAGTGGAACAAAATTTATTGCATATTTTAAACTGTTTTAACAAATAAAAAACTGAAAAGTGGGGCGTGCAATATTATTCAGCCCCCTTGATTTAATACTTTGTAGCGCCATCTTTTGCTACGATTACAGCTGCAAGTTGCTTGGGGTATGTCTCTATCAGTTTAGCACATCGAGAGACTGAAATTCTTGCCCATTATTCCTTGCAAAACATCGGACCCGTAGAAGCAAATTTTCTTGCGAAACGGCGTCGTCGTCCGCCCTCCGTGGTCACCTCCCTGCACCCTGTCATGAATCCTTGAACATACTGGATTAAAGAGACCACTGCTGCACAATACTGGTGAGTGCTGCCTCTTTCTTCATATATCTACTATTACTTGTGCTGTGGATTAGCACCACCAGGGGAAGGACCTGCCTATAGGGCAATTTGCCCGGAGCATGACAGTTGATACTGCCACTTAGTGCCATGAAGCTCTACCACTTGATAGACTTCCTTGCAAAACAGCTCTAGCTCAGTGAGGTTGAATGGAGAGCGTTTGTGAACAGCAGTTTTCAGCACTTTCCACAGATTCTCGATTGGATTCAGGTCTGGACTTTGACTTGGTCATTCTAATACCTGGATACATTTATTTTTGAACCATTCCATTGTAGATTTTGCTTTATGTTTGGGATCATTGTCTTGTTGGAAGATAAATCTCCGTCCCAGTCTCAGGTGATTCTTCGCAAAAAAATTAGAAATTATATCTTTATGTTTGAAGCCTGAAATGTGGCAAAAGGTTGAAAACTTCAAGGGGGCCAAATACTTTTACTAGGCACTATATGTAAAATATATAATGTAATCCCACAAAAAAAAAAAAAAATCAGTAATAATTAATAATGCTAATATGTAGTAACTTAGTACATCTAATATATAAAGCTGAGTGTATGCATGTGTGTGTATTTCTACTAAAGGAAACCAAACCATAGCATTTACAATTACGAAATGTTGCACCTCATTTGACTCAGGGAACATCACAGACTATGTATTGAGGGGAAATTTTAACCCCGCGCTTTACAGTCATTCGACAAAAAAAGCTAAATTTACTGTTTGTATCTGTAAGGTAATGGATACTGCCTAACTCCAACAGGTTTTCTTCCAGAATGGTCCTGTATTTGGCCTCGATGTTTATCAGGTGGTCTATAGCAACCAATCACAGCTCAGCTTCTGATTAGTGGCTATAGGCAATGAAGGACATTCATAGTATAACACAACTTATGTATGTCTGTGAATCATTCAGGGAAGTTTGCCAAAGACAAGGACTTCTGGAAAATGATACACACTGGGATATGACTTTCAGTGAAGCAGCAGCCACACAAACCCCAAAGCGACTATGACACATCGTTGCTATTCTTCTAACAACCTCCCACACAAAGCCCCCAGTATTACAGTAGAAGACCGCACACAGCCCCAGTATTACAGCAGAAGGCTGCACACAGCTCCCAGTATACAGCAGGAGCCCACATTAACCCCCGTAAACAGCAGGTGGTCACACACAGCCCCCAGTATTACAGCAGTAGGCCGCACACTGCCTCCAGTATGCAACAGGAGGCTGCACACATCCTCAGTGTACAGAAGGAGCCCATATATAGCCCATGTATACAGCAGGAGGCTGCACACAGCCCATAGTATTTCAGCAGGAGGCTGCACACAGCCATTCGTATACAGCAGGAGGCCACTCACAGCCCCCAGTATTACAGCAGAAGGCTGCACACTGCCTCCAGTATACAGCAGGAACCTACATATAACCCCTGTATACAGCCAGAGGCCACACACTGCCCTAAGTATGCAGAAGAAGGTCACCCAGCATTCAGTATACTGCAGAAGGCCACACACAGCCCCCATTACACAGCAAGAGGCCGCACACAGCCCCCACTAGGAGTCCACAGTAGGAGGCCACACACAGCTCCCAGTATACAGCAGGAGGCCACATTCAGCCCCCAGTATTACAGCAGACGTCTGCACACAACCCCCAGAATACAGCAGGAACCCACATATAGCCCCTGTATACAACAGGAGGCCACACAGCCCGCAGTACTAGAGCAGGAAGCTGCACTCAGTGCCCAGTATACAGCAGGAGGCCACACACTGCCACCACTATAGAGCAGAAGCCCACATATAGCCCCTGTATACAGCAGGAGACCACATACAGCCCCCAGTATTACAGCAGGAGGAGGCACACAGTCCCCAGTATACAGCCAGAGGCTGCACACAGCCCTAAGTATACAGCAGGAGGCACACACAGTAATTATTAGAACAGGAGACCTCACATAGCCTCTGTATTACACTAGGAGCTCACACATAGCCCCCTGTATTAGAGCAGGTGCTCACACAATCCCCTGTATTAGAGCCTGTGCCCACACATAGCCCCTGTATTACATTTGAAGCCTGTGCCCCACGTAGCCCCTGTATTACACCAGGAGCCCACACATAGCCCCTGTATTACACCAGGAGCCCACACGTAGCCCCTGTATTATACCAGGAGCTCAAACACAGCCCTTGAATTACATTTACAGCCTCTGCCTCACATAGCATGTTTATTAGACGCTGTGCCCCTCATAACCCTGTATTACAGCTTGTGCCCACACATAGGCTCCTCGTGTAATACAAGGGCTATGTATCTTAACAAAGAGAAGCAAAACTTTGTTAATCCATTCTATTTTGTTATAGCTAAGAACACATAGTTACTATCTTGGGCAATACTGGGGACTACAGATAGTGAATATAAAAGTAACATGTAGATATAAAAAATAATATGCAGAACAAAACTGTAATGGCAAAAAATAAAATTTTCTGTGAAAAAAAGAGAGCATACCGTGACAAAAAAAAGAGAATTTTGTTTACGTACCGTAAATTCTTTTTTCTTTAATCATCAATGGGAGACCCAGACAATGGGGTTTAGGGCACTGCCCTCCGGAGGTCACACTAGGTACTACAAGTTTGTAGACACCGCCCCCTCCGCTTATAAACCCCTACCGCAGGGAACATCCTCAGTTTGGTCTACAAGCTGCGAGGAGGAAAAATAAACCACACCCGAAACATCGGGAAGAATGCCGTGCACAAACGGTTCAACAACCCGGCAAACACTGTCTCAACAGAGAACAGGGCCAATGCAAAACATGCAAAGGAACAACTGGGTGGGTACTGGGTCTCCCATTGATGATTAAAGAAAAAAGAATTTACGGTACGTAAACAAAATTCTCTTTTTTCTGGTCATCATAATGGGAGACCCAGACAATGGGGATGTCCTAAAGCAATACCCCAGGGCGGGAAGAGTTCCTCAACAAGACGGATAACATGGTTCCCTTTTAAAGGTGGGCAACCGCCGCCTGTAGAACCCGCCTGCCCAAATTTGCATCCGCAGAGGCATGGGCATGCACCATATAGTGCTTAGAGAAAGTGTGTAGGCTGGACCAAGTGGCCGCCTGACACACCTGTAGAGCAGATGCTCTATGTCGCAAGGCCCATGAGGCACCTACGGCTCTGGTCGAGTGAGCCTTCAATCCCACCGGGAGAGGCAAACCAGAAGACCGGTAAGCCTCTTGAATGGAAGCCTTAATCCACCTGGCTAAGGTTGACTTTGAAGCCGCGGACCCCTTACAGCGACCTGTCGTAAGAACAAACAAAGAATCCGAACTCCTAAAGGAGGCGGTTCTGGACACATAAATGCGTATAGCTCTCACGAGATCCAGAGTATGGAGGTCGCGCTCAACCTGATGAACGGGAGCGGGGCAAAATGACGGGAGAACAATCTCCTGGTTCAGGTGAAACGTTGAAACCACCTTTGGCAAGAATTCCGGCCGTGGACACAACACCACCTTGTCTTGGTGAACCACCAGAAAGGGAGACTTGCACGAAAGTGCAGCCAATTCTGAGACCCTCCTCAGAGATGTAATCGCCACCAGAAAAGCCACCTTCTGGGACAGACGAGAAAGGGAAACCTCCCTCAGAGGCTCAAATGGCGGTTTTTGCAATGCCGCCAGGACCATGTTAAGGTCCCACGGATCCAGAGGTCTTTTGTAGGGTGGAACCATCCGCGACACCCCCTGCAGAAATTGACGGACCTTCGGGAGAAGCGCCAATCGTCTGTCAAACAGCACAGAAAGTGCTGAGACCTGACCCTTTAAGGAGCCAAGGGATAATCCCAACTCCAAACCCGACTGTAGGAATGCCAACAGTGTCGGGATGGACAAGGGCCACGGGGACCGGCCCCCAGAGGCACACCAGGTAAAAAAGATTTTCCACGTCCTGTGGTACATTTTCCTGGAAACTGGTTTTCTAGCCCGATTCATAGTGGCAACCACTGTAGGGGAGAACCCCCTGGATGTCAGCAGCCAGGCCTCAAGAGCCATGCAGTCAATCTGAGGGCCTTGGAATTGAGGTGGAAGAATGGGCCTTGCGCGAGAAGATCTGCGCGTTCTGGAAGAGCCCACCTGTGTCCGCCTGACAGTTGCCACAGGTCCGGATACCAGGACCTCCTGGGCCAGTCTGGAGCCACTAGAATGGCTACCCTGCATTCCGACCTGATTTTCCACAGCACCCTGGGAATCAGAGCCAGAGGAGGGAACACATATGGTAGATTGAATCTGGACCAAGTCAAGATCAGGGCGTCCGCTCCCAACGACTGGGGGTCCCATGACCTCGCCATGTATTGCGGAACCTGATGATTCAGCCGTGAGGCCATCAGATCCACGTCCGGAGTGCCCCATCTGCTGCAGATGTCCCGAAAGACGTCTGGATGAAGGGCCCACTCTCCGGCGTCCATCCCCTGCCTGCTCAGATAGTCGGCCTCCCAGTTTTCGACCCCTGGGATGTGAACTGCGGAGATCAGGCAGTTGTTGTCCTCCGCCCAGGATAGGATGCGGTGGACTTCGGCCAGAGCCTCTGCACTCCTGGTTCCTCCTTGATGATTTATATAAGCGACGGCCGTCGCATTGTCGGACTGAACCCGGATGGGTTGTCCTGAGAGGAATCTCTGAAAAGCCAGGAGTGCTAGATAGATCGCCTTGATCTCCAGCACGTTGATCTGCAATGCCGACTCCGACAGAGTCCAGAGGCCTTGGGCCCTGTGGTGTAAGAACACCGCACCCCAGCCCTTCAGACTGGCGTCGGTGGTCACCACTAACCAAGACGGTTTTATGAAGGACCGGCCCCGCGACAAGTGATGTGGTTGAAGCCACCACTGCAGGGAATCTTGGGTCGGTTGTGACAGTGTCACCAGCCGATTCAGCGAGATCGTCCTCTTGTCCCACCTGCGTAGGATCTCCAGCTGGAGAGGACGGAGGCGAAATTGTGCAAACGGCACCGCCTCTATCGCTGCCACCATGCGACCCACCAGCTTCATCAACCCACGAAGGGATGATTGTGGTGACAGGAGCACCGCTTGTACTCCCGATCGGATCGCCACCTGTTTGGATTGTGGCAGAGACACCAGGGCTGAGGACGTGTTGAAGTCCATGCCCAAATAAGTCAAGGACTGGGTCGGAACCAGGGTTGACTTCTGAACATTGAGTAGCCAACCGAATTGTTCCAGAGACCGCATGGTCACATCCAGGCTCGCTTGACAGAGGTGTTCCGATGGCGCCCTGACCAGCAGGTCGTCCAAATAGGGAATGACGGCATGGCCCTGCACGTGCAGAAGAGCCATCATGGAGGCCATCACTTTTGTGAACACCCGCGGTGCCGAGGCCAAGCCGAACGGCAGCGCCACAAATTGGAAGTGTTCCTCCCCCACTGCAAATCTCAACCATCGCTGGTGAGCCGGTGCAATGGGCACGTGAAGGTAAGCGTCTCTGATATCTATGGACGCCAAGAAGTCCCCCTGTGACACAGCCGCGATCACTGAGCGCAGTGATTCCATACGGAACTTCCGAACCAGCACGTGGCGGTTGAACAACTTCAGGTCCAGAACCGGGCGGAAGGATCCGTCCTTCTTTGGGACTATAAAGAGGTTGGAGTAAAAACCCCTGAACCTCTCCCTGGAAGGCACCGGGACCACCACTCCGTCTCTGCGGAGTCCCTCCAACACCAAAGAAAAGGCCTGAGCTTTTTCTGGGGAGGGGACCGACCGATGGAATCGGGATATCGGTTTTGACGTCAGCTCTATCCTGTAACCTCGCGAGACCACGTCTCGATCCCACTGATCTGAAACGTGAAGTAGCCACTCGTTCTGAAAGCGAGACAAGCGGCCCCCCACCTGTGGGGAGGCAGGAAGAGAGAGCGAGTCATGTAGAGGCGGGTTTGGGGGTGGCAGCTGCTGCCCCCGCCGGCTTCTTTGGACGACTCTTAGAGCGCCACTGAGAAGCGGGCTTGCCCCCTCGGTCCGTGCGAGCGGACGGTGCTGATGACTGTGAGCTGGACCGAAAGGACCACTGTTTTGGGTTCCTTTTAACGGTATACCGTGGCTTAGGTTTATTCTGCGGTATTTTAGACTCAGCAGAATCCTTAATTAGCTTATCCAGCTCTGTGCCAAAAAGCCTGTCACCAGCGAAAGGAAGATTCTGCAGAATCTTCTTAGATGTGGCATCTGAGTCCCAAAGACGCAGCCACAACAACCTGCGGATCGCTATAGCATTGGCCGAAGCCACAGCTGAGCGAGTAGCAGTTTCCAGAGTCGCCGTTCTGGCGTAGTCCGCATAGGCCCTTGCCCTTTCGGTAAGTGCCAGGACCTCTGGACTGGACCTTGCCAGGTCAGTGATACCATCCAAGCAGGTAGTAATCGCTTGTAAGGTCCAGACCGTGGCAAAGTTAGGGGCAAATGACGACCCCACCGCCTCATAGGAAGACTTGGCGAGTTGCTCGACCTGTCTATCAGTAGCATCCTTCAGTGAGGAGCTATCAGAGGCAGAGAAAAGGGAGCGTGCAGCAATCCTGGTCATGGAAGCATCCACCTTCGGGGACTGCGACCACTCCTGAAGCACCTCCTGGGGAAAGGGGAAGCGATTGTCCTTGGGTTTGCGGACATAACGCCGCCCAGGATGTAACCTGGGGGCTCTAATCACCCTTCCAAAATTAGTATGGTCCATAAAGGAGCCACTTGGTCTAGCCTCCGGCCGCAGCCATTGATAGACCTCCTTCGGGTGCACCGTCACCTCCTCAGGGGGTGTCACGAGACGTAAGGTCTCGTTGATAGAGGACACCAGATCCTCCACCCCATCTGGTGGTTCAGACACAGATACAGACCCGAAAGTCGAACCCCCATCATCTTCCTCACCATCAGAGGAACGCTCCTCCTCAGAGAGAGTCTGGAGCTCGGGTGAAGCCTCACGACGAGCCCGCTTAAGGGGTCTCACAGCAGAAGAGGGAGACACCCGGGGGTAACTGGAAGGAGTAGCTGGGCTATCCAGTCTCCTATTAAGTGCCTCCAGGGATTGCGACATGGAGGACAGCTGAGACAACAGAGATTCATTGATCCTGTTCTGAGTCTCCCAAGGCCCTGAGATCACCTGAACCTCGGGGTATAGCACCGGGGTTGCTGACCCAGTAGTTGCAGCCCGGGCCTCTGGGCGTCCACAGTTATTGCAGGACCCCTCCACCAGTGTTCCATTGCACGTAGCACATGTAACGGTGGTCTCGGCCGCCTTAGCAGCACGCTTCCCAGCTGAGGACATGTCCACAGTAGGGGTAGATAAGCCCAATTGCAGACAATAAAACCGGGGATCCCGGTGGCTTACCGACCGCTGTAAAGCGGTATGAGGGAGCGGTGTGTGTGTGTGACCTCCGCGCTGTCTTCCGGTCTCCCCTCTTGGAGTGCAGACGCACGCTGCATACAGTTCCCAGCCGGGAAGTGAGGGTAAAGATGGCCGCCGACAGAGAAACTGTGGGCGGCGCCGAAGACACGCGGGAAACACACACACACGCCCCGCGGTGACGTCACCGCACGGGCTGCATCCCATCCTCCAAGCATCCTTCTCATGAGGGAGCTGGAGCCCGCAGGGCGGGAAACAGTGTAAAAAACAATGTACACAGACTGCAATTACATGTCACACATCCGCAGCCTACGGCCTCAGCCCCTGTGACACACAGGGCGGTCAGCCAGGGTGACCCCAGCACAGGGTACACCCGCAGAACCGCGGACCCGAGGGTAACGCGCGGTCTGAGTGTCATGAAGCACATAAAGTGCCAGACACTACCCCCAGGCACACAGGAGACACCGAGTGCCTCAGTGCCGGTCCGGTCTGTAAGCACCATTTAGGGAGGCCTCGGACGGGGGTGCAGCACCAGTCTGGAGTGTAAGCACCATTTAGGGAGGCCTCAGACTGGGCCGCTCAGCCCAGTCCGGAGTGTAAGCACCATTTAGGGAGGCCTCGGACTGGGCTGGCTCCAGTCCGGTCTGTAAGCACCATTTAGGGAGGCCTCGGACGGAGCGGAGCTGTGCAAGGCTCCCATCTCCCACTCACCAGAGCCCCCCAGAGAGGGATGGAGAGGAGTGTAACAGCGTACCGGGAGAACACCAGGTGTCCAGGCCCTAGGCCCTCCGGTACCTCCACCAGCGTGTGCCACTAAGGGTGAGCGGGGAGGCTGTCACCGGTCCCGACTGGGACCTTATTACCTTGTCTTCAGACGCCATCACGTAAGTAGTGAGAATGCAGTGAAGTGCAAGCAAAGCGTGATCCTCCGAGCACACTAAGTTTAAAACTGAGGATGTTCCCTGCGGTAGGGGTTTATAAGCGGAGGGGGCGGTGTCTACAAACTTGTAGTACCTAGTGTGACCTCCGGAGGGCAGTGCCCTAAACCCCATTGTCTGGGTCTCCCATTATGATGACCAGAAAAATGTGTCTGAAGGTACCGTCACATGTGGCAATATTGCTAGGCAATTTCACTGGCAATTTGCTGGTTGCAGTGAATTCATGGACACATTGTTACATTTATACACGGCAACAAAATAGAACAATCCAAAAAGAAAGATGGCGGCACTCAGCATTCCAATTTTGCAGCTGGTTAATTTAATGCAAAAATTACAGCAGCAGGTGCATGATACAGGGAGGGAGGTGCTAGGACTGAAGGTGACCGCTTCGCGGGATGTCCCGCTTCTACGGGTCCGGACCTGTACAAATCACATATTGCAGTGAAAGGGAGCGCACGGTCATGCGCAGACCTGCGCAGCACCGTGCGTTCTCATT
The DNA here is from genome assembly GCA_033576535.1 of Allobates femoralis. NCBI lineage: Eukaryota > Metazoa > Chordata > Amphibia > Anura > Aromobatidae > Allobates > Allobates femoralis. The sequence goes on from JARQOC010000003.1 coordinate 445,853,224, forward strand.
ATAAACATAGGGGCTGCGGTCAGCTTGCGGATCCCCTCCATAGGACGCTGCGGAGGGTCCGCAAGTATGAAGCCAGCCTAAATTAGGATAAAAATGTACTCTTCTCCCTGACAGACATACCTTTTTTGAGGTGATATACAGAAGCAGAAACTTGGGCTAAATTCATTAAGAGTCAAACATCTGGAATTTGACACATCTTACTGCAGCGCACAGTTCATCAATACAAAAGGCCAGTTTAGATTATTCAGGGCCAAAGTACAGGTATATGTGCATAGCTCAAACGCAACAAATATTTTAAGACGTGATATTATGAAGGGGAGTATGGACTTTTTCATACTACATTTTTTCATACATCTGAGATTAAATGTAACCAGAAGAAAAATAAATGTGAGACTTACATTTGAATAGCCATTGAAGCAAAGTATCTGTTCCAGAAATGCAGAGAAGGCAGTGAAAATGCCAAGACCACTTCCAAAGCAAATCATGATTATGATGTAAGCTTTATTTTTTATTAGCTGTAAGAAATAAGGACTCAATTGACAATACAGCATTTACTGTTCCTATGCATACATTTGATTATTCTTTTACCTTTGTTAACGGTTTTGTATAACATTATAAAGTCTGGCTGCATTGGGACATGATGTCCCAAGTGAGCGGTAGCTGCAGCATCATTTCCTGTTAATTAACCCATTGGTCCGAAGGCGGTGAGAGACCAGCAGTGATTGGACACAGAGCTCACGTGACATCACAATATCACATGCGCCAGTTAATCAAGGGACATGAAACTGTTTGCTTCTTATCTATGGAGGATGCTGCCACAGATGCTGTCTCCCACCTTCCTTCTCTGACCATTATATGTCATGCTTCACCACACCTAACTTATTTACTGCATATCCAGCCTCCTATTTGTGTGTTTATATGTGTGTACATTCAGAATTTGTGTTATTATCAGTCTTACGAAGGGGCCATAGTGTCCTGAAAGCTTGCTATGTTCACCATCTTTTCAGTTAGCCATTAAAAGGTATCAACCACTGAGGACTCTCAGATTATAATATTTTTCTATTTACTGGCTAACACAGTTCACATATATTTTTTAAGTTAGCACGAGTAGGGAACTCCAGGCCTCAAGAGCCACACACAGTGCAGGTTTTCTGGATTTCCTTAGTATTGCACAGGTGATAATTGAATTACCTGCACTGGTGATGGTTCCAACCCCTGTGCAATGCTGAGGAAATCCTGAAAACCTGCACTGTGTGTGGCTCTTGAGGCCTGGAGTTCCCCACCCCTGATGTATAGTGAACTAAAAAAAAGCTGTAAGTCAAAGGTGTGAGTGGGGTTCTACACAGCTCAGCATTCATAGCACTGCCACAGTAGAGAAAACAGAGATTTGAACAAAATGGCATCAAGCAGTTCAGTAAGTGACACATCTGTGGAATCAGGCTCTCTGACCCTACATTATACTGCTCTCATATTCCATAGGAAAAACCTGGTGGCAGATTCCCTTTGAGGCATCAAGAACAAAAGAATGTAATGTGACTATATAAAGCTTACCTGTTTTAAACCAGCAAAGAAAGGCTCAGATGCAGAATTAACAGCGCTGACTGAAGGTGGGGTCGGAGGGGCCTTTTCGTGAACTCCAGCGGTTGCTAATATGCAGGCGAGTACAGCAGGAATGCCATAGACACAATGCTTTAAACCAGAATTAAAGATTACTTAACTTTTACATGGATATTATATGTTTTGTTCATCACAGTGATTAAGAATAGGTAAAAATCTAATTTGACTTACTAATATTGGAAGGTCTTTATCTGTAGATACAATTACTGGAGACAATATGTTTGCCAGGAAAATGCCAAATGGATTTGCTGGATAAAGTAGGGCAAAATGAAATACATATGAACTTTGTTTACATATTTTCTTTGTTGATGACATCATACACAATGAATGCCATTAGTGAAATGTTACTTACACATTGAGGCAATCATGTTTGCTGTGGCACGTTGATGTTCTGGAAACCACACAGCGGCAAGCTTAGCAGGAACAAAGAGCACAAGAGGCTGCGCCACAGCACAGATACTCTGCCCCACAAACAGGTAAACCAAGTTACTGCTCCCAGTATTAATAAATGTGACAGCACTGGCAGAGCGTATTATACTGCCCGTCATATTCAACCAGGAACTGATAATTATCTGCATGGACAAGAATAAAAGGTTCAGTTACATACAGGTCAGTGAATGGCCAAATACAAGAAAAGAGGCTATGGCATTTTACCCCTAGCTTCTGGATCATCAACAACAAAAAACTCAGTAACCATATCACTGATGACCTCAGGCTTAAAAAAAAAAAAAAATAATAATAAATAAATACATTTAATACTTTTTGAAGGAATCTATCAGCAGGTTTTTGCAATAATATCAGAACAGCATGATGTAGGGAAAGAGACCCTGAATTGAAAAATGTATCACTGAGCTGCTTGCAGTCATTTTAATAAAATCACTGTAGTATCTGCTGCAGATCTAGCAGTTCTCTGAAGCTGAGCTCTGATACCCCACTCACACCCCACTCACACCCCTGATTGTCAGCATACTGTGCATACTCTGCATGGGCAGAAAAATGCCAATCAGTGTTGGGGAGGGGGGATTATATACAGCTCATGAATATGAAATATGGAAGCAGGTTTTCTAGTCCTCTAGTGATATTGAGCTGCTGATAAAACAATCATTTTATCAAATCAACAGCATGCAGCCCAGTGACACATTGCGGCAATCAGAGTCTCTGTCCCTACATTATACTGCTCTTTCTCCGAATATGTAGCTAAAACCTGGAGAAAGATTCCCTTTAATGGAAACCGATCATGTTTTCAAACAGTATAACCCTACAAATACAGAGTGAACCTGCAGGTTACTCATGCTCTACAGTTGCTGAACCCCCATCAGGGTTATGCATATTAAACTAAAGGTATGCCCATAATGGCGCTGTTATACTGATTTACCGCATACATTCTATGCAGAAATCTGCAACCTGTTTTTTTTTTTGTTAATTATCATTGTACGTTTTGGTCTCCGTGCACTGGGGCAGGACTGTGGGCATATCTTTAGTTTACTATAACCCTGATGACAGGTTCTCTTTAAGATCAAGAAAAGTCCAGTATGCAGTATCTGCCACCTGTAATTCTAATGGCAGCAATCAATCTCTTTTCTTCAATCCTATTAAAAATACATATGGGAAAATGGTGGCAGAATGCTGGGGTGACAGAGCTGTCACAGTCTCGGATACTGAGTATAGCTATAAGCAGCAGGTTCTGCAATTTATGTCTTGCAGTAGACGGCTACTTATGACCAGGGGCTGGCTGGCAAATTTGGCCTGGGGGGCAAGCACACAGCAGTGCCCCATGAGCAGTGAGCTTCAGGGGTAGAGCGGCCTCCCAGACCAACATGACAGAAGGCCGGGCGGCCCCAAAACTGCTGCTTGACCACTGGCCTGGGGGCATCTGCCCCCCCTAGGCCAGCCAGCCCCTGCTTATCACTTCCAGTCAGAAGTCAGCACTGCCTAAGGGTATGTGCACACAGGGCGTTTTCGCTGCGTTTTTGCTGCGGTTTCTGCCTGCGGTTTACCATTGGTTTTATGGTAATTTATGCTAGTTTGTTCCTGCGGTTTTGATTCCCAGCAAAACCAATGTGTTTCACAGAAACGCTGTGCCCACACATTGGTTTTGCAAGTGTCAAGAACTGTCAAATCCCTGCGTTTTTGGTGCGGATGGGAAAGAATTGACATGCTCTATTTTTCCTGCGTTTTTGCTGCATTCAATGGAAAAAAACGCAGGAAAAACACACAAAAACGTGCAGAAAACGTGCAGAAAACGTGCAGAAAACGTGCAGAAAACGTGCAGAAAACGCACAAAAGACTCAGGACCTGAAATCAGCAAATCTCTTGGCAAGGACTCTAGGATCCTTGAGACCAGTTCAGGTTTTGCTGTGTTCAGGACTGCTCAAAAAACATCCTGTGGGCACCTACCCTAACTTTGGATTTTTTAATACAGAACACGAACAACCATCTTTTAAGGGTACTTTCACATCAGTGTTTTTTTTAAATCGCATAACCGCTGCACTTGCGGCACAGTTGCGGCAAGTCCCATACAATGTATATGCGGGCTTGCGGCAGGTGCGGCAAGTGCGGTTTTGGCACTTGCGGCAGGTGCGGCCGCGAAAAAAACCGCGGTCAGCCTAAACAAGCCGTGAAGGGATAATGTTCATTTTATCTACCTGGTGTTCAGTTAGAAGCCACATTGTTTCTATGGCTTGATATTACCACAGGTGCATCTCAATGAATTAAAATATCATCAAAAGGTTAGTTTATTTCAGTAATTCAATACATAAAGTGATTTCCACCAAAGAAAAAGCTGGGCTTTGTAGTCCGCGCTGACCTCAAGAAACCTCCAGTCCTGTAAAGGGTTAATCAGGTTCTGGTTTATTTGCCTACGCGTTTCGTGGCTTTAAATCTGCCACTTCATCAGGGCTATCACATACAATGTCCATATTACAAGTATATATTCTCTTTTGTTGTCATACCACGCCCAGTGACAGGTGGTTCCTGTGGAAACACCCACTTGGTGATGAAGTGGCAGATTTAAAGCCACGAAACGCGTAGGCAAATAAACCAGAACCTGATTAACCCTTTACTGGACTGGAAGTTTCTTGAGGTGAGCGCGGACTACAAAGCCCAGCTTTTTCTTCGGTGGAAATCATTTATTTTCAGTGGGCTCCTGCAGCAACCATTACCAGGCTCTCTCAGTTTGTTGTGGCTCTCACAACCACCGCAGGTGAGTCACACCGATTGGGGGGACTGGACTATTTATTAACACGATAACGCCCTATGTGCACTCCCTATTTATCCTTTTTTTAATGCATAAAGTGAAACATATATATATATATATATATATATATATATAGAGAGAGAGAGAGAGAGAGAGAATGAGAGAGAGTGTTATTACAAACAGAGTGATCTATTTCAAGTGTTTATTTCTGTAAATGTTGATGATTATGGCTTATAGCCAATGAAAACTAGAAGGTCATTATCTCAAAAAATTAAATTAGAGAGTATGAAGGGTTTGAGAGAGAACATATTGCCTAAATAGGTATCAGAGGCTTCACCTTGTGTGGTTGTGAGAGTCACCACCCCAATAAAAGCAGATCACGGCTGCTGCCACCCCCAGCGTGGTGGATATGGAGTAGAGAGGATGAAGGGTTAAAATAGCACTGCAGTATTCCATGAGACAACAAAGGGTGAATATAATTTTGATTTATTAGTTAACGTATTTCAGGGCTCCCTGGTCCCTTACTCAGGACAAATCAATATCATATTGCTATGTTTCAGGGAGACCTGAAATGCGTTAACTAACAAATCAATATTATATTCACCCTTTGATTACCCGTGGAATATGGCAGTTTGGTTTTTAACGTTTCATCCTCCCTACTTTAATTTTCTGAGATAACGACCTTTGGGTTTTCATTGGCTGTAAACCATAATCATCAACATTAACAGAAATAAACACTAGAAATAGATCACTGTATGTAATGACTCTATATAATACATGTGTTTCACTCTTTGTGTTGAATTACTGAAATAAATTAACTTTTTGATGATATTCTAATTCATTGAGATGCACCTGTATGTAAATCTGTGACAAGCCTTAGTCATTGCATTTCTGTTTCTTTTTATTAACTGACTTTAAAATTGCGATTCTCTTTACCGTATATACTCGTGTATAAGCCGACCAGTGTATAAGCCGACCCCCCTACTTTTGCCCCCAAAACCTGGGAAAACCTATTGACTCGTGTATAAGCCGAGGGTGGACCCCAGCACAGGTATACAGCCCCCAGCAGTGTGGTATACAGCAGCCTCCCCAGTGGTATATACAGACCCCAGTGGTAATACAGCAGCCCCAGTGGTAATACAGCAGCCCCAGGGGCTATACAGCAGCCCCAGCGGTAATACAGCAGCCCCAGGGGGTATACAGCAGCCCCAAGGGCTATACAGCAGCCCCAGGGGCTATACAGCAGCCCCCAGGGGGTACCCAGCAGCCCCCTGGGGGTACCCAGCAGCCCCCTGGGGGTACCCAGCAGCCCCCAGGGAGTACCCAGCAGCCCCCAGGGAGTACCCAGCAGCCCCCAGGGAGTACCCAGCAGCCCCCAGGGAGTACCCAGCAGCCCCAAATGCTGGCACTCACCCCCCCCTTGCAAGGGCCCCCCCCCCGGGCGCTTCTCTTACCATCCCGGTCTTCTGATCCGCGCCGCTCCTCGGTGCTGCATCCTCGCAGCTCCCGTCCTGCTACATCCGGGATCCCGGCCGTCGCACGATGACGTCATCGCGCGACGGCCGGAGATCCCGGATGTAGCAGGACGGAGCACCGAGGACGCGGCGCGGATAAGAAGACCGGGATGGTAATATAAGCGCCCGGGGGGGGGGCCCTTGCAAGGGGGGGTGAGTGCCAGCATTTGGGGGCATATGCACTGCTTCCCCCTGCCGCTGATTGACAGGGGGAAGCAGTGCATATATAATGAGCGGCCCCACGTGACGGGGCCGCTCATACAGCAGCCTCCCCCCGCCTCCTCCAGCCTCCCCAGCCCCGACTACCGTATTGACTCGTGTATAAGCCGAGGGGGAGACTTTTCAGCCCAAATTTTGGGCTGAAAAACTTGGCTTATACACGAGTATATACGGTAATTATTTCAAGAGGTGACCTTTCTTATAGTGTAGATTGGCATAGGAGATGGTGGTTTACTATGCATACATACATCAAAGAGAGATTTGTTGAAAGTTGCCCTATATGGGCATATAAACATATCTGGCATGTATGGTATGGCATTTCCTAATGCATACACGGAATGTACAAGAACAAAAGTACACAATTGATTGCAAATAAATACCAATATGGATGAGATGCAAAATGAAGTTTTGGAAAAGTGCATGTCAATTTGTGTTGCGTTGTTCTGATCCGCTTTTCTCATAGGAGCCATTGTCAAAGGGTCAAAAAAATGCAGCACCCAAAAATGCGTCAGAAAATGGATGATCTGTTTTTGAGTGCATTTTTTTGACAGCTCCTGTTTTGCAGCTAACAATGCAGCAGAACAGAAGCAAAAAAAAAAAAACCGCACAGTCTGAATGTAGCCTTAGGCTAGTTTCACATTGCCTTTTTGTTAAATCCGATGAAAATTGGACAGCATCGGATTCGAATCAGCCCCATGTTATCCAATCCGATTCTGTCCGATTTTTTGCAGGAGCAAAAATTGTAGACTGCTGCAATTTTGGCTCCTGAAAACAATCGGAGAGAATCAGATCGGAGGCAAATCGGATGGCAATTATGCCAAATCCGATCCGATCCGATGACTTTAGATGTAAGGAAAAAAGGTGTGTGACGGTCCGCGCTGCTGTGTCACAAAGTCACGGAGAAGACAGTGCTTCAGTAAAACATCCTTTATTCTTCCTGTCCTACGCGTTTCGAAGCCACCTCTGAGCTCCTTCCTCAGGTCCCTTGCACAACCCTGCAAGGTGAGTGGCCAGTACACATCACCTTTTTCCAAAAAAGTGTCATCATTGATAGGGCACTATTCTGCGCCTCGCTTTGTCTCCTTGTGTTTACACAGTGATCCGATGACTGACATGGGGCCCTATAGAGCAGGGTCCGAGGATACATCTGATGTCTCCTCGGACCCGATTTTAGTGTACAGAGCATGCTCAGTACATGCTCAGTACACTAAAACTATTGTGAGCCGCCTAATTTCACTTCTGCAATGTATATACATACATTGCGGAAGTTAAATATAACTAAAATCAAGTGTTTAAAATAAAAAAATCTTTATTGTCACCTGCCAGCGCTCCCCCGGCGTCTCTATCAGCTCCCGCTCGGTAAACAGGACCTGGGATGATGTCACAACCCGATCAGCTGATCGGGTCACATGAGCAGTTACTGCGGTAACAGCTCATGTGACCCGATGACGCTTCTGACATCATCACAGGTCATGTAAAACCGATCGGGAGCTGATGGGGACGCCGGGGGAGCGATGGCAGGTGAGAATAAAGATTTTTTATGTTGGAATGACAGGAGGAGCGAGGAGAACAGGAGAGGGGACAACAGGGGAACAGCAGTGGACAACAGGGCAAAACAGGGGGACAACAAGGGGACACCAGGGCAAAACATGGAGACAGCAGGGGCAAAACAGGTGGACAGCAGGGGCAAAACAGGTGGACAGCAGGGGCAAAACAGGTGGACAGCAGGGGACAGCAGGGGGACAGCGAGAGGACAGGAGGCAGAGAGAAGGGGGAGTGAGGTAAAAGGAGACCAAACTGAACCTGCAAAATGTCGGAATCGGATGTCTATTTGGCATCCGATTGCAGGGATCAGTTTGGATCCGATGCTGTCCGATTTTCATTGGACAGCATCGGATTTAACAAAAACGCAATGTGAAACTAGCCTTAGGCTCCATTCACACTGTGCGTTATTGATCTTTTTTGCTCATCAGTTTTTGTAGCCAAAACCAGGAGTGTAGCAATCAGAGGAAAAGTATAATGGAAACACATCACCACTTCTGTATTTATCACCTACTTCTGGTTTTGGCTACAAAACCTGATGAGCAATAACAGACCAACAACGCATAGTGTGAATGGAACATATTGCACATAGCCTAACATTGCTTTTTTTAGGCTGGATTCATATACAGAGTTTTTAGGGTGTGTGTGTGTTTTTTATTTGCAAAAGACACAAGTAGATCCAAAGATTGTTGGTGAATGTGTTTAATGAATTAATGAATGTATTAGTGTATTCCAGTGTACAGTGTTCCTAAAGGTGATTTTACTACATGTTTTAACGTTAGGTGTTTTTTTTACTTCAACCAAAATATTATATGTTCCCAACTTGTAGTCATATAAAGTAATTATTGCATAAGTGAAATTTCTTAAAACAGTTGACATAATCGTCAGATGTTGGTAACCATTTCAGCATCTTGGCATTGAACTGGAGTCTCTGGGTCACTAGCTTCCCATTACCCAGAGAGTCCAGTTCAAAACCCTAACCATGACATGCAAAGCCATTCACAACCTATCTCCTCCATGTATCTGTGATCAGTACTTATCTACACGCAGCCTGCGATCCTCTCAAGATCTCCTTCTCTACTCCCCTCTCATCCCACAACCGCATACAAGATTTCTCCTGTGGATTCCCCATACTCTGGAATTCTTTCCCGTAACACATCAGACTCTTGTCTACCCTGGAAACCTTCAAAAAGAACCTGAAGACCCACCTCTTCCAACAAGCCTACAACCTGCAATGAGCCTCAGTCTCCCAACTGCTACCCAACCAACTCTACACTCATCTACTGAATCCTCACCCATTCCTTGTAGACTGCGAGCCCTTGTGGTCAGGTTCCTCTCTCCTCCTGTACCTGTGTGTGCCTTGTATTGTTCTTAATTATTGTACTTTGCTACATATGCCCTTTTCCCATGTAAAGCACCATGGAATAAATGGCACTATAATAATAAATAATAATAAAGTGCTCAGCCAGTTAATGCTCTCCTTGAAGACTGAGGACATGCTCAGAGAACAGGAGAAGCAGCTTTTGCCCCTTCATTTTAGCTGCTCTGGTGTTCTCAGCACCCAGCCATCCGCCAATCAGAACTTAGAATTACATCAAAAGGCTGCCTCCTAAGCTGACTGCAGAATGGAATGAGTACAGACATGCTGTGCAGCGCTCAGTGTTATCTCGTAGGGGGCGATACAATCAGCGTTCCTGTGCAGAGACTGTACTGGTTTGGGATACTTTTTCTTGACGGCTCTCAGAACCGGCTGTGATTTCAAGAATTGGTTCAGGAGAACAGGTAAGCATCCCACCCCTGTTGGCCTGACTGCCATGATGTGAGGACGCTGGAGATTAGAGCTCGCACCATATTATCCTGCTCTCCTGCTACCCAAAATCACCCTGGTGCCAACCAGAAAGAGAGCTACATCGGCTGACCTCCGAAGCTAGATCCAGCCCGCCGGTGAGCATCGTGGGATATCTCTCCAGCTCCCAGCCTTTACCCTGGTTAGGAAGCAGACCTAAAATGGCACTGAAGCCGCAGTGTGTCTCCGGAGCTGGGAGACATGAGATTAGAGCTGGAGCAGGGAAAGTGAGCAGGACGGGCACTGACCAAACCCCAGATGCTGAGGTATAATCCACCAGCCCAAAAGCTATTGGGAAGAAGTTGAAAGGTGCCCTGGGGACAACAGTCAGGAGTACATCCCCGTTACCATCCATGAGTTCAGATACTTTGGGGGCATTTTTACCATCAACCCTGGCAACAGCAGTACAGAAGGGTGTTAGTAGAGGGGATCGTGGTGCAACCGGTGGCTACTTCTCAGGACAGTGGTCTAGCCCCTCAGGTCCTGCTCACACATATCTCCTGTGGCCAAGGGGACTTTCAAGCTCTGCTTGAATTAATCAGGTCTCTCCCTACAAAGTCAGATCTAGACTCTATGCTGGCTAAATTGAACAATCACATTAGCAGGCAATCTCTGCTGTTCATGAGGATCTGGTGCATATCGTAAACAGAGTTACTGTTGTTGTATCTACTCGGGAAGGCCTGGAAAAGAGAGTTGAGACTCTGGAGAAAGTGGCCCAATCCTCCGCAGCCTCTGTTAGAGAAATGGCCCTACTCTTGGATGACCAACAGAAGTAGGAGGAATATTTAGAATCAAAGGCTTGCCCGAAAACTGGCCTCTTGACCTCCTTCAGTCTAAAGCCTTAGCCATCTTTAATACAGGGGTTGGAGTGACCCCTGGACTCTGAATGTAGATTTGACAAGTACATAGACTGGACCCATAAGGGAGGGCGAACCATGGATCTACCAAGGGATGTTTTGCGCCGCCTTCATAATTTTTTTGATAAAGACCTGATCCTCCAAAAGGCTTGGTCTTATGGTCCAGTGGAAATGGACGGGAGCGGTGATGAGGCTCTTCCCGGACGTTTCAAGTTGCACACTAACAAAGAGACAAGCACAGATGGGGTCATCTATTTCATGTTATCATTTGTAAGGACAATTTTTTTTGAGGAGACACTCTGAACTACCTGCTCTATTTGACTTTTTGGGCACAGAGGAAGTTGCAGTCCCGGACTGGCTTTCTCTCAATCTGGGAGAAGGCACTTCTAACAAAAATAACAAAAGAAGAAGACCTCCCCCGCCATCTTCTGCCGACTCCCACCGGAGCTCAACGAGAAGCGTGGACAGCGGCCCGGCCTCATTGCCCCCTTTAGGAGAGAGCTCTGCCCTGAAGTTTTTTTGAAATGACAGTCACTGTATGAGGTGCAATAAAGCCCTAAATTACTTATGGTCTATCCAGTTGTATACAGAAAAAAGTTAATTCTTTGAATAAGAGATTTGAAACTTTCTAAATGAATAGATTTCTACTTGCTGTTAGTGACTCAAAACATTCTTTAGAACACACTTTTAGGCAAAGTAAGGTATATGTGTAGATTTCAAATGATTTTTCAATCATAGCTTCTTGATCTCAAAAAATCAGTACATATACAATTTAGGACCCTACAATTTGGTGTCTGGAAAGGTTTATTTACGTAAGGGTTAATCACTGTAAATTAAAAATTCTTCCTAATATACTCCATACTTTGGCTCCCTACCACGTTAAAAATTTGTTTGCCGTCAGTGTATTAGAACAATGCTCTGATCAAAAATGGCAAAACACTTTGTTGTGTATGTCCCAGTAACACAGCACATACAATGATGTGGTTCATTAGATCATATCTAGATTTTTACTTTGTGCTCATTTAAGTACATTTTATATTTTTGCAAGGGTGATTGCTAAGTACTGTAGGAAAACAAGTTAATGTATGCCAAGTGGACCTAAGAGAAACAATGTGCTTTTTACCCAATCATGCAGCACTAAATGCCTAGGGAGATACTTTTCTAAGATGGCTCTTATTTCCAGACTTGTATAAATGTGGCCATTGTACACTCACTGACAAACAAAGGGGTAACAGTATTATGAACTTTTGACTTTCAGTCTCCATATCTCACCATCCACTATAGCTTTGTTCATGAGACTACCTTCATTTAATAGACAATCATCTTGGCTATCTCATACATAAATTTGACTTATAACTATTTAGCATATGATTAGTTATGCAGTTTCTTGTCATTTCACTGCATTATTACTGTTTTGCTCCTGGTGTTATTAAGTTGATACCTAAGCGAAAGGTAAATAGTTGCAAGTCGCATTTATGTATTGATAGCTATGATGATTGTCTGTAAAATGAAGGTAGTCTCATGATCAAAGCTGTAGTGGATGGTGAGGTATGGAGCCTGAAAATTAAATGTTCAAAACACTGCTACACTTTTGCTCATCAGTGTAAGTGTACTTGTCATCGCCCCCTTCACATCACATTTTTGGGGATCTGTGGCTATCCGTTTTAAAAACGGATAGCCACGGATACGTTTTGGCCTCCCATGTATTCCTATGGGCGTGGATTGGTCCTTAATGGCCATCCGCTTGTGTAATTTTTGTCAGGGATCCTTTTTTGTCCGCTTTCTTCCGGTACCCAGAATCGAAGACTGTTGCGATTTTGGGCTGCCTTCAAAAAAGCAGCAAACGGATCAGACGCTGTCCGCTTTAAATAACATAGGGGTCTATGGAGACAGATCCGTGAAATAAATGGATCCGTAAAACGGATTTGTTTTGCTGTACTGGGCATGCTCAGAAGCAAGGTACAGTTCCTTCCAGGTCTCTCTCTCTCTTTGTAATGCATGCAAATGGACTCCCCTAATCTCTGGTCACTGTCAGACCTGTGAAAAACAAGGATCAGCGAGCATCAGTGGCATCCATGTGCACAGATCCGTGCCTGTCCGTGTGGTACTTCAAATTAAAGGGTCCACACAGACAGGCAAAAAACGCAGTGTGAAGGGGGCCTTACAGACAGTCTCTCTGTTTTCAGCTTCCTTCACCCAGTCACCATTTGTACCATGACTATCACACTGTCATTGGGGTCTCACAGAAAAAAATTATAACAACGATAATATCAGTCAGTGCAGGAAAGATCCTTCATTGCTGCAGGAGTTTGTTTTCAGTTTGATAATCAACAGAGCAGATGAAGTGCAACAGACTTCGCCCTACACATGGAGGGAAGACAGAGAGTAACAAACCCTGCACTATGTTAATGTTAAATGCCATTTTTAATAAGGAATTATTATTGCAGATGCTGACATTTTTTTCTGTGTTATCACAATTCTTTGCATCAAGACTTGGCTTGATGTCTCCAACCACCACATTCCTGATTGAATATCCCCTGCTTAAGTAAGGCTGGCTTCACACCATGGCACAGTCCGGTCCGGGGCTGTCCGGTGTAAACCAGACAGCCTCGGACCGTTTTTTGGCCCATAGTAGCCTATGGGGTCAGATGGAGCCGGATGGCAGCTCTCTGCCATCCAGTTTCCATCTCTCCGGTGGAATCCAGGAGAAATCGGATTTTTCTCACCGTACACAAAAACGTTTTTGTGTCCGGGAAGAAAAATCTCCCCAAAATGCCGTATCCCGGATTCGCCCGAATTCTCCCGGATCCGAGGCAATCCGGCGCTCCCTAACATGGAAGCCTATGGGGCCGGATTGCTCCGGTCCGGAAGGATCCAGGAACCGGATACCGGCGGCTGCATGCCGTCCTGATTCATTAGCAGCTGCAGCTGCATCCGGCTGCACACAGGACCACATTTGGCCCTCCGGTTCAGTCTGCTGATCTGGTACAGGGCTGTCAGGTTCATGCCTGACAGCCCCGGACCGGACTGTGCCGTGGTGTGAAGCCAGCCTAAGCTGTAGAGAACTCTTTCTGTACTTTGACCCCTGAGCCTGTTTTCACCTTTCTGACCCGTCCATTTTTTTCCAATTCTGACCAGTGTCCCTTTCCGAGGTTATATCTCTGGACACTTCATAGGATCCCAGTGATTCTGAGACTGTTTTTTCGTGACATATTGGGGTTCATGTTAGTGGTAAATTCAGGATGATAATTTATATGTTTATTTGTTAAAAAATTGAAATTTGTTAAATTTGGACAATTTTGCAATTTTCAAACTTTTAATTTTTACACTGTTAAAGCATAGTTATGTCACAAAAAATACGGTAGTTAATAAATCACATTTCCCACATGTCTACTTTAGGCTATATTCACACAGTGCGCTATTTTGATTTGATGCGTTGCTTACCGATCTACTATTGCAGTGAAAATGCAGTGAAATGCAGTGATGTTGGCTGTCCCAGCCAAGTCAAAGCATTTCATAATTTGGCATACAGACACTGCGCTTTTTATGGATCTGTTCTTGGGCTCAAGAACGGATCTGTATAAAGAATGAGCATGTCAATTATTTTGTGTTAATTCTGCTGCGCTTTTACTCACCACCCCATGCTCCCACAGTGATCTCCAGCGATGTTCTCATACCTGGAGGTGGCAGGACCTGTGGCAGGACCTGGCACTACACCATGTGACTGAGTGACATCACTCAGTCACATGCGCAGGTCCTAGAGACACCGAACACTGCAGCCTCCTGGATAAGAACATCATAGGAGATCACTGTGGGAGCACAGGGAGGGTGAGTAAATAGCAATTTCTCCCGAGAACACGGATATCCCACATTTGGTAAAAAACTACTGTTTGGGCGCACGGCAGGGCTCAGAAGGGAAGGAGCAACATTTAACACTTCAAGCAGAAATTTAGCTACAATTGTTAACCGACACCATGTTGCATTTAGAGAGACCCTGAAGTGCCTAAACGGTGGAAACCCCCCACAGGTAACCCTATTTTGGGTTTTAAATGTGTGGTGAGCGCTTTGAACCCTCGTGCTTCATGAGCTGAGCCATGAAAAAGGAAAAGTACTTTTTTTCCCACAAAAAAAGGTTTTTAAGCCTCAATTTTTAACTTTAATAGGAGCAAGAGGATAAAATGGATCCTAAAATTTCTTGGATCTCCATGCATCAAGTGATAACCTGGGGACCTGCCGAGACCCCAGAAGCTATCACGGATCACTTCCTGTGAGTGGTTGGCAAGCGCTGCCAACCACTCACATTGATCATTTGTGACAGCTCTCAATGTGCTGCGGCTCATCGGGACCTGTCACAAGTGATCAGACTGTGCAGCAGTGTGGCGCCCTATAGGGTAGTGCAAAATAAAGAATTAATAAAAAAATTAAGTTTTTAAAAGTAAGAAAAAAAAAAAAAACACAAAAGTTCAAATCACCACCCTTTTCCCCCCAATTCCAAATAAAAGTATTAAAATAATAAAAAAAATACACATATTTGGTATTGTCGCATTCAGAAATGCCCGATCTATCAAGATATAAAATCAATCAGATCTGTTAACTGCGTAATGTAAAAAAAGGTCCAAACACCATTTTGGTCGCCGCAACATTGCTATAAAATGCAATAACGGACAATAAAAACAGCGCAGCCACCCAAAATTGGTATCATTAAAAACGTCAGCTCAAGCCGCAAAAAATAAGCAATCACACAGCCCCAGATCCTGGAAAATGAGAACGCTACGGGTCGCAGAACATGGCGCAAAAAGTGCAAATCTTTTTCTTTTAAATTTCTGAATTTTTTTCACCACTTAGATAGCAGTAAAGGTATACATGTTTGGTATCTATGAACTCGTACCGACCTGAGGCACCATACCGTTATGTCTGTTTTAGCATACCAAAACAAACGTGTAATTGCACTTTTTTTGCAATTTCATTACACTTGGAATTTGTTTCCCATTTCCCTGTACACTATATGGTAAAATAAATGATTTCTTCTGAAAGTACAACTTGTCCCGCAAAAAACAAGTCCTGATATATCTATATTGACGGAAAAATTAAAAAGTTATGGCTCTTGGAATCAGAGGAGCAAAAATCTAAACCGGAAAACTAAAATCGCTGGGTGGTGAAGGGGTTATCTATGTTTTTCACAGATAGAACACATGCCCAATGCGGTCTTATGGGCATTTTCACTTGACTTTTTTTTATTTTTACTTTTATGCACCAATTGTCTGCAAAATAAAAAAAAGGACATAACACGGATGCTATCATTTTCCTGACCTTACTCTACTGTACAAGGGCTCCTTCACGCATTAGTGACTTTTCTTGCATGAGAAAATCCGAGCAAGTTTCTTCAGTATTTTTTTCTTTTTTGTCAGAATATCATCAGAGTTTGGTCAGTGTGTCAATTATTACCATAAGAGTTTCGTCCAAGTTTCATCAGGTTAGAAATAAAATAAAAATAATTGTTCTCTATTTCCTTTTTAGTCCGTAAAAAAAGTACAGTACTCAGATGGCATCTAGGAGCAGTCCATTTTTTCACAAACCCATTGACTTGCATGGCCAATATCAGACCTAAATATGCAATTTTGTACAGCCTTCATAGTCCACGAAAAATCACTGGCATGTCCACAGCCAGATTCACCATCATAGGTACGAGTGCTAGACATGAAAAACATGAGTACATAAGTTTGTACATAAGAAAATGGAGGTCTGAATGTGTTCCATTGGATAGAAAAATATTGGGAATTTTACAGGAGATTTTTTTGCACAGGAGAAAATCTACTGCCACATTGATGATAAGAATGGACACAAAATATGGGAAGCAAGGTGTACCACGGTCCACGCTGCTGAGTCCACAAAATCACCTGGGATGCAAGATGTTGTAGCAGTATACTTCTTTATTCCTTCCTACGTGTTTCGGTGCCCTTCCTGGCACCTTCCTCAGGGAAGGTGCCAGGAAGGGCGCCGAAAACGCGTAGGAAGGAATAAAGAAGTGTACTGCTACAACATCTTGCATCCCAGGTGATTTTGTGGACTCAGCAGCGCGGACCGTGGTACACTTTGCTTCCCATATTTTCTGGCAGTTTTTCCACGTTGGAGTGGTCGGTGGAGGTCCTGCAGCAGCTGATACTGTGATATGCTGTTAAACCATTTGTGGGTCGCACAACTGGAATAGGTGAGTGTAACTGCATTACACCACTCACATCTGAGTGTCACTAGTGATAGGGCACTATTGCGCCTCTTGTTCCCCCACCTTTTTTGTATTGAAGATTGGACACACAGAAAGAAAAAAATGGAAGAAAGTAGGATCGAGCACACAGCTGAAAAACACTTAATTGTTTCTTGCAAAAAAACCTAAATTGAATGAGGTCTAACAGATAATGCCAAACAAAAAACAAGTGGATTATTACTATATTTCAAATGTACTTACAGCATAGGACAGGCCAAGTGTGTCCAGCAGCCAGGATGCAATAAAGCCAATTGGTATCGATATAACAAGATACACCAGGGACAAGTAGTTGATAGTATCCAGAGAGCACTTTAAGTTAATGGCAGCCAAATCAGCTATAGGAGCAAAGCTGATCCACAACTGAAACAGATAAAAAAAGGTTATACTTTATACCCTGAAATAAGAGTTTTGAATACCCAATGTGCCACCCTGCAAAATTAGGCATCACAAATAACTATCAACTTTGGTGTGGGAAATCAGCTCTTTAGCCATTTTTAGCAGATGTGATTAGTGCAGTGACTATTGTAAAGTCTTGTGGTTAGCAGCCCCGATCATACTACTAAGCCCAGGAGGAGCAACAGTACTCTCCTTAGATTCATTCGTGCTTAAGAGAAAGGAGGCCAACCAGACCCTTTGCTGGTCGCTGTCAGGACACAGCAAAATCTGTGCAGCTGCATTGGACATAGTGTCATTCAGAGTCCCAGTGGTGACCAACTGGCAGATGACAGTTTAGGATCAGGGAGGATGTGTGTGGAGAGCTGCCATGATGGGATCCTGACTTGTCAGCAGTGGGAAGAAAGCTGAAGTACTTTCCTGTAAGCCTGAGGTATCGTGGATGCCAAAGTTCAGAGGAGAGGTTTAACGTCCTAGTATAGTACCATAATCGGCAGGAGTGAGGAGAGCAGTCACACATTGCTGGAAAGAGATCTAAGCTCATCACACCCTCAGAGACTATGAATAACTGTGGAGAGCTGTAATATCACAATCATAAACTTAAAAAGCGAGTTTTATTTTGTTGCATCTGAGGTCTGGACATTAGAAATTGAGAGTGGCTGATCCTGCACCCCCATCTGTAATTTTAACCCCTTCTTGTTGTATAGCCAGAGAAATCACCGTGACAGTTGGCCGCCATTACAGTGGAGGCTGACCGAGACAGTAACAAAATAAAAGAAAAACTTTGAAGACAAGATTGATACTGTATACCTAATAGCAAGGGTGGGGAACCATTTTTCTGCCGAGGGTCATTTGGAAATGTCTACAATCCTTCGGGGGCTGTACAAAAATGTCAACTTGAAAATGACCTGCTATATTTGGTTAAACAATCAACTCCCCCTACTGTGGTGGCTGGAGCTGCTTCTCTTTGGTGTAGGTGACATTTACCATGTTGCTTCTCAAATGCTTTTCCAGGTTTGCTAGAGCCCTAGACATCACAGGAGAGGCTGGGAGCATATACCTCACTGGGGGGGCTGAGACTGGGGCATAGAGATCACTGGAGAGCTGGGTTTAAAGGGCAGAAAGTCTGCAAAACGCGTCTGCCAGCCTGAGTACTGAGGTCCCCAGGAATCTGCCAAAAAAGTAATCGAGGGCTGCATTAGGCCCTGGGGCCTGAGGTTCCCAACCCCTGCCTTATAGTTTAGTGAAAAGACACAAGAGAAGTGGACAGCCCAGACAAGGGATCTCATTGAAGCTGCCGAATTATGCAGTTATAATAAAGGATTCCAATGAAAACATTGCAGACTTTCATAAAAGTCCCTGATCTGCAATAAATTAAAACCAAGCATTTACACAGAAAAGGATCACAGTTGGACTCCTTCTTTAAGTTTTGCAGAAATGTTAACCAACAAAGTAGAAGATATGCTAAGTAGGCAATAATAAAGAGGAAGAAGTATAAAACATAATACACAACACATTTATTAAAGAACTCGTAAGAATTATAATATATACAAGGAGTCATGTCAATGTAGACAGCAGAAGACCACTGAGTCCAGTGACTGGCAGCAGCTGGTCATGTACGGTAACACCCCTGCAGCCTGCCAACAAGTAGTGAAGAGGCATGGCTGGAAGCACGTTGTGTGAATATTTCTACTTTCATTATCTTTAACCTCTGCAAGCCCATAGATTAAAACCATTTAACCATAGAAAACTGGTATGCATTTTGGAGAAACGGAACATTTTTTACACTGATTTTTATTTGGCTTTCATCATAACAATGTTTTTTCAATAGTATCTAATTTTTATTAAAAACTAAATGGTGGCCCGATTCGAACGCATCGGGTATTCTAGAACAGGGGTCCCCAATCACCGGGCCGCGGACCGGGACCATGCTGAAGGGTAATCTGTGCCGGTCCGCGGCACCGCCGCAGACCTGCACTGCCGCCGCAGACCAAGTGAAAGTGCGGTATGCGTGCGGCGGCTCAGAGCCCGCTTCCCTGCCCCTCAGTGACAAGACTCCCAGCAGAGGAGCCAGCAGCCAATCAGAGGGGAGCATCTAACATTAAGCGATGACATTAGATGTTCGCCTGTGAAAGTGTGTAAGTATGTATGTGTGAGTGTGTGTATGTGTGGGTGATTAAATATATGTGAGTGTGTAGGTATGTTGAGTGTGTATGTACGTGTAAGTGTGTGTATGTGTGCGTATGTGAGTGTGGGTATGTATGTGAGTGTGTGTGAGTGTGTGTATGTGTGAGTATGTGAGTGTGTGTATGAGTGTGTGTATGTATGTGTGAGTGCGTGAGTGTGTGTATGTGTGACTGTGTGTGTGTGTGAGTGTGTGAGTGTGTGTGTGAATGTGTGAATGTGTGAGTGTGTGAATGTGTGAGTGTGTAATGAAGTGGGTAGCCCTGACTGTGTTGTTATTCAAATGGACACTACAGTGAACATTACACAGTCTGATCCCCTCCCCCAACA
Source organism: Allobates femoralis (assembly GCA_033576535.1). Taxonomy (NCBI): domain Eukaryota; kingdom Metazoa; phylum Chordata; class Amphibia; order Anura; family Aromobatidae; genus Allobates; species Allobates femoralis. The sequence continues at coordinate 445,873,184 of JARQOC010000003.1, forward strand.
GCCTTGTGCTGAGGAAGAAAAAGGGCGGGAGATGATGATTAGAGATCCAGAGCTCTGTCAGGACAGACTGTGTGGTGTCTCCCGACATAGGGCTCTTTTGCAGCCGGATTCTTGGGAAGAAATACCCCGTGAGGATCGCTGTTGCAACCCCCGGTCTGCAGGACCTTGTCTTACCGAGGGTCCCACTCAAATTCAGGACATTGCCTCCGGAATTCAGGACATTGCCACTGGATTACATGTGCAGGGGCTGTGACTGACATAAGGGAGCCATCTGTACTACTGTGATCTCCCTTCTGCTCATCGGTTTGCCCCGAGACTGAGAGAGACTTCTGTGCTGCTGTGGGCTCCCTTCTGCTCCTCTGTGTGCCCTGAGACTGGGAGAGACTAACAAAGAAAGATTCTGTTACCTGCGGACGGAGACCACAGAAGAAGACTGAGGAGTTTCCACCTTCAGCGCTGCACCGGGACCCGTCATCGTGAGACCCCAGGCCTGCTACGTGGGAGCGACACCTTCTTCTGTGATAGACTAGTACGTGATTTTAGGGAAAGTTAGGGAAAGATATCTCCATTGTTGTGTTTTTTTTTCTTTGCTTGCTGCGTACCCGGAAGAAGTGAAGATCCAGAGACTCTAATATATACATGTGTGCAGCTAGATCAGTTGACTGTGTTATAGACATGTTTTACAGTAAAGAAATGTTACTACCGGTTAAATCTGAGTATGGGGATTCTGTTGAGAAAGATCATACACACACACCCGCGGCCTTACCACCGGTCGCTACATCTGGCGTAGTCGGCAGGATGTGTGATCAACAGAATCTCCTCCCGGTAGTAACTTATAACCGGACAGCTCCCCGGCATCTATTGTCAATCAGGTGAGGAAGTTTAACGGACGGAACTATCCTGTAACTGAATGGACCGAACAACTTAAGATAGTGGGGGAGATGTATAACATTGATCCTAAGACCTTAGCAGAAATGGCCATGCTAACATTAGAGGGGGAAGCGTGGACGACAGTCAGGCTGGAGACGGTTAGGGGCCAGCGTACGTTGGATGACTTGGTGCGGGTGCTGGAGAACACCTATGGGCCGACCACATATGTGGGAACATTACGGTATATGTTCTTCCGGCGTACTCAACTCGAATCGGAGGACATCCCTCAATATGCCAACGCCCTCCAAGTACTGCTTGAACAAGCCTGCAGGAAAAAAGAACAGATAGCTAGTACGGGCGCCCGTGACCTGGTGTTGAGAGATCAATTTGTGACTGGATTAAGAGACCCGTACCTTAACCGCTCACTGCAAGATCTACTCCGGATAAATCCGGCCCTTACGTTCGCTGAGGTTAAGCAAGAAGCGATAGAACGTTCGAGAGGACCTGTCATGGAGGCCCAGACTTATACCGCGGCTTGCAGGTCCATAACTGGTATCAGAACCCCGAACAGTGACACGGAAGAACTGAAGCAGATGGTGGCAGAGTTACAGAAACAGGTGTTGCAGCTCACCCTGGACCAACAGGCGGACAGGCAAGCGAGACAACAACCCAGCCGGCCGACGGGAAGATGCTGGACATGCGGTGATCCCCGCCATAGAGCGAACCGTTGCCCCCAGAACGTTCAAGTTCATCCACGGGCCGATATACCGGAACCAGCAAGTCATGCCCCACAACAGCGGCCACCTTTAAACTAGACGCCCCTGCCAAAGAGGCTCACTCGGCAGGGGAGGCCAAGGAGAGGAGTGTAGGAAAACAGAGCCAGCCACGGAACAAACTTGCATCAAACAGCCCTACCCTGGAAGTATTATTGGAAGGGACCGCCGTGCAAGGATTAATGGATACTGGGTCTCAGGTATCCACCATCTCCGAGCAGTTTTACGAAGAGTATCTGAAGCCGCGGGTTGCCTGTGACCCTGATACTACTATCAAGATCAAAGCAGCCAATAATCTACCCATTCCGGTGATGGGAGTTGCCTGGATGAACACTGAAGTCTGTGGGCAAGATCTCGGGAAGAGAGGGATAATCGTGGTCAGGGAAGGCTGTGGATCAGAAACGCCCATGATTATTGGGATGAACATCTTGAAAGACCTGAATCTGGTGTTGCTTACCAAGAGGGGGCCCAAGTACTGGCAAGAAGTGACCACACATACGGCCACCCGCCGAGCCTTCCAACAAGTGGTCCGGACCTGCAATCTCCAGCGAATGACCGAAGACCAACTGCCGTTGGCCACGATCACCGTACCCCGCCATACTAGGATAACTTTACCTGCTGAGAAGGAGACCGTTATCTCGCTACCCCTTAGCACCACAAGACAGCTCGAAGGCGTGGAGGTGCTGATTGAGCCGCGCACCCCGAAGGAAGGGAAGCTGAACCCCCTAGTTGCTCGAACGCTAGCTGTTGTGAGAAAGGGGAGGATTCCTGTCAGGCTGGGTAACACGGCTAACGTGAGCGTTGACCTAGAGGCTGGGACACAACTCGCCCAAGTTTACGCCCTAACCGAAGAGGTGAACCCTATGAACCCCCTCCAGTTTGCACCGTCCACAGAGGGAGATTGGACAGTGACGGTCTCTGCCATGGCCGCTGTCGCGGATGACATCAACGCGGGGCGAGAACTACGAGAAAAGTGCCAGTTGGACATATCCCAATACTCCAACGAAGAAGTGTCCCAGGTGGAAGAGTTACTTCAAGAGCACCAGGCGTCCTTTGCCCGGCATGACACCGACTTTGGATGCACCCCCAGTATCAAGCACGAAATCCCCACAGGTGATACCGCTCCTATCCGTGAAAGGTACCGCCAAATACCTCCCCAACAATACCAAGAAGTGAAAAATCTCCTGAATTCCATGTTACACGCTGGAGTGGTACGAGAAAGCCAGAGCCCCTGGGCTGCACCAGTGGTGATAGTCAAGAAGAAAGACGGGTCCCTGAGGTTCTGCGTGGACTACCGGCGTTTGAATGCTTGCACCATCCGGGACTCATACCCTTTACCAAGGATCGAAGAATCCCTGACAGCCCTGAAGAAAGCTAAATATTTTTCGTCATTGGACCTGGCCAGCGGCTATTGGCAGGTACCTATGCACGAGAAAGATAGAGAAAAGACTGCTTTCATCCTACCCATGGGCCTGTACGAGTTCGACCGGATGCCCTTTGGCCTGAACAACGCGTCGGGGACCTTCCAGCGACTGATGGAGCGCTGCCTGGGGGACTTCAACTTCGACTTCACCCTCATTTACCTGGACGACATCGTAGTCTATTCGGCCACATTTGAAGAACACCTGCAACAGCTGGGCCGTGTGTTTCGTAGGTTGAGAGAACATGGCCTAAAGTTGAAACCCAGCAAGTGCCGTCTTCTGCAGCCCGAGATCAATTACCTGGGTCACCGGATCTCGGCCGAAGGTGTACAGCCGTCTTCGGAGAAAATAGCCGCCGTGCGGGACTGGCCACAGCCTACGAACGTCAGAGAGGTCCGGGCCTTCCTGGGGTTGGCCGGTTACTACCGCCCTTTCGTGAGAAACTTCGCCCGGCTTGCTGCACCCTTGCACGAATTGCTTCGAGGGACCACCAACGGCCCCAGAGGACGACCCATCAGCTGGGGACCCAGCCAGGAAGAATCCTTCCAAGCCCTAAAGGGTGCCTTGACTTCACCCCCCGTCCTGGCATATGCAGACTACAATCTCCCTTTCCAACTACATACCGATGCCAGCCTACAAGGTCTAGGGGCAGTACTTTCACAAGTACAAGAAGGCAAGGAACGTGTCATAGCCTATGCCAGTCGATCCCTACACGAGGGCGAGAAGAACCCCACCAATTATAGCTCGTTCCGGCTGGAGCTGTTGGCCCTAACGTGGGCTATGGCGGAGAAATTTGCAGGATACCTCACAGGGGCGGAAGTACTGGTCCTGACCGATAACAACCCGTTGGCCCACTTACAAAATGCGAAGCTCGGAGTCATGGAACAGCGTTGGATGGCTCGACTCTCGAAGTTCAACTACAAGATCAAATACAGGGCTGGGCTGAGAATCAAAATGCGGACAGCCTGTCTAGAGTGTCATACCCCTTACTTACCAGAGACCGGGATGAAGAACTAGAAGGAGACGAGACGCCCGACTTTGCAAGGCTTGCCCAACAGATGATGGATTACTGCCAGTTCGTTGTGGGCGAAGTTGGAACTCCAGTGGGGGTTACACTGTGTCCCCAAGAGTTGTGCAGGCTCCAGGACCAGAACCCTGAATGGGCTCTACTCAAACAATGGGTGAAGCAAAGGCAGAAGCCCCCCCCTGACACGCGGGCACGACTGTCTACCGGGACCTTGACCTTGTTCAGCCAGTGGGATCGGCTAATTCTGAGAGAAGAGGTACTATATCGGAAGGTTCTCCTGTCCCACATGTTGGAGGAATGTACACAAGTCGTGGTGCCTGCCCAATTGGCTCGTAAGATGGTGGACGAAGCACACAAAAGGAACGGTCACTTTGGAATAGATAAGACCTTTCGGTGGATTCAACAGTCCATCTACTGTCCAGGGCTCCGCAAGCTGGTCGAAGACGTCTGCAGAACCTGTCGCACCTGTGAACTGCACAAGTCCACCGAACAGCGTGCACCTGTCCAGACGATTAAAACCTCCAGGCCTCTTGAGCTGTTGATGGTGGACTATCTGCTGATCGGGACGGCGAGCAGTGGCTATCAATACTGCCTAGTCATGGTGGACCACTTCACAAAATTCGCCGTCGTTGTTGCTACCAAGGACCAGACGGCCGAGTCGGCTGCACAGGCCATCTGTCGACAGTTCATCCACGTCTATGGGTGTCCGGAGAGGTTACACTCCGACCAGGGGGCTTGTTTCGAAGGCAGAGTCATCGAGGAGCTGCATCGGATGTATGGGATCCAGAAGTCGAGGACCACTCCTTACCATCCACAAGGGAACGGTGCATGTGAACGCTTTAACCGGACCCTACTTCAGCTGATCCGCACCTTGGCCGAAGATAAGAAAGATCGATGGCCCCAATTCCTTCCAGATCTAGTATGGGCCTACAACAACCAGGTCCACTCCGTGACTGGCTACACCCCTCACACTCTTCTCTTTGGCCGCCCCGGAAAAGGGGTCCATGACCTGAACCTATTCCGCCCAGAAGAAGATGTCTGCCATAACTACCCCTCCTGGCTAAATGCTCACCGCCAGAAGATGGAGACTGTACACCGGCTGGTGAGTCAACAAATCCGGGGCCAGATACATGCTGACCCACTCCCCGTGCAAGAGAAACCCTTAAAGTTGGGACAGCTAGTCTTGCTCCGTATTAAGAAGCCTCAAGGGAAACTTCGAGCCAAGTGGGAGACTGAAGTCTACCGGGTAATTGAACGCCCTTACCCCAATGGACATGTATACCGAGTGCGGGGTGAAGACAGCCACAGCACCCGCACTGTGCACCGAAATATGTTGCGCCCCTGCCGCTCCCGGCCTGACTCCCCTCCCACAGTAACCGGAGGGGGTGACGCTGCTGACATGACTGACGTCACGGACATTTCTCAACATAGAGATCACGTCGACTCTGAGACCGGTGACCCACCTACACAGACCAGTCCCTCTCCCGGAGTACTGACTGGAGTGGGGCGTAAAGACAGTGACGAGGAGGGGAACAACCGACCCTTGCGACGCACTGACCGCATCACTGCTGGGATCCCGCCCGGACGGTTCTACAGGGACCAGTATGTATGGCCCACTTCTCAACCGACCCCTGTGACAACTACAGTCATCACTGCCTTGGAGCCGGCGGTTGTTGACAGGGACTGCCAACCTTTAAGTGGGGGGGTATGTAATGAAGTGGGTAGCCCTGACTGTGTTGTTATTCAAATGGACACTGCAGTGAACATTACACAGTCTGATCCCCTCCCCCAACAGCCTTGTGCTGAGGAAGAAAAAGGGCGGGAGATGATGATTAGAGATCCAGAGCTCTGTCAGGACAGACTGTGTGGTGTCTCCCGACATAGGGCTCTTTTGCAGCCGGATTCTTGGGAAGAAATACCCCGTGAGGATTGCTGTTGCAACCCCCGGTCTGCAGGACCTTGTCTTACCGAGGGTCCCACTCAAATTCAGGACATTGCCTCCGGAATTCAGGACATTGCCACTGGATTACATGTGCAGGGGCTGTGACTGACATAAGGGAGCCATCTGTACTACTGTGATCTCCCTTCTGCTCATCGGTTTGCCCCGAGACTGAGAGAGACTTCTGTGCTGCTGTGGGCTCCCTTCTGCTCCTCTGTGTGCCCTGAGACTGGGAGAGACTAACAAAGAAAGATTCTGTTACCTGCGGACGGAGACCACAGAAGAAGACTGAGGAGTTTCCACCTTCAGCGCTGCACCGGGACCCGTCATCGTGAGACCCCAGGCCTGCTACGTGGGAGCGACACCTTCTTCTGTGATAGACTAGTACGTGATTTTAGGGAAAGTTAGGGAAAGATATCTCCATTGTTGTGTTTTTTTTTCTTTGCTTGCTGCGTACCCGGAAGAAGTGAAGATCCAGAGACTCTAATATATACATGTGTGCAGCTAGATCAGTTGACTGTGTTATAGACATGTTTTACAGTAAAGAAATGTTACTACCGGTTAAATCTGAGTATGGGGATTCTGTTGAGAAAGATCATACACACACACCCGCGGCCTTACCACCGGTCGCTACAAGTGTGTGAATGTGTGAGCGTGTGAATGTGTGAGCGTGTGAATGTGTGAGCGTGTGAATGTGTGAGCGTGTGAATGTGTGAGCGTGTGTATATATATGTGTGTATGTATTTTCTGGAGTGCCTGCGGACTGCAATTCGCAGCGGTGGGGGGACTAGAAAGCTTGGGCCACCCTGCGCTGTGGATTCCAGCCCCCAACTGCCTAGTTTTACCTGGCTGGACCCAAAAATAGGGTGAAGCCCCACATTTTTTTTTTTTTTTTAAATAAGAAAATCATGAAATAATTAAAAAAAAGGGCTTCCCTATATTTTTGTTTCCAAGCAGGTACAAATAGGCAGCTGGGGGTTGGAGACAGCCCGTACCTGCCTGGTGTACCTGGCTGGCATACAAAAATAGGACGAAGCCCACGTCAAATATTTTTTAATACTTCATAAAAAAAAAAATCTACGAGTACATTTAGGGGCTGCATCTTTATTATCCCCTCGACCCTCATGTCTGTGCTGAACACTCTCGGCTCTGCTACATCAGAGACCAAAGGGACGAACAAAGCTTCTTTCCCCTTGGTCTCTGAAGTAGAGCCCGAAGCGCTGCGGCATCGTAAGGGGGTTAACTCAGGTGACCTGAGTTACCCCCCCTTACGATGCCGCAGCACTCTGGCCTCTCCTTCAGGGACTACGGGGATAGAAGCTTTGTACGTCCTCTTGGTCTCTGATGTAGTAGAGCCGAGAGTGTTCAGCACTGACATGAGGGTCGAGGGGATAATAAAGATGCAGTCCCTGAATGTGTTTGTGTTTTTATTTATATATATTTTTTATGAATTATTTAAAAAAAATTTGACATGGACTTTGCCATATTTTTGTAAGCCAGCCCGGTACAGCAGGCAGGTTTGGGCGGCCTCCAACCCCCAGCTGCCTATTTGTACCAAGTTGGGAACCAGAAATATATGGAAGCCCTTTTCTTTAATTATTTCATGAAATAATTAAAAAAAAGTTTACATGGGCTTCGCCCTATTTTTTGGGTCCAGCTAGGTACAACTATGCAGCTGGGTTCTGTAATCCGCAGCGCAGGGTGGCCCAAGCTTTCTGGGGCCCCCCGCTGCGAATTACAGTCCGCAGCCACCCAGAAAATGGCGCATTCATAGAAATTCCATCTTCTGGCGCTGTACCCGCCTCATCCAGGGCCCTGGTGCAGTGGCTCACTGGGTAATAAAGGGGTTAGAGCCAGCTTTGTATTATCAGCTGGCCCTAAGCCCTAAAGTCATGGGGTCACGCCAATATTAGACATGACCACCGTGAATTTCTAGTAATCATATAGAAAAAAAAATGCAACACAGAGAAAAAATATTTTTATTAGAAGTAAAACACAATACAATTTGGGACTCCATCTTTATTAAAGAAAATAACCCCTCTGACGTAGTCCAGGATCGAGGGTCCCACGATGTCGAATCCAGATCCAATATCATCTGATCGGTTTGCTGGGCAGTAAACCGATCAGGTGATCAATATCAGGTTCAAGGACCTGAATCAGCTGTCAGATCAGCTGTGTTTAAAGCTCCCGCGCTGACACCGCCGGCCGATGAGCGGCTGCCACTCCTGCAGGCCCCTGGTGCCATCTGATCATCCCCTGTCCCCCATGCCTGCTGCCTGTGCAGCGGGGACAGGGGTGAACAGATGGCACTAGGGGGCTGCAGGAGTCGGCGGCAGCGGAATCGCAAGTGACATTTATGCATTCGGCAGTGCGCCGGGGATACCATATTGGGGGCTGCAAGGGGATGGAGAAATAAGACATCCTCTGAAAATAAGACGTAGCGCATCTTTCCGGGAAACAGGGTACTCAAATCCACCCCTTCTCCATAGCTCTGCCCATATGATTAAAGCCCTGCCCCCTGTGCAACCCCGCCCTGCCGGGCCCCAGAATAGTAGTATTGCATAGAGCCGATCCCCGATGCAAAAAAGGTTAAGGACAACTGTTCTACAATATAGAAATAGGCCCAATGCTATTGCTCTCTCCTCTCTGTGCTGTCTCTTCTGCTGTGTGCTCTCTCTTACTTGTGCCTTTCTCTCCGCTCTGTGTGCTCTTAGCCCCTGTGTACGCTGTCTCTCCCTATGACTCTGCCTCCCCCTGTGCCTCCGCCTCCCCTGTGCCTTCTCCCTCCTCTGTGCCTCCTGCCTCCCATCACTGAGCCACCATTCAATACTCACCACTGAGCCACCAGACAGTCCTAACCACTGAGCCAGCATACAGTGCTAACCACTGAGCCACTATACAGTGCTAACCACTGAGCCACCGTACAGTGCTCACCACTAGTGCCGGTCATCTCCCAGCTGAGTCGCCACAGCTTGGCGAGGGATATGTATCCCGCGCCGCTGCGTCCCGGCTGCGTCGCCGCGGCACGCGTCATATGAATCTCACGCCGCTGTTGGTCGCCACAACTGGCGGAGCGCGGCGACCAATCAGCGGCGCGGGATTCATATCCCCCGCCAAGCCGCGGGTCGCTTCGCTGATTGGTCGCCTGTGCCTTACGCTGAGCGCGGCGACCAATTAGCGACACAGGATTTCCGTTACAGAGAGATAGACACGATAAGGCAATTATATAGTAGGATTATGGTGTGTCCAGTGTCTTGAAAAAGTATTCCTATCTCATAAACATTTCCGCAAGTTGCACCTACAAACATAAATGTATTTTATTGGGATTTTGTCACATACCAAAACAAAGTAGGAAGTATTTATTCAATGTAAAGGAAATGATACAAGGGCCAGGGTCACATTTGCGGTTGGACCCTGGCCTGCCGGATTCCGGTTTCAACTTAGCAATTTTTCCATCACCGCATAGCGTTACCGGCGGTTTACAGCGCCGCACAGGAAACGTTGCAGACACGGTTTCCTGTGCGGCGCTGTAAAACGCCCTCCGAGCCGCTGCCTGTGTGACAGGTCGTGCAGGTAAACACCGGGTAACTAAGGGCAGCGGTTTCCAGCACCGCATAGCGGTAACGCTATGCGGTGATGGAAAAATTGCTAAGTTGAAACCGGAATCCGGCAGGCTAGTGGTACAACGCTAATGTGACCCTGGCCTTGGTTTACTTAATATTAAAAAACTTAAATCTGAAAATTGTGACATTCATTTGTATTCAGCCTCCTGAGTCAAAACTTTATATAAACACCTATTGCTGCAATTACTGCTGCAAGTCTTTTGGGGTATGTCCCGTACATCGAGGCTGAGTTTTTTTGCCCATTCTTCTTTGTAAAATAGCTCCAGATCCGTGACATTGCATGGAAGAGCATCTGTGAACAGAATTTTTGAAATCTTACCACATACTCTCAATGGGATTTGACTTTGACAGGGCCATTCAAGCACATTAATATGCTTTAATTTAAACCATTTTGTATCTCTGGCAGTATGTTTAGGGTCATGGTCCTGCTGAGAGGTGAACCTATGTCCAAGTCTCAAGTCTTTTGCAGTCTCTAAAAGATTTTATCCATATTTGCTCTATATTTAGGTCCATCCATATTCCCATCAACTCTGACCAGCTTTCATGTCCCTGCTGAAGAAAATCATCCCCACAGTATTATGCTGCCACCATCATGTTTGACAGTGGTAATGGTGTTTTCATGGTGATGTGCAGTATTAGAGGGTGTGCACACAGGGGTGGGCAGACAGCGCACGGGGAGACAGAGAGAGCGCACAGGGGAGCACTGTTGCGCCGACCAACTCTACCCCTTCCTAATGTGTCCTCACCCATCCCTTGTAGACTGTGAGCCCTCACGAGCAGGGTCCTCTCTCCACCTGCACCTTTCTGTATTGGTCATGTTAATTGTACTTGGCTATGTGTGCCCCTTTTCACATGTAAAGAATAAATAGCATTATAATAATAAATAATAATAATAATACAACAGGAGGCCACACACAGCCCCCTGTAAAGAGCAGGAGGTCGCACACAGCCCGCAGTATACAGCAAGAGGCTGCACACGGCCAACCCTATATAGCAAGAGGCCACACACAGCCCCCAGTATACAGCAGAAGGCCACACATAGTCACAAGTATTACAACAGGAGACATCACATATTCTCTGTATTACACCAGGAGTTCACACATACATAGATCCTTGTATTACAGCCTGTGCCCACTCATAGCCCCTGTATTAGTGCCTGAGCCCACACATGGCCCATTTTACAGCCTGTACGCACACATGGCCCCTGTTTTACATCAGGAGCACACACATAGCCCCTGTATCAAAGCCTGTGCCCCATGTAGCCCCTGTATTAAACCAGGAGCCCACACACAGCCCCTGTATTACAGCCTATGCCGACATAACCCCTGTATTACAATTACATCCTGTGCCTCACATAACCTATATATTTGAGCCTATGCTCACACATAGCCCCTGTATTACAGCCTGTGCCCCACGTAACCCCTGTGTTACAACAGGAGCCCACAACACCAGGAGCCTACACATAGCTACTGTATTATAGCCTGTGCCCATACATAGCTCCTGTATTACACCAGGAGCCCACACACACACCCTGTATTACAACATGTGCCCACACATAGCCCTTGTATTACAGTCTGTGCCCACACATAGCCTCTGTATTACACCATGATACCACACATATCCCCTGAATCACAGCCTGTGCCCATGCATAGCCCCTGCATTATAGTATGTGCCCACACATAACCCTGTATTACACCAGGAGCCCATACATAGCTCCTGTATTAGAGCCTGTGTCCACACATAGCCCCAGTATTAAAGCATATGCCCACACATAGTGACACGCTCTCCCCCCCCCATCCCCCAGAGCCTTCGGATACCCAGAACCGGGCTTTGAGGCTTCACGGGAGTCACAGGGGTATCATTAAACGTTTGGTGTGGGTGGCTCTCTTCTTTGGGGAAGGTCATGAGGATAGGGGTTGCTGTTAGGGAGAGGATGACCAGACTTGGGGATAACTGTTTTACGTGATGCCACCTGCAGGTTGCAGCTATAGATGGTTGCCGTTGCACGACAGTTCCTCTAGGGGTTGATGGTAGAGATGCAGCAGTATTGAAAAGCCTTCTACGGGAAGGGCTGGCCCCATGGGCAGCAGATGTTACTGAGTGAGTTGGTAGTTATGTTTCTGGTGCTCATGAAGTGTCAGGAAAGTTCACAGACACAGCAGGGTGCAATCTTCAGATCTTTAGTCACTGTTACTTGTGATGCAGACCGCTGAGTGCTGGGTTCTCGGAGGCAGGGATCCAGCTACTCCCGGGTAGTAGGATGACACATAACCGGTACCCCTTCTCTTTCCTTCCTCGGTCATCTCACACTGCGTTTGCTTCTCCCTCGCCACACAGAGTTCTGAGCCAGCAACTGTGGGTTTTTCTTAGGGCCACTTTGTAGTATCTCCCTTAACCCTCTCTTTGCCACCTTTTCAGCAGATATGTGCGGTTGTCGACTGTGGCACCATGGAAGTACCACAGCCTCTGGGTAGCTAGCTGAGCCTGGTCTGTCCTCTCCACTAGTCTTGGGGTCCCGGTGCCCCAGTTCTGCGGCCTGGTCCCCCCCACTGCCTTTGCCTGACAATGGCTACGAGCCCCACGGGCAGTCTGCTCACTGCCCGTGCCTCTGGGACCCTTTCTTCCTCCTGGAGACACCTGATTCTCTTTCTCTGCTCTTCATTCAGGTCTCAGGATGACTTCTCACTAGCTCCAGTCCTCTGGACACTTCTCTCAAGTTCTTTTCCTTCTCTGACATGGCTTCCTTCCTCTAGCTTCCCTCCAACTCGACTATCGCTGTTTAACTGTCTTCCAGCTGTTCACCTGTCTACTTTCTAGATCTTTCCCACACTATTTATACCCTCTGTCATGTGTCCCACATCATCTACGTGTGTGCTTCCTAACTTCACTCCTCTCAGGTGCTCCATCTAACTATTTTTTCTCCACCCATCCCCACTACCCTGGTTCCTCCTTCCAGACAGGATTAGGGACTGTGCTCTCCCATAGGAGCAATCTTGCCCTGACCCTGACATGGACCTAGTGTAGTGTGTGGCCTGGGTGTCCCAGTACCGGTCTGTGTCCCTCTTACCTGAGAATGGGATACTACACCCTAACAGGGGTGCAGTACCTCTGTGGTGAATGGATCCGCACAGGCGCCACAATAGCCCCTGTATTAAAGCCTGTGCATCACATATAGCCCCTGTATTACAGCCTGTGTGGCGCCCCTGCGGGTCCAGTCACCACAGAGGTACTGCATCCCTGTTAGGGTGTAGTATCCCACTCACTGGTAAGGGGAGTACAGACCTGTAGCGGGAAACCCAGATCACACTAGGAACGATTGTTGTGGGGTTGGGTGGTGAAGGGAGTTAGTTAGAGGGAGCACTTGGGAGGAATGAGGTCAGAAAGGACACACGTAGTTGACGTGGGACACGTGAAAAGGGGGTATAAAAAGAGCAAGAAACATCTAGAACGTAGGAGACGACAGTGAGAAAAAAGACAGTTAACAGAGGTGGTAGAAGAGCTGAGGAGAGGCCATTGAACACCAAGGTCACGTTGGAGGGCAGCTAGAGAATATATATACCTGAGAAGTGTCCAGAGGATTGGAGCAAGTGGGAGCTCGTCCTAAGGCCGAACCCTAGAACAGAACATCACCCAAGTGGCTCCAGGAGGAACAGGGGTCCCAGAGGCACAGGAACTGAGCAATCCACCCGTGGGACTCGTATCCATTGTCAAGCGCAGGCAAGTGAATGGATTATGCCGCAAGAGACACCTGGAACCCAAAAGACTAATGGAGAAGACCAGGCTCAGCTAGCAACCAGAAGACTGTGCCATTTCCAACCGCACACATCTGCTGAAAAGGTGGCAACCATAGGGCTAAGGTGAGACACTGCAGGGGACAGAGAATGGCTGCCTGTTACATACCATCCTGTTACCAGTGAGTAGCTGGATCCCTGCCTCCGAGAACCCAGTGCTCAGCAGGTTGCTACACAAAGACTGTGAGTAAAAGACCTGAAGACTGCAACCCCCTGTGTCTGTGAACTTTCTTAACGTGTCTAAAGCACCAGAAACACAACTACCAACTCACTCAGGTACCTTTGGCCACCTTGGGGATCAGCCCTACCCATAGAGGGCTTAAGAACATAGCCTTCCAGCCATTGACCCCTAGGAAGACTGTCGAGCAGCGGCGGCCAGATATAGCCGAACATGCGTGTGGCGTTATGTGTAAATTAACAAGTATCCGCAGGTCCAGTTATCCCTGCCCATAATGAACCCTCCACACCAGATCCCTATCCCTAAGAGAGTGAGCCACCCACTCTGAACTTTTAATGACACCGCCAGGGTCACGGAGCCAGGTCTTGGTCCCTGTGATCCCTGTGATGAAGCCTCAAGAAAGCCAGATTCCGAGTATCCTAAGGCCCTTGAGGGGTGTGTCACTTGTGCCCACACATAAGCCTGTATTACACCAGGAGCCCATACATAGCTCATGTATTAGAGCCTGTGCCCCACATTTAGCCTCTTTATTACAGCCTGTTGCCCACATATAACCCTGTATTACACCAGGAGCCCATACATAGCTCATGTATTAGAGCCTGTGCCCACACATAGCCCCTTTATTAGAGCCAGTGCCCACACATAACCCTTGTTTTACAGCCTGTGCCCACACATAACCCTTGTATTACAGCCTGTGCCCACACATAACCCTTGTATTACAGCCTGTGCCCACACATAACCCTTGTATTACAGCCTGCGCTCACACATAACCCCTGTATTACAGCCTGCGCTCACACATAACCCCTGTATTACAGCCTGCGCTCACACATAACCCCTGTATTACACCTGTAGCCTGTGTATCTCAGCAGAGAGAAACACTACTTTGTTACCCATTCTATTAGAACAGTTAGTTACTATACTGGGCAACATCAGATTCTAGTTTCTACCACCGTATATACACGGTATGTGTGTTTTATGTGGTTTGTGCAGTATATTTGTATTATTCCATTTGTAATCCTAGTCAAGCAGTAGTATAGTAGCCAAATATATACTGATATACAAAGTCACATAGTTTTGTTAGTTGAAACTATTCCATATATAGGCTTGCTGCTGCAGAACCTCTTGAGAAGGTGACATCAGGAAGCTGCAATATAACACATGTAGTGATCTTGAGTGGACATGGAGTGCCCCTCACACTAACACTTACCATGGCGTTGGAGGAGTTGAGCAAACACACTACAGCCAGGATGAACCAGCGCCTCCTGTACAGCCGCACCTGGCTCAGCTGTGCCAGCGCCTGGCATCTCTCGGAGTTCGGGTCTCCCTCACCAACTGGCAACAGCATGGCATCTTCTGGGGCATCGTGCTCCTGGAGGGTGTCAGCCTCAGCCATGTCACCCACGTAAATAACACATGCCCAGTGTAACAGGTACCAAGTTTACCCTAGTGATGCCAGGCTGAGGAGGCAGAGACAGGCGGAGAGTGCCCTGACTGAGCGATCCCGCCCATTACACCCGGCACCGACGAGGAAGTGGAAATCCACAAACACTGAGCTCAGCTGTAATGGCTGATGATGACAGGGAGTCCGCCCACACAGACACGGAACCAGGCACACACCGCCTACTGGATGGCAGCTGAGGACTCGGCTTTCATTTCTTCTTTTTTTCCTTTTCTTTTCCTTTTCTTTCTTACATTATAACTTTTCCTTTATTTTTTTCCCTTTCATTTTCTTTCTTTTCCTTCCTTCTTTTCCTTTACTTTCTTACATTTCCTTCTATATTTCTTTTCTTCTATTCTATCTTTTCTTGTTATTTCATTCTTACTATCTTGCTATATTTTCCTTTTCTTTCTTTCTCTTTCTTTCTTTCTTTCTTTCTTTCTTTCTTTCTTTCTTTCTTTTTTTCATTCTTATCTGTCTATCCTTTCTTGTCTTTTATTTCTGACGTTACTTTCTCTTACTTTTTTCTTTCTTGACAACTTTCGTTTCCTTCTTTTCTTTCTTTTTTTTCAATTGTTATGCACTAAAGAAGAACACAAACTCATAAGACAAAGCAATCCTGAAAAACGTGTGTGGGGGTAGGAGGGGTAAGAAATTGGGATCAAGAGTCATTCAAATGTTTAGATAAGACTTGTAGTCAAGGTAAGGGGGCCGTCACACGCAACGATTTCTTGCCCGATATCGTTTAAGCGATCTCCTTTTTGATCGCTTAAGCGATATCGGGCAAGATATCGTTGCATGTAATCAAGCGATTTACGATGTTAAATCGCTTGATCGTGACATCGCTGATCTGAGGTCCGGTTCTCAGATCTAGCGATGAACGATGCCACGATCTGCTTCATCGTGGTGTATAACACCACGATGAACGATCTCCCAGCGGCAGAGCCTATGCTGGGAGATGGTAACTATGGTACACGTCGGGTAACTAAGCGCGGCCCTAGTTACCCGATGTGTACCATAGTAACGAGCGAGATCGCGGCTCCACATCGCTGGTGAGTCTGTCTGTGTGACATCTCACCAGCGATGTGAGCGATATTGTAAGCGATTGCGCGTGCACGTGATCGCTTACAATATCGCTAAAGATATCTGTGCGTGTGACGGCCCCCTAAAGAGTCCAAAAGAACGAGACCTCCATATTCTCTGGAAGCCATTAAATCCTCCATGTACACTTTCTTTCTTTCTTTCTCTCTTTCTTTCTTTCTTTCTTTCTTTCTTCTCTTTTTCATTTTTCTTTATTTTCTGTATAAATATTTGCAATTCTCTTGTCTCTCTTTTGCACTCTTTCCCCTCCTCTCTCTTTTCTCAGTTTTTCTCTTTTCTTCCCTCAATCTTTGTCTCTCTATTTTTCCATTTCTCTCATCTGGGTTTCCATTCAGATCCTCCACTGGCCATTCCATTAGTTGACGGCAATAATACCGGTAGCGTGGCTGCCAAATTCATAGAAGCTATTTAAGTAAAAAAATTTTTAGTGTGATTTTTTTTTTTTTTTCTTTTTTTTTGCAAAAACCAGCACACCCTGGTACAGATTTTTTTTCTGGCTTTATTTTATTGGCATTTTTGTTGGCCTCTCTAAGGGCCACTTTACACACACCAACTTCTGTGTCCAACCTCTAAACAGATCTCTGGTTGCAGTGAAATCATGGACACATTGTTCCATTTGTACACAGCCACAAAATGTAACAATGTGTCCGTGATTTCACTGCAACCAGAGATCTGTTCAGAAGTTGGACACAGAAGTTGGTGTGTGTAAAGCGGCCCTAATGGTGGGTTTACACGCTCCAACGTCGGTCCGATATTGGATCCGACGGCGCGGGAGCATGCTTTTTGTGCCCGGTTTTTCCTGAATCGTATCGGCGGTTTACACGTTGCGATATCGGGAAACAACGTCCCTACGATGTGTACGCCCCCCGACCCAGGAACCACCATTTAACATGGGAGTGAATGGGTGACTTGCACTGCACATCGGAGTTGGGCTGTCACACGGGACGATCCGGTTCCAACCGGCATCCAATATCGGGACATTGAATAGCACGCTCATTCAACCCCCGATATCGGTTTGCCATCGTTCCTGCATCGTATTGGACGTTCACACTGTACAACGCACGAACGATATCGGGTCCAACGCACGAACCATGTGACTTTTGGTCGGAGTTGGACGCCGATATCGCAACGTGTAAATCCACCATAAGGCTGGCTTCGCACAACAGTTTTGTTCCTGTCTGTGGGGATCCTGTTTTTTGCAGGACCACAAGGATTTTGAGGGATCCGGACACAAAAAGAGCTGGGGGTAGCTGAGTCAGGCAAGTGGTGTTGGCCCTGTTACTTTCACATTAACAGTTTATCTACATACACTGCTAAAGTGAAATTAAAGAAAGGAATGGTTAAAAATAAAAGAAAAAATTCTCACCTCTCTGCCGAGTTTCCTACAATGCGAGGCATCCACTTCTGATGGCTGCAGGACCTTAATCAGCTGATCACGAAGGGGCGGCAACCCGATTAGCTGATGTGTCACAAGACCACATCAGCTGAGCGGTTTAAATCTGATCGGTTTTGGTGGGTGGGCGGTTTAAACCGCTCAGCTGATGCTGTCATGTGACACATCAGCTGATCGGGTTGCCGCCCCTTGCCGGTCAGCTGATTAAAGGGAACCAACCAGCAAAAAATCGCTATCTAAGCTATAAATATCTGTCCCTGGAGGCTTAAATTACTATTCTAACCATCCCTGACTGACTAAATCTAACTAAGTACACCCTCAATAAATGACTTTTTATACTTACCAAATTCTTGTCGGCTGGGCGTTTCTCCAGGCTTTGTCAGCGAGGCGGGTCTCCTCGCTGCTGTCCATCTTCTTCTGTGATTCAAATTACCCGCCCATTGTGTCCTCGCAATGAGCAGGTCAAGTCATGCAGGCCCCGCGTCACTTCCGCCCGCCCGCGACACTGGTACTGGCTTCCGAGCATGCGCAGATGGCATGCTGAAGTCGACCTGGGTGCGTCACAGACCGAGCGACACGGTGGGCGGAAGTGACGCGGGGCCTGCAGCACGTGACCCGCTCATTGCGAGGACGCAATGGGCGGGTAATTTGAATCACAGAAGAAGATGGACAGTGGCGAGGAGACCCGCCTCGCTGACAAAGCCTGGAGAAACACCCAGCCGACAAGCATTTGGTAAGTATAAAAAGTCATTTATTGAGGGTGTACTTAGTTAGATTTAGTCAGTCAGGGATGGTTAGAATAGTAATTTAAGCCTCCAGGGACAGATATTTATAGCTTAGATAGCGATTTTTTGCTGGTTGGTTCCCTTTAAAGGGAGCCAACCACCCCAAATGACCCCCCCGGACTGTAAATATGTGTCCCTACACCCAGCACACACATTTGGGGCAATCGTTTTTGCTAAAAAAACGGTTTAGTAGAAGCTAAGATATAGCTTTATGAAGTTTAATAACTTCAGCCGAATGGGTGTTACCTAGCTTAGTCCTCGTGCATTTCTTCGTGCCTGTCAGCCTCCTCTCCCCTCCTCCCTTCAGTGAAGCCCTTCTGTGCAAGCCGAAAATGCCCCGCCTGTCTGCTGCTGCCTGATAAATTATGCACGCCCATCTCTGCACCTAAGAGCCTGGCCGCGTCATGAAAGGGGGCGGGGCTCCGGCATGACGCGATCTAGCCCCACCCCCTTTCATGACGCGGCCAGGCTCTTAGCTGCAGAGATGGGCGTGCATAATTTATCAGGCAGCAGTAGACAGGCGGGGCATTTTCGGCTTGCACAGAAGGGCTTCACTGAAGGGAGGAGGGGAGAGGAGGCTGACAGGCACGAAGAAATGCACGAGGACTAAGCTAGGTAACACCAATTCGGCTGAAGTTATTAAACTTCATAAAGCTATATCTTAGCTTCTACTAAACTGTTTTTTTAGCAAAAACGATTGCCCTAAATGTGTGTGCTGGGTGTAGGGACACATATTAACAGTCCGGGGGGGTCATTTGGGGTGGTTGGTTCCCTTTAAGGTCTTGCAGCCATCACAGGTGGAAGCCTCGCATCGCAGGACACTCGGCGGCAGAGATGAACATTTATTTTTTTTATTTTTAACCATTCCTTTCTTTAATTTCAGTTTAGCAGTGTATGTAGATAAACTGCTAAAGTGAAATTACGGAACAGAGTAGTTGTGTACTGAGCATGCTCAGTACACTAAAACCGAATCCGGGAAATGATCCTGTTTTTTCCCGGATCCGGTGCCCATAAACTCCTATGTTATAGGTGCCGGATCACCCTGGATTCTGTCCAGTTTGGTCTGTTTTTTTCACTGGAGCTCAAAATTGGAGCAGCCTCTGATTTTGGGGCCGGGAAAAAACAGGACAAAAATGAATCTGGGACTGAACTGGCTGAATTGGATGGCCATTTATGGTCAATCCGGCACCATAGGGATACATGGGAGGCAAAACAGGATCCTGTTCTGTCCTTTTCAAAACGGACAAAACAGGATCCCAAAAAACGTGGTGAGAAGCCAGCCTAAGGGACAGGTATACTAGGTAGTCTAATCTCTACACAAAATCATTTTTGACAAGCATTTTGGAGCCGGTCCACTTCAAAATACAACTATGAAATCCCTTTGCTGTTCATATGTTAAGTCTTTTGATAAATTTTTCTTCCACATCAGAGAAAGAAGTACTTGGAAAAAGGTCTAAACTAGCAACTATCCTGCAAAAAATGCTTCAGGATAGAACAAAACTCTTCCAAAAATGCTTTAAAATTTCTCTAAACTACTCCAGGAAACACTTCAAGAAAGGAAAAACCCAGGGGCATAACTACAACAGATGCAATGGTTGCAATCACACCCTGGCCCTGGAGCCTAGGGGCCACAAAAGTCCCTTTGGCCTATAGAAAAACACTAATGCTATTAAAGATTTGCAATAATTGAGGGCTCCGTTGGAGCTTTCGCATTGGGGTCCATGCGCTTCAGATTACAACACTTGTAAAACCCTTTCAAAACAAAAATTCCCCAAAGAAGGAGCATTCCTTGAAATGGTTTTCACTAGAAAACTCCATTGTTTGACTACCTCCAAATATTCTTTCTGCACTTGCCCCAAAAGTATATGTACATGATGACTTGAAGACAATGACATACCCACATAGTTTTTTAAGAGGAAGACGGTTTATGAAAATGCCGGCAGGATTTTTCCTGAAATGTTTTAATTGTCAACTTCTTTCTCGTTTTTTTCTGTGACTGTACTGATAGGATCTTTATTTTTTTACTACTTTGGATATAAAGTAATGGTGGCTTCCACTAAAACCACTTGAAAAATGGTCAGGTCTACTCTTTTAGGCTGAAGGCACACTGTCCGTGTGCCTCGCGTGAGTACAATGCGAGGGAGACTCGCATTGCACTCGGACCAGTATCTATTATATAATTCCCCTAACGCACTTCCGTAAGTTTCGGCGCTACTTCCATCGCCGTGGACGTGGCTGCACAGCAGCCACGCGAGCCACGAAGCATTGCCCGCGCGGCGGCCATTGCGAGCCGTTGCAGGGGCACGAGCAATGGAGGCGCAGCGGCCATTGCGAATCTCCCGCCCCGGCGACGACCGATGAGAGCCGAGCGCCATGGCCGAAAATAGAACCAAGGGCCCGGCCATGCTCAGCTCTAAAGACCGCTATGTATCTTAATGGGAAGTGAGGCGCTATGCTCATTGGTCGGCGCCAGCACACAGCGACCAATGAGCATAGCGCCTCACAGCGGTAAATTTGAAACTTAAAGTCCTCCATTATATCTCAATGGAAAGTGAGGCGCTAGTCTCATTGGTCGCTGTGTGCTGGCGCCGACCAATGAGAAGAGCGCCTCACTTACAGCAGTAAATTTGAAGCTCAAAGTTCTCCATTATATCTCAATGGGAAGTGAGGCGCTATGCTCATTGGTCGGCACCAGCACACAGCGACCAATGAGAATAGCGCCTCACTTCCCATTGAGATATAATGGAGGACTTTGAGTTTCACATTTAGCGCTCTAAGTGAGGCACTATTCTCATTGGTCGGCGCCAGCACACAGCGACCAATGAGAATAGCGCCTCACTTCCCATTGAGATATAATGGAGGACTTTGAGTTTCACATTTACCGCTGTAAGTGAGGCGCTATTCTCATTGGTCGGCGCCAGCACACAGCGACCAATGAGAATAGCGCCTCACTTCCCATTGAGATATAATGGAGGACTTTGAGTTTCAAATTTACCGCTGTGAGGCGCTATTCTCATTGGTCGGCGCCAGCACACAGCGACCAATGAGAATAGCGCCTCACTTCCCATTGAGATATAATGGAAGACTTTGAGTTTCAAATTTACCGCTGGAAGTGAGGCGCTATTCTCATTGGTCAGCGTCAGCACACAGCGACCAATGAGCATAGCGCCTCACTTACAGCGGTAAATTTCAAACTCAAAGTCCTCCATTATATCTCAATGGGAAGTGAGGCGCTATTCTCATTGGTCGCTGTGTGCTGGCGCCGACCAATGAGAATAGCGCCTCACTTACAGCGCTAAATTTCAAACTCAAAGTCCTCCATTATATCTCAATGGGAAGTGAGGCACTATTCTCATTGGTCGCTGTGTGCTGGCGCCGACCAATGAGAATAGCGCCTCACTTACAGCGGTAAATTTGAAGCTCAAAGTTCTCCATTATATCTCAATGGGAAGTGAGGCGCTATGCTCATTGGTCGGCACCAGCACACAGCGACCAATGAGAATAGAGCCTCACTTCCCCTTGAGATATAATGGAGGACTTTGAGTTTCAAATTTAGTGCTGTAAGTGAGGCGCTATTCTCATTGGTCGGCACCAGCACACAGCGACCAATGAGAATAGCGCCTCACTTCCAGCGGTAAATTTGAAACTCAAAGTCCTCCATTATATCTCAATGGGAAGTGAGGCGCTATGCTCATTGGTCGACGCCAGCACATAGCGACCAATAAGCATAGCGCCTCACTTACAGCGGTAAATTTGAAACTCAAAGTCCTCCATTATATCTCAATGGGAAGTGAGGCGCTATTCTCATTGGTCGCTGTGTGCTGGCGCCGACCAATGAGAATAGCGCCTCACAGCGGTAAATTTGAAGCTCGAAGTTCTCCATTATATCTCAATGGGAAGTGAGGCGCTATGCTCATTGGTCGACGCCAGCACATAGCGACCAATAAGCATAGCGCCTCACTTACAGCGGTAAATTTGAAACTCAAAGTCCTCCATTATATCTCAATGGGAAGTGAGGCGCTATTCTCATTGGTCGCTGTGTGCTGGCGCCGACCAATGAGAATAGCGCCTCACAGCGGTAAATTTGAAGCTCGAAGTTCTCCATTATATCTCAATGGGATATAATGGAGGACTTTGAGTTTCAAATTTACTCAAAGTCAAACTCAAAGTCCTCCATGTATTTCATTGGCCAGTGAGGCGCTTCTTTCATTGTACTCATGACAGTAGCAACATTAACCCCTTACATTCCGTTTTATCTGTAATTTTTATAACACAGTGTGTAGTTGTACTGCCACTGCGAAGTTAACCCCTTATATACCATCTCTGCCTTAACTCCATACTTTGTAGTCTCTATTACTACTGCCAGTAGGAACATTAACCCCTTATATTCCATTATTGTTATTTCTATTACACAGTGTATAGTTGTAATGACACTGCGAAATTAACCCATTATATACCAGTTCAGCATTAACTGCATATTTGGTAGTGTTTATAACTACTACCACTGGTACATTAACCCCTTGAACACCATTTTGGATATAATTTACAGCGCTGAGTCTCTTGTGGGAGTGCCTGTGGGACATTAACTCCTTTAATAACATTTTTGATATAATTATAAGTTCCTACTCTGTTATAGTCCTGTTAGTCGGACATTAACTCTTTCTACACCTCCACTATATTGCTACCCTCACAGTTCTGCCTACATCGCCAACTTAGTCATATATCTGGTGTTTAAGTCTATTATTTACAACTCTTAAAAAAATTATATACAGATTTTAGACTCCAGATTCTTTAGAATCGGGCTCACAGCTAGTCAGTAAATAATACTGGTCCCATTAGTGCATTTTACACGCACTGAACTCGCATTGCGAGAGAAATGCGAGTTCAATCGCAGCATGCTGCGATTAAACATGGTTTCCTCGCGCGAGTGCCAATTCAAAGTATGTGGGTGCGAGAAAAAC
>JARQOC010000003.1:445901609-446099109 GCA_033576535.1 Allobates femoralis
CGATAAAATCCTATTTGTGCCTTGATTTTTTTTTTTTCCAGCTTTTTGTTTCATTAATTCTCTTGCACGACAGAATCTAATCTGTCCGCAGCCTTGATTGGGTTTCATTAAAAATTTTGAATTATTGGTTTTTGCAGGCTTTTTTTTCCTCTGTACATTCAGTATTGATGAGGTCATAAATCAGCTGGAAGGAGCTTAAAAAACACAGATAAAATATCTAGGAACTCCCTGGACTGTCATATTGAGCTGACTGATTCTCAGTTATCTCGTTACGTAGCCAGCAATAAACAGTGCAACACAGAAACTATAGAAGGCAATGAATGGTGCAAACATTTTGCTGTACATTGCAAAAACTATTTTTGGCTCCAAATACTTGCATTTACATGCAAGTAAAAAAAAATGTTCTGAAAGATGGACATTCCCTTAATACATTTTAACATTCTTACATAATATAATTTGTCTGGAAATATTGAATCCCTTAACGATTCATGACATACTATTTCCGTCATATGTCATCTCCCTTGTTTGATACGGGCTCGCATGCCAAGGCCACATTTTTCCCTGTAATTGCCTCTGTCATTGATCCACCTGCGGCTGTTAACCAGTTAAATCCCGTTGTGAGAGAGTGACAGCGGGATTGAACACATACTGGCAGAAGGGAGCGGGCTTCCTAACCCATTAACATCTGAGACCCCCCGATGTTTTGAATTGACAGCTAGGGGTCAGCTGGTGACCCCTGTGTCTATGATGACTATCCTCCTGTGAATGCTGGCTGTGTGCTGACATTCATAGGAGATATACATTTTTATACTGTACAGAGCAGAATTGATGCAGTGCTCTGTATAGCACAAGCGATTGGATGATTGCATCTTCAAATCCCAAAAGAAGATTAGGAAAAACAGTAAAAAGTGGAAAAACGGGGGTTTTTTTTTTTTAGATATATAAAAAAAAACAAGTTTAAATCGCCCCCCTTTTGCTTATTGAAAAAATAACACATTAGGTGTTGCTGTGTTCAGAAATGTCCAATCTATCAAAATGTATTGAATAGCGTAACGAGAAAAAAAATAAAAACACCAGAATTGCAGGTTTTTGGTTGCTGCAACAGGAAAAAATGTAGGAAAAGGCAACCAAAACATTGTATACACCCCAATATAATATCAATAAAAACATCAGCTCGGGGTGAAAATAGAAGCCCTCATACAGCTCTGTATTCCAAAAACATTATGGCTCTTGGAAATACATGACACTAGATTTTTTTTTTTTTCCTTCAAAATTCCTGAATTTTTTTTTTCATCACTTAAATAAAAAAAAAATAAAGCTATGCATGTTTGGTATCTACATAACTGTACTAACCTGGAGAATCATACTTTCAGGTCATTTTTGAGGATAAAATGAACGCTATGAATAAAAAGCCAAAAAACTATTTCAGAATTTTACTTGTGTTCTATTTTATCACACTTGGAATTCTCTCCCTGCTTTCCATTCCATCCATGGTAAAATAAATGATATAATTAAAAAATACAACTCATCCCACAAAAACAGACTCTCACATGCCTATGTTGACGGAAAAATACAAAAGTTACGGCTCTTGGAATAAGAGAAGGAAAGAAAAAACAAAAGCGAAAAAAATCTCCAGATCCTTAAGGGGTAAAAGTGATCGTTGTGACAACAGATAAGGTTAAAACAATATATTTATGGCAAAACCAAGTATGTTGTAGTGCAGTATATTGTGTGTAATCAATATAGCACATCATGGAGGACCACTTAATGTGACTGACTAGTTGCGTCATTTATATTTTGCATTTTTAAGTACTACATTTTTGTTCTGTATAAATTTTAATTCAGAGTTTTATTTTTCGGATTAAAATGGGTTTTAATATATTGTGAAATATGTAGCATAGCTTTAGGTCTCAGTGACTATCCTAGGCTGCTAGATTACCATTTGTAATAAGAGTCTACTAATCAAGAGGAGAAATTCCGACCTTCTGTTTCTGTAGTGATTGTCAATAGTCTCATCATTCCATTGTGCCTTCACATACCGAAAATTCAGATCTGCCGCATCTGCAGCCTGATATTACTCTGACGACCGGTAACTGTTCATTGTTTTAAATCTGTGTATCATTACATTTCATGCTGCATCCAGAGCTACACACAAGGATTGTAGCCAGGAAAATAGAATGAAATATATCATACATTTAGAATAACTTGACTTTCTCATTTTAGTAGATGATCCTTCCCTACAAAAAACTGAGGTCTAAGTAGTTCACAGGACTCCCCACTTAGGTGCTCTAAGAATAGTTACACCCATCAAGGAGAATTATTATTGGATAAATTCGTTTGGAATGATGTTTATGTTTTGCACTATATGATGGTTATAACATTCTTACCTTGTGATGTATACCTGCTTGTGATTATTCATTCTGTAAGTCTAACCCAGTACAGAGCTCATTTTCCTTCTGAGCTAGTATAAATATGACTGTCCACTAATTAAGTTTACAAACTCCACCCTACAGATGAATTTTCACATATAAAATCCAATTACTCATTTGCACCAGATTCAAATCTTGTTTCAGAAAATGTTAGTGTAAGACGGTGACCAGACTATAGGCTAGTCGTTCACTAGCTACTACATTAAACACAATGGTTCCTATATTGGACACAAATTTTAGGCTCAGTTCACACTTGCGTATGCAAGTGCAGCGCACCAAATGCTTGCCCACTGCGTTCCTATTATTAACATGGGAACGCATGTGCCTGTGTTTTGCTGCGTTCGGTTGCATTTGCGTTCAGATGCGCACAATTTGTGCACCCTCGGAGTGCACTCTGAATGCAGCATGTTGCATTTTTTTGTGCAATCGCAGGCGCTTGTTTTATCTGCAAGCGCCCGCAAGCGCACAAAGAATGCATGGATCTCAGTGGATCTGCAGTGTCCTCCGCATGACAGCGCATGAGAACGCTGCGGCTCTCATTGAAAACTCTCCCGGTGGCCGCTGGTGATTAGCGGCGGCCACCAGGAGATCAGCTAGAGACACTGACACTGGCGAGAGATTTGAAGATACAGCTGATCTGACAGCTGTTTCATATCTCCTGCACCGATATCACCCTATGTGGTGTCGGCGCGGGAGATTTAAACAGCTGTCAGATCAGATGTATCTTCAAATCTCCCGCGCTGACATCGGCGGGAGATCAGCTGTGCTGGGAGGAGATCTCTGCCGCTGATCTCCTCCTCCCGGCCGCCCCCGAGACAGCTGATTGGCTGGTGGGCTGCATACTAATGTGATCGCATGCGGAGATTCTCCGCTGCATTCACATTAGTATGGGCTGCGTTTGCGTCTGCATGCCCTACGCATGCAGACACATGCGCAAATGTGAACCCAGCCTTACACTGTTCTTTCTCTATTTGCCAAATACTTCCCAATATTCAGCTATTTCAGCCTGGGGTAAGGCTGATTCTATTTTATTATGATGTCTGACAGAAAACCCTAAAATATGTTTGTCCCCATGAACAGTCTTCTATGTGACACATTTGGATTACAATAGTAGCTCCTTTATTAAAGCCAATCTGTTAGTAGGTTTTTGCTATGTAAGCTGAGGACAACATGATGTAGTAATTAAAAAAAATAAGAAGCAACTGTGCTTCATTTATCAGTCTGTGTGCTATTAGTTATGTAATCTAAAGGTTTTATTACCCTGTGATTACCATTACCGGACTAGAAAGTCATGTGCAGAGCAGTCTGACATGCCCTTGCCGTGATTGACACAACATAGTCATTACACAATCTAGTGAGAACCTGGTGTGGGCGGTGGAAGCTATCTCAGCTCTGCTGTGTTTCTTAAACTAAACTCTTGATTATATCCGAACCACTGCATCCAGTAATCTATGTGATACCTCCCTGGATTCAAGGTTTCTTTGCCTACATTATGTTGCTGTCAGATGAGGTAGCAAAACCCTGTTGACAGATTCCCTTTAAGTACCTAACATCAACTTCAGTGTCCCTTTAGGTCATATTGCACTTTATTTTGTTTGTCAACTGCAATACATTATACCAGACACAAACCACTGTAAGCATTTGAAGTTGTTATTTATAAGGGGTTTTAGCTTTTTTTTTTCTTGGCAAAGTTGATCCTCAATATCTTGTATATGAGACACATTTTTTTTTGGAGCACCTCAAACACATGCCGCATATATTTATCTGTTCAGAGTATTGAATTGATGGCTGCTCATAAATACACTTAAAGCAATATTGTCATGTTGTCATGATAGCTGTATAAGCTGTCATACTTTTCACATACTATAAGCCTGCCGTTACCACCCACTGTGCCATTGTTGTGTTATAATTATGCAGTCTTCATCTTTTTGTGTGTGTGCACAATTAAAGGGAACTAATGAGCAAAAATGTGGATATTAAATCATGGGCAAGATGCTATATTGCTCACTCAGACCTTTGCTAAGGGCCCCCTTATGATTGGTTCCAGTCATATCATGGGTGTGCCAACAGTGAAGAGTACATGGCTAATCAGCACTGTAGAAATACCTGATGACAATGTCATTGTCAATTTCAGAAGGGGGACTAATGCAAAATTATTTATGAGCCCAATCCTGCATGTGATATAATACCCACATTTATTTCTGCCAGCTTGACTTTAATATGGAACTCACACGTTTACTTGTGGTTTAAGCTTGAAGATCTACTTCTTGGTGTTACCTGTGTCTACTTTGCTATTCTTTGTTGGTGATCTATACACATTTTCAATTTAAGTGTAAAGTTTTGTATTTAACAGCGTAACTCTTTAGTAGGACTCAAATATAAAGACTGTATTTTTTGCAAGACTGCTTATATCTGTATATGTTTTCTTGTATTAATTTGCACTGATTTCAGTCTTATATTGAGTGTATATCAGAATATCAGAGATCTATATTAAATATTCCGTGATAAATGCAATTGGTTGTCTGTGTTTCAATCAAGTTTTGATAATCTATAAATATATAGTAGTTTTGTTTCAAATCCATAAAATAATTTAAAAAGTCTTTTAATTACTTTGCTGCTAAAATATAAAAGTGTTACCTTCTGTCTTATTTTATTGTGTATTTCTTGTGTGTGTACTTCTTCTAGATCTATTTTATTTAATATACAATCATTTCTCAGATGCCCATATTCATCTGGACTGGCTATTTTCTCACCTGCGTTGATGAAGTGGGCATGTAGGAGTCGGATGCTCCTGCTTCATTAAGTGGTGCATGCCTTTTACTGATTCGGGGGGTTCTGACAAGTATCATGTGATCGCTCTCCTTGACTGGAGTAAAGCACACCACAGCTCCTCATGCCCAGTCTTCTCCCAGCCCCATTCATTTTGGTGG
The DNA here is from genome assembly GCA_033576535.1 of Allobates femoralis. Lineage (NCBI taxonomy): Eukaryota > Metazoa > Chordata > Amphibia > Anura > Aromobatidae > Allobates > Allobates femoralis. The sequence goes on from JARQOC010000003.1 coordinate 445,906,969, forward strand.
TACTAGGAAAAAAAGGTGAAGACAGCAAAAGTCGCAAAACATTTTGCTCAATTCAGAGTTGCTCCAAAATTTGTGTGCATTTTTTTTCTAGGCAATTTATGCCAGAATTCTGGTGAAATTGATTTGCTAAATCTAGCCTTTAGCCTTGAATGAGTGAGCTTGGTCTGTGGCTACAGTCAAAAACAGACCTCTTCATTTTTTTGATCATTACTCACTCCATAAAAAATAACTTGGCCATGTGAATATCTACTGTGTACATTTTTTATTTGTGAAAAATACAGATTAAACGCATATGTAAATAACTGGTGTCTTAATGAGGCCTTACACTATTTATTCTATCTTCACACAATTTTTTTGGCAGCAATTTTTTTTTCAGCCTGTAAAACACGTAATAACACCTGGCATTTTTTCATAGCTTTTGGTGTTTTACATTATTTTAAATCGACATGGTTTAGAACTAGTACATTTATTTATCCATAGTTTAATATTACAAGTCATGTGATTCACAGACAGTGACTCCAAGGTTCATCAGAATAATATTTAAATGTGAAAATACTTAAAGGTTTCATTTCTTATGTTTGTTGCTTCAGAAATATTTTTTTCTTGTTATTGGTGAACGTTTTTTTTTTTTTTAATGGTGTTTATTAGCATTAAAGTACAAGTGTTGTAACAGTTTCAGATAAATACTACATCAATTGCCCTGACAAAGTGTACACATTGTCTAGGAAAAAAGCCTAATGAATTGCCCAGAGTTAATGTACCCTGATAAATCAACATTAGGAATTTACATTTGAGATCATACCACCGCTAGATACAGAGGTTATCATTATCATATGCCTAAGCCTACACAGTCATCGACTTTATATCAGGCAGACATCTGCAATAGTTAAAGGCCAAGTTACACACACAGATCATTGTGCAGAGATTGTTCGCAGATCTCTGGTTGCAGTGAAATCATGGACACATTGTTACATTTTGTGGCTGTGTACAAATGTAACAATGTGTCCATGATTTCACTGCAACCAAAGATCTGCAAACAATCTCTGTACAATTATCTGTGTGTGTAACTGGGCCTTTACCTTTCCAAATTATGCCATAATCACACTAGCATTCTTATTTTGTTCCATTTACATTTGTCCAGAAGTATTTCCATTAACCTTCTAGAAAAAGGTATTACCATATTTACCAATATCTGATCACAATACTAATGCAGGATGCAGCAGGCCTCATTGATAAATGTCTAAGGTAGCAGTCACAAAATACTGATTGTCACAGAGAAAGCCGGGGAGATGATGCAGACATCACAATGATGCCACCAATTTGTCACGACTAAGTACTCAATCTGCTGCCTCCAATCATTAGGACAACGCATGCGCGAGTGAGTGATTATTGATGGACGAGGCGACAGCTGCTTTTGCTACTGGTAGGCCTTTTCACAATGAGCATATAGTATATACACACCCAATTCCAATGCATGGGTATATATATGATAGCTCTGGAAAAATTAAGAGACCGCTGCACAGTTTTCTAAAAATCACCATCTCTACATGTCTGACAACCATTCCATTCCAGTGTCAGTTGAATTCCAACCAAAGTACACCTCGTTCTAGTTAATGTGCTTCTGATTAATTAAGATTTGGTTCAGGTGATCACCTAAAGAGGTAAAGTATAAAAAACACACTGCTGTGGTCTTTACAATCCTCTTGCAATAGGACAAGCTGGATGGCAAAACAAGTGCTAGGAATAGCCCAAAAGTAATTTGAATGAAAAAATAACTTTTAGCCATGCCAAAGGAGTTGAAAAGAAAAGTCTTGAGTGAGGAAAAGTAGGGCTCAATTCTGGCTTTTTTTAGCAGAGGGATACAGGGAGCGTCATGTTGCCTCAATCCTTAAAATTTCAAAGACCATTACAACAAGGTCAAGCAGCAGACATGAAGGACCACAAAGCTACAGACTGGCAAAGCGCGAAAGCGACTCTCCACTGACCGGGATGACCGTCATCTTATTCAAATAACCTGCAAACGTGAGATAAATGCGCATAGGGTCTTATCCTTTTTTTTAAGAGTTATATCGGTGTAAATTAAGAACTGCTCACCTGATTCAGTTGTGTCACCCACAACCAGTATAATCGCCTGTAAGATGGCTTATAAGATGGCTGCTGCAGGGCCGCACCTTCACGATAAACGTGGAAACAGGAATGCTGTAATGGGAACAAATGCCGGGCATTTCGGCATTTGTTCCCATTACAGCAATCTTATTCAAATGTCTCTCAGCAACCACAGGCTGACATCAAGTAACCTACAAAAGAAATGGCAGATGGGGTGAAGTGCACGACAAAAACAGTACGTAATAGGCTTCTTAGTGGCAGGGCTCAGGTCATGTAAAGCTAGGAAAAAGTCTTTCATCAATGGGAAGCAAAGGAGAGTCTGGCTGAAGTTTACCAAAGACCATAAGGATTGGACTATAGAGGATTGGAGTAAGGTAATCTCTGATTAGTCTAATTTTCAGCTTTGCCCAACAGCTGATCGTCTAATCGTTAGACTGAGACCTGGAGAGGTGTACAAGCCACAGTGTCTTGCATCCACTGTGAAATTTGGTGGGGATCGGTGATGATCTGGGGATGCTTCAAAAAGTTTGGAATTGGGCAGGTTAATCTTTACGAAGGACGTATGAATCAAGCTGAATACAAGTTTATCCTTGAAAAACACTTGCTTCCTTCTGCTTAGGCAATGTTCCCCAACTCTGAGGACTGGTCTTTCCAGCAGGACAATGCCCCATGCCACACAGCTAGGTCAATGTGTGGATGAAGGACCACCACATCACGACCCTGTCATGGCCAGACTAATCTCCAGACCTGACCCATTGAAAACCTCTGGAATGTAATCAAGAGTAAGATGGATAGTCACAAGCCATCAAACAAAGAAGAACTGCTTATATTTTTGGGCCAGGAGTGGCATAAGGTCATCCAAAAGCAGTGTGAAAGACTGGTGGGAAGCATGCCAAGATTCATGAAAGCTGTGATTAACAATCATGGTTATTCCATCAAATATTGATTTCTGAACGTTTCCCAAGTTAAAACATTAGTATTGTTGTTTTTAAATTAATATGAACTTGTTTGCTTTGTATTATTTGAGGTCTGAAAGTACTATTTTTTTTAATTATTTTGACGATTTCTCATTTGTTGCAAATAAATATAAAATTTGTAGCTTTGAATTTCAGAGACATGTCAGTAGTTTATAGAATAAAATAACAATGTACATTTTATTCAAAAATATTCCCATAAAGAGAAAAATCAGAGAAACTGAAAATTTTGCACAGGTCTCTAAATTTTTGCCAGAGCTGTATATACAATGGGGAAAAAAAGAATTTAGTCAGCCACCAATTGTGCGACTCAAAAAGATGAGAGAGGCCTGTATTTGACGACATAGGTAAAACCTCAACTGTGACAGACAAAATGAAAAAACAAATTTTGAAAATTACATTGTCTGATTTGGAAAGAATGTTTTTTTTCAAATTTTGGTGGAGAATAAGTACCGTATATACTTGAGTATAAGCCGAGTTTTTCGCACAAAAATTGTGCTGAAATTCCCCCCCTCGGCTTATATTCGAGTCAGTATACGGCTGAGTGGGGGGGGGGGGGGCGGTGTCCGGGGGCTGGAGGAGGCAGTAATATGAGCGGCCAGTCACGTGGGGCCGCTCATTAGTGCAGTGCAATATGCACTGCATCCCCCTGTCCATCAGCGGCAGGGGGAGCTGTGCATATTACATTGCGCCCCCCCAGTGGTATATACTGGCCCCCCGCTCCCCCCAGTGGTATACACAGGCACCCGCCCCAGTGGTATATACAGGCCCCCGCTCCCCCCCAGTGGTATATACAGGCCCCCGCTCCCCCCCAGTGGTATATACAGGCCCCCGCTATTCTCTCAGTGGTATATACAGGCCCCCGCTCCACCCCCTTCCCAGCGGTATACAGGCCCCCAGTTGCTGCCGCACACCTGTAAAAGAAAAGCTTTCATACTTACCCTCCTCGCTGTTACCGGCGTCCTCCGGTCTCCTTCCCGCTTCTACCCGGCCAGCCGGCGCATCCACAATGACGTCATTGTTTCTGCGCGGTCACATGACACCGGGTAGAAGCAGGAAGGAGATGAGGATGCCGGTAACAGCGAGGAGGGTAAGTATGAAAGCTATTCTTTTACAGGTGTGCGGCAGCAACCGGGGGCCTGTATACCGCTGGGGAGTCTGCTGTAATACTGCTGGGGCCTGTATATACCACTGGGGAGGCTGCTGTAATACTGCTGGGGCCTGTATATACCACTGGGGAGGCTGCTGTATACCACTGGGGCCTGTATATACCACTGGGGAGGCTGCTGTAATACTGCTGGGGCCTGTATACCACTGGGGGGCCTGTATACCACACTGCTGGGGGCTGTATACCTGTGCTGGGGTCCACCCTCGGCTTATATACGAGTCAATAGGTTTTCCCAGGTTTTGGGGCAAAACTAGGGGGGTCGGCTTATACACCAGTATATACGGTATTTGGTCACCTACAAATGAGCAAGATTTCTGTCTCTCACAGACCTGTAACTTCTTTAAGCGGCTCCTTTGTCTTCCACTCTTTACCTTTAATGTAGTTTAAAATGGCAATGGGTGGACGGTGTTTACAGACCTGCGCTGCATAGACTCAAAGATCAGACGATGTTCATCATTATAGTTTTTATTTCCGACGCGTTTCAGAGTTAGTCCCAACTGCTTCCTCAGGGAATAGTAGTATATTACATATAAGGCTGACAGATCATATATATAGCCACACATGATTAACAACATTAATGCATCACAGGAAGGGGAGGGAATGTATGACATCATTCAACCTTTCGTATACACCGTCCACCCCTTGCCGTTTTGAACTACGTTGACCGTTCTGGTGTGGATCCTTGCAGCAGCTGTTACCATTGTTTTGACGCTGGTTGTGTGCTACACAACCCTCCCAGGTGAGCGACTAATTAAATGTAGTCCCCTTTTTATCAATGATAAGACCCTATTGCACTTCTTTTTCCTTCTAGTATTGAGACTCATTACCTTTAGTGCTGGCACCTGTTTGAATTTATCAGTATAAAAGACACCTGTCTGCAACCTCAAACAGTCACACTCCAAACTCCACTATGAAAATTGTAGCCCTGCATCAGCCTGGGAAGACTGAATCTGCAATAGGCAAGCAACTTAGTGTGAAGAATTTAATTGTGGAAGCAATCATTAGTAAATGGAAGACATACTTGATCACTGATAATCGCCCTCGATTTGGGGCTCCATGCAAGATCTCACCCTGTGGGGTCAAAATGATCTAAAGAATAGTGAGCAAAAATCCCACAACCAGATGGGGAGACCTAGTGAATGACCAGCAGAGAGCTGGGACCAATGTAACACAGGCTGCCATCTGTAACACACTATGCTGCCAGGGACTCAGATCCAGCTGTGCCAGACACGTCCCCCTGCTTAAGCCATTACATGTCTGGGCTCGTCTGAAGCTTGCTAGAGAGCATTTGGATGATCAAGAAGAGTATTGGGAGAATGTCGTATGGTCGGATGAAACCACAGTAGAACTGTTTGTTAGAAATACAACTCATGTTTGGAGGAGAAAGAATGCGAAGTTTCATCCAAAGAACACCATACATACTGTGAAGCATGGGGGCGGTAACATCATGCTTTGGGGCCGTTTCTCTGGCAAGGGACCAGGACAACTGATCAGTGTACATGAAGGAATGCATGGGGGCCATGTATCGTGAGATTTTTAGTGCAAACCTCCTTCCATCAGCAACGGCATTGAAGATAAAACGTGGCTGGGTCTTTTAGCATGACAATGATCCCAAACACACTACCAGAGCAACGAAGGAGTGGCTTTGTAAGAAGCATTTCACTGCAGGTGAGATAACGGGACGTACAAAAGAAGCACAGTGGACATGAGATTTCTACAAATGCCATCCACTAAGCTATTTTTGGACCCAGAGGTAATATGCTGCGTCCAAAACGCTGATAATACTGATTGTGTGCATGCAGCCTGAAGATATGACATTTTGATACAATGTAAAGTAGTCATTGTACAACTTGTGTAATTGTAAATTTGGAGTGCTCTCTAAATAACTCAACACACAGCCATTAATGTCTAACTGTTGGCAACAAAAGAGAGTACACCCCTAAGTGACAATAGCCAAATTGTGACCAATTAGCCATATTCTCACCTGGTGTCATGTGACTTATTAGTTTTACGAAGTCTCAGGTGTGAATAGGGAGCAGGTTTGGTAAATTTGGTGTTATCACTCACACACTCTCTCATACTGGCACCTCATAGCAAATAATTCTTTAAGGATCTAAAGGAACAAATTGTTGTTCTACATAAAGATGGTCTAGACCAGTGATGGCGAACTCCAGGCCTCGAGTGCCACCAACAGTGCAGGTTTTCAGGATTTCCTCAGCATTGCACAGAGGTTGGAATCATTACCTGTGCAGGTGATCACATTAGCACCTGTGCAATATAAGGAAATCCTGAAATCCTGCACTGGTGGTGGCACTCGAGGCCTGGAGTTCGCCATCACTGGTCTAGACTGTAGGAGAATTAACATCACCCTGAAACTGAGCTGCAGAATGGTGGCCATGATCATACAGAGGTTTAACAAAATGGCACTCAGAACATACCTCACCATGGTTGATTACAGAAGTTGAATCTATGTGCTCAGCGTCATATCCAAAGGTGAGTGCTGCCAGTATTGCTGCAAGTGTACAGGAGTGGGGGGTTCGCCTAAATGGTCTACATGGCTGTTGCCCTGAAAGGAAGCCTTTTCTAATGATGCACAAGAAAGCAGATTGTTGAAGACAAGCAGACTAAAGATCATTAAAACAATGTCCTACTTCCATTTCCGGCGCCATCGTGGATAGACCGGGGTGAGGAAGCTCCGGGCATCATCCGGCCATAGACCGACAACACAGACCCCCAAAGTGCCGTGAACGGAGCGGGAGGCAAGTTAAACCAGCTGGGAGCTAGCGCAATCGTGGACCGGTGGTTGCGAAGCGCGGGAGGCGGACACAAAGCAAAAGTGCAGCCGGCCTCTCAGAGAGCGGGAAAACCCAAGATGGCGGCGGCCGCTGGAGCTGCAGGCGCTATGAAGAAGAGGGAGAGTGAGAGGACAGACGCCTCACAACACCGCCAGACAGAACGCAGGGAGCTTGGAGGAGAGAGAGGTATGAAGGGGCAGACGGGAGGAGGGAGCCCCAAAGACAAAGCTGCGGGTATGGACCATCAGAGAGCCACAATTGCAGGATCAAAAGAGCTGTATGAGACACTAAGAGCGGACATCACGGCAGCAGTGAGAGAGGCTGTGAGGGAGGCAGTAGAGGATTTGCAGGAAACTGCAGCCAGGCATGCCAGCAGGCTTGATGAGCTTGAACAGAGTGTGTCAGATTTGGAGGACAAGCTCACTGTTAAAGAACAAATATTGGAAGAGGTCCAGAAACAAAACTCCTGGATGTCTAATAAAATGGAGGACTTGGAGAATAGATCCAGGTGGAATAACTTACGCCTCACTGGCCTGCCAGAATCCATCACTTTCCAACAACTGGATGCCATATTTGAAAAGGAACTCCCCAAAGCTCTTGGCATTGACATTGTATGTAAAGTAGAGAGAGCTCATAGGCTGGGGCCACAAAGAGAGAACATCCGCACAAGCCAGAATACGGAGGGAGGAAACAGCAGCTCTCAATCACTGAGGGGTCCGAGGCAAGCAATTGCTAAATACATGGATTATAAGGACAAAGACAGACTTTTAAGGACCTTCATAGCGAGACGGCGACCCCTTGAGATATCAGGCCAGAGTCGTACTACATGAGGACTTTTCAGCGTTGGTGGCAAAGCAGCGGAGGGCGTTCAGCGACGTATGTGGCATGCTATTTAAGAGAGGAATACAATTCCAGCTCCAGTATCCAGCGATCCTAAGGACCAAAGAAGAAGATGGCACCTTCAGAAGATGGAGAGACCCAGATGAGGCTATGAGAGCCTTCATGAGACCATTCAGAGGATCATCTCCAAATTATGACAGGGAGAGAGCTGGCAACAAAGACAAATCGGCGAGTCCTAGAAGTGATGCAATCCGATGAGACAGAGATTTGCGTACAGTTGTGGTATTGAAGTCTGGTTATGGGAAGGACTAAATGTGAGGAGGAACTTCCCTCTTGCTAGGGGTAAATGTAAAGGGGATTATACCATTTAGAACAAGTGGCTTGGATGATGTATGAGGGAGGTATCCGTGGTGGAAAAAAAAGGGAGCCACGCAACAGTGGAATATGGGGAGGGAGTGGGAGGGAGGGAAGGGGAAAGGCGCGTGATGAAAAATCTAGTTGGGGTGTTAGAAACAGTGTTTAAAGGGGAGTTGGGACAGGGGAAAATGAGTTATCCAATTGTAAAGCAGTGGTATCCTTTGAAGAATGACGAGGTGGTGGATTTTATGTGTTTTTTTATTATAATTGATAAAATGTACGCGGAGTCCTTGTGACATTGTGACAATGGTTAAGATTGTCTCCTGCAATATAAAGGGACTAAGATCCCCAGAAAAACGATTAATGGTCCTCAGGCATTTAAAAAGACTGGGAACAGACATAGCGTTATTGCAGGAGACACACTTACCCCAACAGGATTTTTATAGGATGAACAAATTATGGGTGGGCGAGGTATATGGTTCGGGAGCCGTGGGCCGACAAGCTGGGGTGATCACGCTGGTGGGGAAACATTTCTCACACAGGCTGATAAGACACACGCATGACGAAGGGGGCAGACATGTGCAAATAGTTTTGGACACACCATGTGGATTATTGAATATACACAATATATATGCACCAAACTCAGACAGAGGACCTTTTTTTGCTACCTTAGGGGCCAAAATATCAACGGATGACGTGTCTATTTTGATAATAGGCGGTGACATGAACGAGGTGGTGGAGGAAATGGAAGATCGCACTGAGACAAAGGACAATGGGAAGGGGAGGAAAGGGACGAAGAGGGTGGGACCATTGAGAGGATTCATAGATGACTTGGGACTGAGAGACACCTGGAGGTTACATCATCCAGTCCAACGTCAATACACTCACTTTTCCCACCCGCACAGTACATGGTCAAGGATAGATATGATCTTCACTAGCGAGGACCTACTTCATAAGACAATTACTAATGAAATATCAGACTTGGTGATTTCGGACCATTGCCCGGTGGACTTGACACTACGTGACACTTTTCCAAAAAGGTACAGATTACATCTGGCGATTCTCACATTTTTTTAAAAAAGATGCAGAATTTGCGTTGCGGCTAGGGGAGTGGTGGACAGACTTGGTTTCCAACAATCCTCTAGAGTCAATGGAACCTACACTGTTTTGGGAAACGGCTAAGGTGATCTTACGAGGGAGAATTATGGCTTACACAATTTGAGATTTGAGAATAAGCACAAAGGTGCGCGAGGAATATGGGAATTACCAAAGATGCCCTTCAGATATAACTAAATGTATTTGGTTGGAAGCAAAGAGAGAATTTGATGTCTGGGCTAGGAGGAGGGAAGACCTGGGAAAATCACAGTGGGAGGCAACACTACATACACAGGGGGACAAGGCGGGGAAATTGTTGGCACACCTGGTGAAAGGTAGAAAATCTATGACGCATATAGTGTCTCTTAAAAACAAGACAGGGACAAATACATCGGATCCAAAGGAGGTTAACTCTATTCTGGGATCATTCTTTACAGATCTATATACAGCAAAACCATATGATAGTGAGCTAGGTAGACAATGGTTGGAGGAGGTGGAGTTACAGAGACTGAAAGAGGAAGATTTGGAAGAGCTAAACAGGGAGGTGTCAGAGGAGGAAATAAAGGCAGTAATTAAGACAACTTAATGAACACAAAGCTCCAGGTCCAGACGGCTTTGGCGCCAGTGTATATAAAATATTAATTGACCAGGTTGCCCCGCACTTAAGGTGTATGTATAAGGGATTCTTGGAGGGTGGGGAGATTCCAACACAACTGAATACTGCTTACATAAAGCTGCTACCAAAAGGGGACAAAATGTCAGATGACCCGGCGGCGTATCGACCGATATCCCTGATTAATCAGGATCTAAAGATAATTTCTAAGATTTTGGCAGATAGACTAGCACATGTGATGCCTAGGTGGATAGGACAAGAACAAGCAGGGTTTGTAAGGGGCAGAGCCGCTGTTGCGAATGTAAGAAGGGCCATCATGGTGTTGGAGGCAGTGAGGCTGGAGAACAGGATGGTAGGGACTGCTCCGGCCATGGTTGTTCTGGATGCCGAAAAGGCATTTGATAGTGTGGGATGACCATGGCTGGAGCAGGTCTTGGATAGGATGGGAATGGTGGGAGGTTTCAGAAGGTTTCTGGGAACTCTTTATGCGAATCCAAAGGCAAGAGTACATACACCAGGTTTCCTGTCTGATGTGATCAGACTGGAAAGGGGGACGAGGCAGGGATGCCCCCTGTCACCGCTGCTTTTTAATCTGGCCATCGAGCCTCTCTCCAGACACCTCAACGGACCAAATAGCTTCGAGGGGATAACAGTAGGAGGCACTCCAATAAAATTGAACTTATTTGCCGATGACATTTTATATATGGCAAACCCTGCAAGAGATTTGGTTGGGGTGCTGGAGAGATTCGAGGTGTTTCACAGGATATCGGGATTCCGACTAAATCTTTTAAAATGTGAGATTATGCCTCTAACAGACGAAGGCAAGAAAGTCTTACACGATGAGCGGCGACGGGACACATTCTTGGGGATTAAAGTGAATACGAGGGAGGTCAAGTATTTAGGTATAAAGATGAGTAAAGATGCCAGAGACTTATATCAGTTAAACTATAGCCCTATTATACAGAAGATAGAACTGGAACTAATCAGATGGAAAGACTTGCCGCTGACATTAACAGGAAGAATACATCTTATCAAAATGGTCTCATTTGCTCGTTTGTTGTACCCTATGCAGACAGTCCCGCTGCTTCTCCGCCACACGGATATCAATAAATTAAATAGAGCTTTTGCCAAATTCATTTGGAGGGGAAGGAGGCAGAGGATAAAGTTGAGAACATTAATGTTCCCCAAGGAGGAAGGAGGTTTGAGTCTTCCCAACATACGGGGATACAATTTGGCCTGTGTGTGGCGGCATGTGGTGGATTGGCTGAGGGGGACGAGCAACTACTCTGATTTCAACCTAGAGACGAGATGGTGTAGGCCTTGGAGTTTGGGGTCAGTGCTGCATGCACAAAGTGGAGTTCTGGAGGCACGTATTAAACACTCAGTATTGTTTAGAGACACTAGGGCGGCCTGGAACGCGGTCAGATGCAAATTGGGGCTGTCATGGCGAATCTCAAAATATACCACGTTGTGGGACAACCCAGACTTCCCACAGGGGAAAGATAATGCTTTATTTCAGAGATGGAGGGAAAAGGGAATTAAGGTGTTAGGTGACTTAATGATTAAAACGGAAGGAAGATGGATGTCAGCACAGGAGGTGACAGACATATGGCGATTGGGACCCTCTCAACTACTACAATTTGCACAAATAAGAGGACATTTGATGTCAAGACTACAGGAGATTGGGAGGGAATGTCAGAGGTCGACTATAGAGGACTTGATGATTGCTCAGGCTCCTGTGACAACAATCTCTTCATTGTACGCGGCAATGAAAATTAGATTGCTACCAAAGGGACCTACACGACTCCTTACAGGTTGGGACACAAGACTGGGGGCTGAAGGAGCGGGAGAGGGGGTGATTGCGGGATGGAATGCTATGCGCAAACATGTGACTGATAACCGTTGGCATGATACCCAGTTTCGAATGATTCACAAGGCGATACTGGGTTTCAACATACCAGCGACATCCACTAATCCTGATAGGATGACAAAATGCCCGAAATGTGGAGAAAATAAAACGGATATGTTTCACGGAGTGTGGGAATGCCCAAAGATACAATTGGGATGGGAAAGGGTCAGAAGATGGATGGGAGAAATGTTGGATTTGAATATACCAATGAATAAGATGATTCTGATATTTCATGACTTGGAGGGGTTTGTAGTTCCCAAAAGAAAGTGCACATGCTTCATCTAATCCTAATAACATTTCTACGCCTAATTTTGCGACAATGGTTGGATACACAGGTGCCGGAGGTAATGAGTTTATGTTTGGAACTGAAACGTATTATGGGAATGGAAAAATTAATAACAAACGGATAAAGAAAACAAAACTCCCAAATTTATGTCTATATGTCGAGATTTCATAGTATGCTGTTTATCTAGAGAGGAAATTGCTGCGTTAATGGAAGGTTTTCGTAATACCAAATGGTACTGTCTTGAAGATTTAGGTAATACACTGGGAGCGCTGAAGATTAGAAATGCGGAATTATATGTTTTTTATTTGATTTGTATTTTCTACAGAAGAGAATGGATGCTACGGCTAGTTAAGATTGGATAACAAGGGAGGGGGGAGGGAAGGGGAAAATTTTGTTCTTCTGTTATTGTTTATTGATGCTATACCAATGTGGTACATGATATGTTAATATGTGCAAAAATCTAATAAAAATGATTTATCAAAAAAAAAAAAAACAATGTCCTGTGGTTTGATGAGACAACAATAAACTTCTTTGGTTCAGATGATGTCAAACATGTCTGGCAGCAAGCAGGTGAGGACTACAAAGACAAGTGTGTCTTGCTTAGTTAAGCATGGTGGTGAAAGGGTCATGGTTTGGGGCTGCATCAGTGCTGCAACTGTTTGAAGTACAATTCATTGAGGAAACCATGAATGGCAAGATGTACTGTGACATACTGAGGCAGTGCATGATCCCTCCTTTCAAAAACCTATTCCAACACAACAAACCCAAACACACCTCTACAGCTGCTTTCACATTGGCACACTTGCAAATATCCGTGTCCATCAGTTTTGAAACTGATGGCCAATGATCCGTTATGGCCTCCCATGTTAGACTGCTTTCACAATGGCAGTCTCCGTTTCTGGGCTGCCTTGAAAATCGCGGACACCAACTGACAGATACGGTGTCCATATGAAATGATAATGGAGCACTATGGAGGACTGATCTGTACGGATCCATGAAAACAATGTATCTGTGAAACATCCGTTTTGCTGTACTGAGCAGGCTCAAAAGCAAGGTAGAGCTCCTCTCACCCCTATCTCTGGTAAGTGATGATGGATCCATTAAAAAAAAAATGGTCCGTGGACATCCGTTGGCATCCTAACATGGGAGGGCACAACGGATCAGTGGCCATCAGTTTCAAAACTGATGGACACGAATTTGCAAGTATGCCAGTGTGAAAGCAGACTTAGGATGCCAATGGATGTCCACGGACCAATTTCTTAACAGATCCGTCATCATTTACCAGAAATAGGGGTACCTTGCTTCTGAGCATGCTCAGTACAGCAAAACGGATCTGATTCACGGACTCATTTTTTTCACAGATCCGTGATCTGTCCTCCATAGAGCTTCATTATAATTTCATATGAACACAAACTGATCAATATCTGTCAGTTGGTGTCCGGGATTTTCAAGGAAGCCCAGAAATGGAGCAGTCTCTGTTTCTAGGTACATGAAAAAAGCCAACACCAATGGATCAGTTACGAAACTGATACACCCGGATGGCCACTTAGGACCAATCCATGCCCATAGGATAAAATGGGAGGCCATAACTGATCCGTGGTCATCTGTTTCAGAACGGATGGACATGGATTTTCAAATTTTCCATTATGAAAGCAGCCTAAGATGACCACCACTGTCTTGCCAAAATGAACTAAAGGTAAAGGTGTTGGACTGGCCAAGCATGATACCAAACCTTTACCCTAGTGAGCAACTGTGTGGCATCCTCAAAAGGAAGGTGGTGGCGGAGTGAAATGTTTCTAACATCCACCAGCTCTGTGATTGAGTCAAGAAAAAGTGGAAGAGGATTCCAATGGCTCCTGGGAAGCCCTAATGATCTCCATGCCCAAGAAAGTTAAGGCAGTGCTTTAAAATAAGGGTGGCTGCGCAAAATATTGACACTGAGCACAGTTTTGCCATTCTCACTTAGAAGTATACTCACGTTTGTTGCCTGCAGTTGAAACATTGACCCTTCATCAGGCACTAATCTGACAGGCACAGCTCAATTGTTTTGTTTCTCCTCTCCGAATTATCAGAAAATCACCCCCTCCCATTTATTTCCTGTCTTTACATGCTCTTTGAAATCTGATCTCAGTGTTACAGCAGACTTTCTGGAGAGCAGATCTGACCTTTGCAGCTTCTCAGACTCACTATGCCTGAACTCCTCTCAAATTTGAAAGTTAGTATTTTCTCTTTTTATTCATCACAATTGTTTATTTATTTGAAGATATACCCTCTCAATCTAAATAAATGATAATAACGTAGCATCTAAGTGCATTACCATTAAGGTTATGTTTTCATAATTTTAATGTTGAGTAATAGATATGTCATGAAAACTGGAGGCTATTTTATGATACTTGAGAAATATAGTTTTTGTATTAATGTTTTTGGTTATTAAATGTTTGTTTTATTTCATCTGATTTGGTATACTCTTTTATTCCATCCCTATGAATGAATTGAGATAATTCAATATTATAGATGGTTTGTTAACCCATGCCTGTCAGGCGCACTGTGCCTAAACTCGGAATTGCCAGAGGTGTGCCTAATGAAGGTTTAATGGCTGTTTGTGGAGATTTTTACAGCGCACGCCAAATTTACACTGTTATACCAGTTGAATACTGACTACATTGTATCAAAGTGTCATCTTCAGTGTTGTCCCATAAAAAAATTTAATAAAATGGCTACAAAATTGTGAGGGGTGTACTACTCACTTATGTAATATACTTTATATACTTTGGTACAGTTACCGCTAAGCCCCATAATAACTGCAAGAAAACGAGCTGCCACCACAAATTGTTTATACAGGCCAAAAAGGCAACGATTATTTGGCCTCACATTGATTAAGGGGTGCAGTTTATAGGGCAAGAGGACCGAAGCCTTTAAATTTTATTTATTACATCTGAAAAGTAGGCAGCGTTTATAAAAATACACAAGATAATACAAAGGGATTCAATACAGTAACATAATAAAAGGGATTAAAGAAAAGTACTAGCCCTGATGTCACGGAAATAACATAGATCTTAGTTGAGGGAAGCTCTCCAGTTGACATATGGAACAATCCTACAGACAACTGTATTTTACAGTATTCCAGCATTGAACAATTGCAAAAACTCAGAATCTATATTTCCCACATAACTCCCCTTTGTGACCTCAGATGATGGCTGAGGGCTGGTCAGAGGAGCGGCTCTGGTCCCAAAAATTACACTGCGTTACGAAGGTTTTGTCCCTCTGACAATTTTGAGTATCCCAGTTAGATTTTTTTTTTAGTGCTGATTTCAGAAATGACTTCAGATTTTTCCTATCAGAAATTGTGTTGATGTCTGGTGAACGCAGTACCTGGGTTATTGCAGAAAGAAAACTGTCACTAATGAAGAAACATCAGTGGCTGTTCTAGCTTCATTCAGCAAGAGCCCACAGCGTAGCACTCACCGCATGTCACTGGAGAGTGGCATCAGTCGAACATCCCTTCGGCAGATATTAGCTATTCACAAATGGCAGCCTTACAAAATCCTGCTGCTGCAGCATCTCAACAAGGATGACCCAGATCAGTGCACTGAATTTGCAGAATGGGCAAAGCAAAAATTGGAACAGGACCCTTAGTTTACACAGATCATTATGTTCAGTGATGAGGCAAACTTTTTTCTAAAAAGTTAAGTTAACAAACAAAACCACCACTATTGGTCTGACACTAACCCATAGTAGATAGACCCTTCCAAGACTGTTGAAAAACAAAAATTGATGGTATGATGTGGTATATGGGGTACAAAGATAGTGGGACCATTCTTCATCATTGGAAACCTCAATGCCACTGGATATCTGAATCATGTAGCAATTTCAGATATCCAGTGGCATTGAGGTTTCCATTGATGAAGAATGGCTCCACTATCTTTGTACCCCATATACCACACCATACCAACAATTTTTGTGTTCCAACATTCTTGGAGCGATATATCCACTGTGGGTTAGTGTCAGACCAATAGCGGTGGTTATGTTTGATATCTTCACCATTCACAAAAAAGTTTGCCTCATCACTCATCTGAAGGCAATTGTCTATGCTGTGAAGATACAAGATGTGCAGCATCTGAAACAAGGGATACTGGAAGCTTGTGCTAGCATTTCCTCTACGGTGTTGTCAAGAGTGAGAGAAGAGGGTTGCATTGACAATCCAACACAATGGGAAGGACTTTGAACACATTTTAGAAGTGGTCATAAACTTGTAAATAACTCTTGAAAGAATAAAGTTGTTAAAACCAAGCACACCATTGTTTTTCTTATGAAACTGTCAATAAATTTGATGTCACAGGACACTCTTCCCAATAAAGTTGGATCCAAAATGGCCGACTTCAAAATGGTCACCACCCATCTGGAAAGGTTCCCCCCCCCTCCCCCTTCCATATACTAATGTGCCTCAAACAGGAAGTTGATATCACCAACCATTCCCATTTTATTTAGGTGCATCCATATAAATGGCCCACCCCATGTATGTGTATATAATATACTATATATAATATGTGCGTGTGTAGAACAATTAGATTTGGAGCAGCACTGTGCGCTGGTATAATGGGTGCACAGCGGTCTAGGCAATCCCTTTCAAGATGCATATATACATACAGTTCTTTAAGAAAGGTCGCAGCATGCCATTTTTTGTGCCTCATCCTGGATTAAACAACTTGGCTGCACCAATTTGGAGTGCAGCGACCTTTCTTAAAATAACTATATGTGTGTGTGTGTGTGTGTGTGAGCCTGTGTATATATATATATATTTTTTTTTTTCCCCCCACTTTGTTACCCCCTTATAGGCTTCAACACTCAATCTAATTGCTTGTACTATATATAACACGCAGCCAGGGCCGCACCGTCCATTGGACAGTGTGAGCCCTGTCATTCAGGCGGCAGCAGGCAGGGGGAGCGGCTGTGCAGAAGGGGGCGGCGCCTCATGCAAACAGCCTCCCCCTGTCATGGCGCCGGCCGCTCACCCCGCGCACCGGAGGTAGGCGGCGACCGCCGGGGGAGAGGCACAGAAGGGGCGGCAGTGGCGACCCGGTCACTGCAGAAGGGGCGGCAGCCCCAGGCTTCACTAGCACACCCCCCCCGCCCCGTAATCAGTGCCGCGGCTAAGGCGGCAGTGGGGCTCGGTGCACCCCTGCACGCAGCAATATCGATGTGTATCCGAGTCCTTTCTGACATCTAGCCAAAAGCTGGATGTTTAATAACAAATGTTTCATTGGTCAGATGTAGCATGCTGAGCTCAGTTTTCCCACTGTTGGATTAAATAATTGTGAGCAGACTTCAATCTGCCTATAGGATTCAGCTTTACTGCCATGTTTTTTTTTTTTTTTAAGCTAGATGTATGTATAGTAAGTTGCTTCCAAGCAGAAACCACCAGAAAATGTTACTTTTTTAACCACTTCTTAAGTGTCCTAAGCCTCCTATAAATACAGTCATGGCCAAAGTGTTGACAGCCTTGAAATTGTTCCAGAAATAGAAGTATTTCTCCCAGAAAATTATAGGAAAAGCTGTTTTGCCATATACGTTTATTTTTTGTGTGTTGTTCCAATACACACATAGGAGATAAAGAGGAAAAAGGTAATTTGGACATAATTTCACACACAACTCCAATACAACTCCAATTGGTCATACAATACTGTTGGCACCTTTCCAGAATTGTGGGTAAACCACTTTGTTCCAAGCATGTGATGCTCTTTCAAACTCATATGTGGCAAGTAATAGGTGTCGGCAATATGAAAATCACATCTGAAGCCAGATAAAAAGAAGAAACGTTGACTCAATCTTTGCATTGTGTATGTGTGTGTGCCACACTTAGCATGGAGGAGAAAACTAAGGATTTGAAAACCAAAATTGTTGAAAAATATCAAAAATCTCAAGGTTACAAGTTTATCTCCAGAGATCTTTATATTCATTTGTCCATATTGTACAACATAATTGTCACATCCCTATAGTCTGCCTCAGCAACTTCTGTGTCTGCCACTAGGTGCCTCTGTGTTCGCTCCAAAGGTGGGTCTGGTGTTGTAGTAGTCTGACTTTTGCATGTTTCTGTATGGCTGCTCAGCTGCAATTATTTACTCTGACTTCACCCAATTAGGATGTTTTAGGATGTTTTGCATCTGGTAGTTGCCACAGATATTTCCTAGTTCGCTAGTTATTATTCCTGCTTTGTATTATTGCCTGTTTTTGTACTATACTCCAGCCTAACAATTTTGTGCTTTTCTGACCTCTCAGCTTTGACCCTGCTTGGCGAGTTTTCTATTCCTGAACTGCAGTCCATCTATAGGTAGCAAACTCCTGGACCTTGCAGTAAAGCCAGATCCCTGTATAGGGGTTGAAGAGTGTCTTTGTAGCTCGGGGTTCTGCCCGACAGTCCGGTTTGCATTTTGACTGTCCGGGTATCTCCTTTCTACCTGTATCTCGGACGGACATTACAATAATCAAGAAGCTTACAGCCCATGTCAATGTAGTTAATTTCCCTGGACCTAGACCTTGACGGCAGCAAAAATATTGATGAAAGGTTGCAATGCAGGATAGTTCAGATGGTGGATAAGCACCTCCAATCAAGTTCCACAATATCTATAGCCAAATATGGTAGAAGTTCAAAGCTGTTTTGTGGTTGTTTTGCTGCCCCTGCATCTGATGCCTTGACTGTGTGCACACCATTAGGAAATTTGAAGATTACCAAAGGATTTTGTATAGCAATGTAGTGCCAGTGTCAGAATGCTCGGTTTGCATCCCAGGTCATGAGTCTTCTGAAAGGATAATTAACCCCTTCCCGACCCTTGGCCCTACGTTTGGGCCATGAAAACCAAGTCATTCCCGACCCTTGGCCCTAGGGGTGGGCCATGGAATGATCGGGCTACTACAGGCCGAGTGAGGGTCTCACTGACCTGTCACTCGGCCTGCAGGTACATGGGGAGTTGTACTACACCCCAGGGGGGGTCGATTTGCCCCCACCCCCACCCCCCCGGCTACAGGCGCGGTGATTGGCGCTCAAAAGTGAAAGTGAAAATCACCGCGCCTGTAATGTTTCCCTGCCTGCCGCTGCTCTCCCTACCCTCTGATCTGCTCCCTGTCATCCTCTAACTGCCCCCCTGTCCCCCACCTCTCTTTCCTGCCCCCCCCTTCATCTTTCTACCCCCCCCTTCCTGTCCCTGCCGCCCGCTTCCTGTCCCTGCCTCCCGCTTCCTCTTCCTGCCGCCCGCCTCCTCCTGACTGCCCCCGCTTCCTCCTAGTCCTAAGTGCCCCCTGCCACATCTACTGCCAGCCCCCCCACTGCCCCCTCCTGCCCCCCGATCCCCGGAGCGGCGATCGGCTTCTCCCACTCACCTCTCCGGCGGCCCGGCTGTCAGCGCTGCGTCCCGCTCCTCCTCCTCTTCTGTGAGTATCGCCGCCTCCGATCTGAGCTCTGTGCTGGAGCTGCCAGATCACTTCTACAGCTGGATCCTGAGGATCTAGCTGCAGGAAGTGATCTGACAGATCCAGCACAGTGATCCACAGTGACCATTATGTGATCACTGTCGATCACTGTGCTGGAGCTGCCAGATCACTTCTACAGCTGGATCCTGAGGATCTAGCTGCAGGAAGTGATCTGACAGATCCAGCACAGTGATCGACAGTGATCACATAATGGTCACTGTGGATCACTGTGCTGGATCTGTCAGATCACTTTCTACAGCTGGATCCTGAGGATCTAGCTGCAGAAAGTGATCTGACACCCCGGGCGCAGTGACCCACTATGTGCATCACTGCGCCTGGGCTGCCAGATCGCTTTCCGCAGCTCGATCCCTATGCATGGGGATCGAGCTACAGAAAGCTATCTAACAGCCCGGGCGCAGTGATGCACATAGTGGGTCAATGCGCCTGTGCTGCCAGATCGCTTTCCGCAGCTCGATCCCCATGCATGGGGATCGAGCTGCGGAAAGTGATCTGGCAGCACAGGCGCAGTGATGCATATAGTGGGTCACTGCGCCCAAGCTCTTAGATCGCTGCTCTGCAGCCCGATCTCCCTGCATGGGCATCGAGCTGCAGAAAGCAATCTGACAGCCCGGACGCAGTGATGCACATAGTGGGTCAATGCGCCTGTGCTGCCAGATCGCTTTCCGCAGCTCGATCCCCATGCATGGGGATTGAGCTGCGGAAAGCGATCTGGCAGCACAGGCGCAGTGATGCATATAGTGGGTCACTGCGCCCAGGCTCTTAGATCGCTGCTCTGCAGCCCGATCTCCCTGCATGGGCATCGAACTGCAGAAAGCAATCTGACAGCCCGGACGCAGTGATGCACATAGTGGGTCAATGCGCCTGTGCTGCCAGATCGCTTTCCGCAGCTCGATCCCCATGCATGGGGATCGAGCTGCGGAAAGTGATCTGGCAGCCCAGGCGCAGTGATGCACATAATGGGTCACTGCGCCCGGGGTGTCAGATCACTTTCTGCAGCTCGATCACCATGCTGGCGGATCGGGCTCCAGAGTAGCGATCTGAAAGCAAAGGTGATCGAGCGTCGTGGGACCTTCGTTGTGGACTACGTCGGAGACAATCAAATGTCGTGGGACCTTCGTTATGGACTACGTCGGAGCGATCGAGCGTCGTGGGACCTTCGTTGTGGACTACGTCGGATCTTTTTATAATAAAGATGGAGTCCGAATTGTGTCTGTGTTTTTTTTTCAAATAAAAAGATTTTTCTCTGTGTCTATTTTCTGACTATTTACCAGAGATTCCTAATGGCGGGTCTAACATTGGCCCTATATTATGAATCTCGGGCTTAGTGCCAGCTGCCAATAAAAAGCTGGCATTAACCCCTTTATTACCCAGTTAGCCACCGGCACCAGGGCAACTGGAAGAGCGTGGGTACAGCGCCAGAAAATGGCGCTTCAATGAATGCGCCATTTTCTGGGGCGGCTGCGGGCTGCAATTCGCAGCATGGGGGGCCCAGAACGCTTGGGCCTCTCTATGCTGAGGATTCCAGCCCCCAGCTGCCTAGTTGTACCTGGCTGGACCAAAAATATGGCGGAGCCCCACGTAATTTTTTTTTCTAGAATTAGTTCTAGAAATTAAAAAAAAATGGGCTTTGCTGTATTTTTGGTTCCAGCCAGGTATGACAAGGCAGCTGGGGGTGGGTGGCAGTCCGTAGCTGCCAAGTTGTACCTGGCTGGACCAAAAATATGGCGGAGCCCTATGTCATTTTTTTTCTAGAAATATTTCTAGAAATAAAAAAAAAATAGGCTTCGCTGTATTTTTGGTTCCAGCCAGGTATGACGAGGCAGCTGGGGGCTGGTGGCAGTCCGTAGCTGCCAAGTTGTATCTGGCTGGACCAAAAATATGGCGGATATGGCGGAGCCCTATGTCATTTTTTTTCTAGAAATAATTCTAGAAATAAAAAAAAAAATAGGCTTTGCTGTTTTGGTTCCCGCCAGGTATGACGAGCAGCAGGGGGCTGGTGCAGTCCGTAGCTGCCAAGTTGTCCTGGCTGGACCAAATATGGCGGAGCCTATGTCATTTCTTTTAGAAATAATTCTAGAAATAAAAAAAAACAGGCTTTGCTGTATTTTTGGTTCCAGCCAGGTATGACGAGGCAGCTGGGGGCTGGTGGCAGTCCGTAGCTGCCAAGTTGTACCTGGCTGGACCAAAAATATGGCAGAGCCCCATGGGTCCCCTATGCTGCGAATTGCAACTACTAGACTAGTATGTTTTTTCTTTATTCATTTATACGTCTCAATTTGTGAAGCACATGGTGGTTCAAAGTGCTCACTGTGCATCTAGATACGTTCCTTGGGGGGTCTAGTTTCCAAAATGGGGTCACTTGTGGGGGAGCTCCAATGTTTAGGCACACAGGGGCTCTCCATATGCGACCTGGTGTCCGCTATCAATTCCAATTGTTGGCAAACACCAGGTTGCGTATGGAGAGCCCCTGTGTGCCTACACATTGGAGCTCCCCACAAGTGACCCCATTTTGGAAACTAGACCCCCAAGGAACGTATCAAGATGCATAGTGAGCACTTTGAACCCCCAAGTGCTTCACAAATTGATCCATAAAAATGAAAAAGCACTTTTTTTTCCACAAACATTTTCTTTTTTCATTATTACGGACCAATTTGTGAAGCACCTGGGGGTTCAAAGTGCTCACTATGCAGCTAGATATGTTCCCTGGGGGGTCTAGTTTACAAAATGGGGTCACTTGTGGGGGAGCTCTAATGTTTAGTCACACAGACGGTCTCCATACGCAACATGGTGTCCGCTAACAATTCCAATTGTTAGCGGACACCATGTCGCATATGGAGAGCCCCTGTGTGCCTAAACATTGGAGCTCCCCCACAAGTGACCCCATTTTGGAAACTAGACCCCCCAGGGAACTTATCTAGATGGATAGTGAGCATATTGACCCCCCAGGTGCTTCACAAATTAATAGAAAAATTTTTTTTTTGCGTAAAACAAGTACTTTTTCATTTTACAGATCAATTTGTGAAGCACCTGGGGGTTCAAAGTGCTCACTATGCATCTAGATACGTTCCTTGGGGGGTCTAGTTTCCAAAATGGGGTCACTTGTGGGGGAGCCTCAATGTTTAGGCACACAGGGCTCACCAAACGCGACATGGTGTCCGCTAACAATTTGAGCTCATTTTGCATTCAAATTGTTAGCGGACACCATGTCGTGTTTGGAGAGCCCCTGTGCGTCTCCACATTGGAGCTCCCCACAAGTGACCCCATTTTGGAAACTAGACCCCCCAGGGAACATATCTAGCTGCATAGTGAGCACTTTGAACCCCCAGGTGCTTCACAAATTGGTCCGTAATAATGAAAAAAGAAATTTTTGTGGAAAAAAAAGTGCTTTTTCATTTTTATGGATGAATTTGTGAAGCACCTGGGGGTTGAAAGTGCTCACTATGCATCTAGATACGTTCCCTGGGGGGTCTAGTTTCCAAAATGGGGTCACTTGTGGGGGAGCCCCAATGTTTAGGCACACAGGGGCTCACCAAACGCGACATGGTGTCCGCTAACAATTTGAGCTCATTTTGCATTCAAATTGTTAGCAGACACCATGTCGTGTTTGGAGAGCCCCTGTGCGTCTCTACATTGGAGCTCCCCTACAAGTGACCCCATTTTGGAAACTAGACCCCCCAGGGAACATATCTAGCTGCATAGTGAGCACTTTGAACCCCCAGGTGCTTCACAAATTGGTCCGTAATAATGAAAAAAGAAAATGTTTGTGGAAAAAAAAGTGCTTTTTCATTTTTATGGATGAATTTGTGAAGCACCTGGGGGTTGAAAGTGCTCACTATGCATCTACATACGTTCCTTTGGGGGTCTAGTTTCCAAAATGGGGTCACTTGTGGGGGACTCCTATGTGGAGACGCACAGGGGCTCTCCAAATGCAACATGGTGTCCGCTAACAATTTGAGCTCACTTTGCATTCAAATTGTTAGCGGACACCATGTCGTGTTTGGAGAGCCCCTGTGTGTCTCCACATTGGAGCTCCCCCACAAGTGACCCCATTTTGGAAACTAGCCCCCCCAGGGAACATATCTAGCTGCATAGTGAGCACTTTGAACCCCCAGGTGCTTCACAAATTGATCCGTAATAATGAAAAAAGAAAATGTTTGTGGAAAAAAAAGTGCTTTTTCATTTTTATGGATGAATTTGTGAAGCACCTGGGGGTTCAAAGTACTCACTATGCATCTAGATACGTTCCCTGGGTGGTCTAGTTTCCAAAATGGGGTCACTTGTTGCGGAGTCCCAATGTTTAGGCACACAGGGGCTCACCAAACGCAACATGGTGACAGCTAACAATTTGAGCTGATTTTTATTCAAATTGTTAGCAGACACCATGTCGTGTTTGGAGAGCCCCTGTGCGTCTCTACATTGGAGCTCCCCTACAAGTGACCCCATTTTGGAAACTAGACCCCCCAGGGAACATATCTAGCTGCATAGTGAGCACTTTGAACCCCCAGGTGCTTCACAAATTGGTCCGTAATAATGAAAAAAGAAAATGTTTGTGGAAAAAAAAGTGCTTTTTCATTTTTATGGATGAATTTGTGAAGCACCTGGGGGTTGAAAGTGCTCACTATGCATCTACATACGTTCCTTTGGGGGTCTAGTTTCCAAAATGGGGTCACTTGTGGGGGACCTCCTATGTGGAGACGCACAGGGGCTCTCCAAATGCAACATGGTGTCCGCTAACAATTTGAGCTCACTTTGCATTCAAATTGTTAGCGGACACCATGTCGTGTTTGGAGAGCCCCTGTGTGTCTCCACATTGGAGCTCCCCCACAAGTGACCCCATTTTGGAAACTAGCCCCCCCAGGGAACATATCTAGCTGCATAGTGAGCACTTTGAACCCCCCAGGTGCTTCACAAATTGATCCGTAATAATGAAAAAAGAAAATGTTTGTGGAAAAAAAAGTGCTTTTTCATTTTTATGGATGAATTTGTGAAGCACCTGGGGGTTCAAAGTACTCACTATGCATCTAGATACGTTCCCTGGGTGGTCTAGTTTCCAAAATGGGGTCACTTGTTGCGGAGCCCCAATGTTTAGGCACACAGGGGCTCACCAAACGCAACATGGTGACAGCTAACAATTTGAGCTGATTTTTATTCAAATTGTTAGCGGACACCATGTCGCTTTTGGAGAGCCCCTGTGTGCCTAAACATTGGAGCTCCCCCACAAGTGACCCCATTTTGGAAACTAGACCCCCCAGGGAACATATCTAGATGGGTAGTGAGCATATTGAACCCCCAGGTGCTTTACAAATTGATCTGTGAAAATGAAATAGTACTTTTTTTTTCACAAAAATTTTCTTTTAGCCTAAATATTTTCATTTTCACATGACAACAGCATAAAATTCATCCTAAAATTTGTTGGGCAATTTCTCCTGAGTACACCGATACCTTATATGTGGTCATAAACCACTGTTTGGGCACACAGCAGGGCTCAGAAGGGAAGGAGCGCCATTTCACTTTTTGGATGTAAAATTAGCTCCAAAATTCAAATTGTGCTCCTTCCCTTCTGAGCCCTGCCGTGCGCCCAAACAGTGGTTTATGACCATATATGAGGTATCTGTGTACTCGGGAGAATTTGCACAACACATTTTAAGATCCATTTTATCCTGTTGCCCATGTGAAAATGAAAGAATTGAGGCTAAAAGAACATTTTTGATAAAAAAATTAAAATATCCATTTTTTGTTTCCACTTTGCCTTAGGTCCTGTGAAGCACCTGAAGGGTTAATCATCTTCTTGAATATAGTTTTGAATAGCTTGAGGGGTACAGTTTTTGGAATGGTGTCACTTTTGGGTGTTTTCTGTCATGTACACCCCTCAAAAGGACTTCAAATGTGATGTGGTCACTAAAAAAAATGGTTTTGTAAATTTTGGTTGAAAAATGAAAAATTGCTCATGAACTTTGAACCCTTACAACGTCCTACCAAAAAAAAATTTTTCTTCCAAAATTGTGCTGATGTGAAGTAGACATGTGGGAAATATTATTTAATAACTTTTTTCTGTCACATATCTCTCTGGTTTATCAGAAAAAAAAATTTAAAATGTGAAAATTGTGAAATTTTCAAAATTTTTGCCATATTTTTGATTTTTTTCACAAATAAACACAAAAATTATCGACTTAAATTTAATACTAGCATGAAGCCCAATGTGTCACGAAAAAACAATCTCAGAATCGCTAGGATCGGTTGAAGCGTTCCAGAGATATTACCTCATAAAGGGACACTGGTCAGAATTGCAAAAAATGCCAAGGTCTTTAGGGTCAAAATAGCCTGGGTCCTGAAGGGGTTAATGACTCCAAACATAATTTTTGAAGTATGTCATGCTTCTTGAAATATGTCCAATTTGCCTTTTTTCCTGTGTTTTTTTATTTTTGTATTGTATATGAAGCTCTCATACTCTGAATACTCTTATTGAGAGCTCCACGGCCAGTCAGTGTATTGGGGTCTGAGATCGGACTGCTTTGTATGATTGTCTGCATGAGCTCTTTTACATCTGAATTTGTTGTTCCCACACCATGTGCATAGTTGTAAGCATACTATTTAGATGATTGAGGCCGGCTTCATATGCCCTCTGATCCTGTTTTGTGCCTGAATTATTCCTGTGCGTTGCTGCTGTTTCCAGTGCTGAAATTTTAGCATAGCGGGTGCAGGGGAGCTAGCTGCAGTGCTGAAATTTCAGCCGTTAAGTTCTCCACGTGCTAAACTTTAGCAGCAGCTATGTTATGCTGCGGCACTGTCCAGGTGCTGAACAAGCACAGCTTGAAATTCAGAGCCCCCGCTCTTTCAGCACCCAGCATCCGGGGACCAGATCATTTTTCTTCAGGATCCAGCCCAATCTGACACTCCATGTTATGGGTGCCAGATCGCCCCGGATCCGGTTTTGTTCATTTTGCGACCCAGACACAAAAAATGCTGCAAGGTCCGATTTTGTGTCTGTGGCAAACACCAAGAACAACCAGATCCTCACAGACACAAAATTGGATGGCAAATAACTGCCATCCGGCGCGATAGAAATACATAGGGGGCAAAACCGGATCTGGGTCTGTCCGGTTCACACCGGACAGACCTGGACAAAAAATTGTGGTGTGGAGCCGGCCTGAGACAGCAACAAACAGTGCTGCAACTGATGTACCATGTGTGCATATACCCCTACACTATCTTTTGTTATCGTCTTTTTAACTTCCTGTTCATGCTTGAAAAACAGGTCACATTCAGCCATTACTGGTTAAAAAAAAAAAAGCTTACCTGAAACCACAACACACCATTCAATGGTTTGCAGCGTACACACAATTTAGATCTGATGCCAGTCACGTGCGAACAAATGTTTTATATCTTCTAACAAGAAGTAAATCCATACCATTTGTTACTTTTTTATTGAAAGTTACTTAAGTGGTTTATACCCACTTAAGGATATATTTACATTAAATCAGTATATTACCGGGCTCTCTACTTACATTTGATCAGTGGTCTAAATTTAAAAAACAACCTAACAGGTTATTCTTGAACAAGTTGATCTTCATGTCTTTCTTTTTCAGCAGCCAATTCAGCTTTTAGTCTTTTATAGTCCGTATGAAAAAATATGATAAATATGCAGGCTCCAATGCTACAAATCACTGCCATTACTAATGTTGCAACTGTCAAAAAAAAGTATGCAATGTAATTAAGAAAAGTGATAATTTAATGATGATAAAAACTTGCAGTATCATAACTAAAGGGATCTTTCTATTGTGACGTTCCAACTGTGTGGTGTTCAAAATAATAGCAGTGTGTTTAAAAACATGAGTTAGGCCTCTTTCAAATCGTTTTTTTTTAATTTTCGGCAGAACCGGCAGATTTACCGCATCTGCCTCCTAATGGCCGCACTTGCGGCAAGCCACATGCATTGTCTATGGGGCTTGCAGTTGGGTGCGGCACGTGCAGTTCTGCCAGATGCATCAAATCTGGCACTTGTGGCAGCGAAAAAAAAAGGTTCCTAGCTGCGTTTTTTTTTTTTCAGCCGCAACTGCCTGATTTGCCGGGTCGCAGCAAAACCTCAATTGCTGCACTTGCCGCAAGCCCCATAAACAATGCATGGAGCTTGCCGCAAGTGTGGCTGTTAGGCAGCAAATGCGGTAAATCTGCTGGATCTGCCGCAAATTTAAAAAAACGCTGATTTGAAAGGGGCCTTAAGCTGCGTTCACACACGTTTTTGTGAGGATCCAATTTTGATGCAAAAGTGCACAAAAGAACGCAGCGCTCTGTGTATGAACCGGCCTGCGCTTTTTCTGTG
Source organism: Allobates femoralis (assembly GCA_033576535.1). Lineage (NCBI taxonomy): Eukaryota > Metazoa > Chordata > Amphibia > Anura > Aromobatidae > Allobates > Allobates femoralis. Next base: position 445,934,917 of record JARQOC010000003.1, read on the forward strand.
CACTTTTACTTACACTGCCGCGCTCCCTCGCACACCGACGGTGTCTTTTCCCTGCTGGACCCGCAGTGAGCCGCAGTCTCTAGGACCCTGCAGCACCATGTGACCGGTGACGTCACCTAGTCAAATGGTGCTGTTTAAGGTCCTGTGCAAAGTCCCACGGCGCTGATATAAAGAGATCTCCGGGGAAACAGCAGCAAGGTGAGTAAAAAGCGTGCTGAAAAAAACAGAAAGAATTAACATTCATTCTTTTTGAGGATTCGCTTTGCAGCACAAAGCGCATTTGCAAAAAGACAGACCATGTGAATGGAGCTTTGTTTCAGGCATTTACACAGCATTAAATAGCGCTGCGTAAATGCCAAAAATACGCTGCGTGTGAACGCAGCCTTAAGCCCCAAATATTTAAGTAAAATTTCCATGCATTGGGAATTTTAAAGTCTGTATTAGGCTGAAGGCACATCATCCGACATGATCCCAGTGCCTCGCATGAGTGCAATGTGAGATAAACTCGCATTGCACTAGGACAAGTGGTTCTCTATCATGTCGGGCACACTGGTGCGCATTTTAAGCATTGAACTCGCAAAGCGAGTTTCAGTCGCGGCATGCTGCGACTGCATGCGAGTTGTACGCATGAGATATCAATAAAAATCAATGGGTGCGTTAAGCAGGTACTGAGGCTGTGATCCCGGCTGTGATCTCTGTGACAGCCGGGACCTGTGTGCGGCTTCACACGCCGCGCTGCTGGCGTTGGGAGCGGATGCCCTCCCCTCCTCAGGCCCTCCCCCCCCCCCCCCCCCCCCCCCCCCCCCGTGTCCGATCTCACCGTCCTCGATCCCGTGTCCGATCCCGCCGGTGTAGCCGCGCTCTGCCTCCTCTCCTCGCTGGAACGCTCTCCTCCAGTGCTGCTCCGCCCTGAGGTAAGTACCGTATGTATGAATGAATGAATCAATCAATGATTGAGTGAGTGGGTTTGTGGATGTGTGGGTGCGTGGGTTAGTGGGTGTGTGAATGCGTGGGTGTGTGGATGCGTGGGTGTGTGGGTGCGTGGGTGTGTGGGTGCGTGGGTTAGTGGATGTGTGGATGCGTGGGTGTGTGGATGCGTGTGTGGATGCGTGGGTGCGTGGGTGTGAGGATGTGTGTGGGTGCGTGGATGCGTGGGTGCGTGGATGCGTGGGTGCGTGGATGCGTGGGTGCGTGGATGCGTGGGTGCGTGGATGCGTGGGTGTGTGGGTGCGTGGGTGCGTGGGTGCGTGGGTGCGTGGGTGTGTGGGTGCGTGGGTTAGTGGGTGCGTGGGTTAGTGGGTGCGTGGGTTAGTGGATGCGTGGGAGCGTGGATGCATGGATGCGTGGGTTAGTGGATGCGTGGGTTAGTGGATGCGTGGGTTAGTGGATGTGTGGGTGTGTGAATGCGTGGGTGTATGGATGCGTGGGTTAGTGGATGTGTGGGTGCGTGGGTTAGTGAATGCGTGGGTGTGTGGATGCGTGGGTTAGTGGATGTGTGGGTGTGTGAATGCGTGGGTGTATGGATGCGTGGGTTAGTGGATGTGTGGGTGCGTGGATGCGTGGGTGTGTGGATGCGTGGGTGTGTGGGTGCGTGTGTTAGTGGATGCGTGGGTTAGTGGATGCATGGGTGCGTGGGTGTGTGGATGCGTGGGTTAGTGGATGCATGGGTGTGTGGATGCGTGGGTGTGTGGATGCGTGGGTTAGTGGATGCGTGGGTTAGTGGATGTGTGGATGCGTGGGTGTATGGGTGTGTGGATGCGTGGGTTAGTGGGTGCGTGGGTGTGAGGATGTGTGTGGATGTGTGGGTTAGTGGATGTGTGGGTTAGTGGATGTGTGGATGCGTGGGTGTATGGGTGTGTGGATGCGTGGGTTAGTGGGTGCGTGGGTGTGAGGATGTGTGTGGATGTGTGGGTTAGTGGATGTGTGGATGCGTGGGTACGTGGATGCGTGAATGCGTGGGTGCGTGGGTTAGTGGATGCGTGGGTTAGTGGATGCGTGGGTTAGTGGATGCGTGGGTTAGTGGATGCGTGGGTTAGTGGATGCATGGGTTAGTGGATGCGTGGGTGCGTGGGTGTGTGGATGCGTGGGTTAGTGGATGCGTGGGTGCGTGGATGCGTGGGTTAGTGGATGCATGGGTGTGTGGATGCGTGGGTGTGTGGATGCGTGGGTTAGTGGATGCGTGGGTTAGTGGATGTGTGGATGCGTGGGTGTATGGGTGTGTGGATGCGTGGGTTAGTGGGTGCGTGGGTGTGAGGATGTGTGTGGATGTGTGGGTTAGTGGATGTGTGGATGCGTGGGTACGTGGATGCGTGGGTACGTGGATGCGTGGGTACGTGGATGCGTGGGTACGTGGATGTGTAGGTACGTGGATTAGTGGATGTGTGGGTGCATGGGTTAGTGGATGCGTGGGTGCGTGGATGTGTGGGTGCAAGGATGTGTGGATGCGTGGATGTGTGGGTGCGTGGGTTAGTGGATGCGTGGGTTAGTGGATGCGTGGGTTAGTGGATGCGTGGGTTAGTGGATGCGTGGATGCATGGGTGCATGGATGGATGTGTGCGTGTGTGTGACTGCATGTGTGGATGTGTGCACGAATGGATGTGTACATGCGTGGATAATGGATGGATGGATGCAACAAGGTATCAAGTGTCCTCTTCTAGTCTCAGGGATCATAGTCATGGTGCACTGTATGACAGATCATTGCCATACAGTGCACCATAACTCTGACCCCAGAAACTGTAGGAAGAGGACACTTGATCCCTTACTGCAATCTCTGGAGCAGAGGCGATCGATCATCGTGGGACCTTCGTTGTGGACTACGTCGGAGGCGATCGAGCGTCGCGGGACCTTCGTTATGGACTACGTCGGATCTTTCTAATAAAGATGGAGTCTGAATTTTGTTTGTGTTTTTTTCCAAATAAAAATATTTTACTCTGTGTGTATTTATTGACTACTTACCAGAGATTCCTAATGGCGGGTCTAACATTGGCCCAATATTATGAATCTCGGGCTTAGTGCCAGCTGCCAATAAAAAGCTGGCATTAACCCCTTTATTACCCAGTTTGCCACCGGCACCAGGGCAACTGGAAGAGCATGGGTACAGCACCAGAAAATGGCGCTTCAATGAATGCGCCATTTTCTGGGGCGGCTGCGGGCTGCAATTCGCAGCATGGGGGGCCCAGAACGCTTGGGCCTCTCCATGCTGCGGATTCCAGCCCCCAGCTGTCTAGTTGTACCTGGCTGGACCAAAAATATGGCGGAGCCCCACGTCATTTTTTTTTTCTAGAATTTGTTCTAGAAATAAAAAAATGGGCTTCGCTGTATTTTTGGTTGCCAGCAAGGTACAACAAGGCAGCTGGGGGTTGGTGGCAGTCTGTAGCTGCCAAGTTGTAACTGGCTGGACCAAAAATATGGCGAAGCCCCACGCCATTTTTTTTAATTACTTCTACCAATAAAATGACATGGAGCTTTGCCATATTTTTGGTTGCCAGCCAGGTACAACTTGGCAGTTGGGGGGCTGCAATCCTCATCATAGAGAGATCCAAATGTTGTGGGCCCCTCACGCTGCAAATTGCAACCCACAGCCACCTCAGAAAATAGCGCATTCATTGGAGGTGCCATTTTCTGGTGCTGTACCCCAACTCTTCCAGTTGCCCTTGCGCTGGTGGCAATGCTGGTTGCACACAGGGGCTCTCCATGCGCGACATGGTGTCCGTTAACAATTGTTAGCGGACACTATGTTGCATATGGAGAGCCCCTGTGTGCCTAAACATTGGAGCTCCCCCACAAGTGACCCCATTATGCATCTGGATTTGTTCCTTGGGGGTCTAGTTTCCAAAATGGGGTCACTTGTGGGGGAGCTTGAATGTTGAGGCACACAGGGGCTCTCCATACGCGACATGGTGTCCGCTAACAATTCCAATTGTTAGCGGACACCATGTCGCGTATGGAGTGCCCCTGTGTGCCTCAGCACTGGAGCTCCCACACAAGTGACCCCATTTTGGAAACTAGACCCCCAAGGAACAAATCTAGATGCATAATGAGCACTTTGAAGCCCCAGGTGCTTCACAATTTGATCCGTAAAAATAAAAAAATAAGATTTTTGTGGAAGAAAAATATTTTTTTCATTTTTACGGATCAATTTGTGAAGCACCTGGGGCTTCAAAGTGCTCATTATGCATCTAGATTTGTTCCTTGGGGGGGTCTAGTTTCCAAAATGGGGTCACTTGTGGGGGAGCTCCAATGCTGAGGCACACAGGGGTTCTCCAAACGCGACATGGTGTCCGCTAACAATTTGAATGGAAATCAGCTCAAATTGTTAGCTGACACAATGTCACGTTTGGTGAGCCCCTGTGTGCCTAAACATTGGAGCTCCCCCACAAGTGACTCCATTGATTGACAAATAAGTGGCAGCAAATCAGTGCAGTCTTGACACCAGGAGAAGGTGCTAGTCTGTCGGATCGCAGTAGGAATGAAAAAAATCTCACTAGCACCCCACTAGCACCCCACTAGCACCGCACTAGCACCGCACTAGCACCACTACACGCATCAAACTCGCATCAGTATTGCGCTTCAAAAACGCGCCGTTTTAGAGGGATCAGTGTGCCTTCAGCCTTATAAATCAAAACATGAAGAGAAATGTGTATAATTTTTACTTTTCAGAAAATAATAATAGCAAAAAATTAACATTGGGCTGTTCAAAAAAATAGTAGTGTCTGCATTTGGCTTTACAAACTCAAATATGTACTTTTTTTGTAGGATTTAGGATTCCTGTGAATAAGTCCTAATACACTGTGTGCAGAATTATTAGGCAAATGAGTATTTTGCGCACATGATACTTTATATACATGTTGTCCTACTCCAAGCTGTATAGGCTTGAGAGCTAACGACCAATTAAATAAATCAGGTGATGTGAATCTCTGTAATGAGGAGGGGTGTGGTGTAATGACATCAACACCCTATATAAGGTGTGCTTAATTATTAGGCAAATGCTTTTCCTTAGGCAAAATGGGTCAAAAGAGAGATTTGACGGCCTCTGAAAAGTCCAAAATTGTGAGATGTCTTGCAGAGGGATACAGCAGTCTTGAAATTGCCAAACTTTTGAAGCATGATCACCGAACAATCAAGCGTTTCATGGCAAATAGCCAACAAGGTCGCAACAAGCGTGTTGGGCAAAAAAGGTGCAAAATAACTGCCCATGAATTGAGGAAAATCAAGCGTGAAGCTGCCAAGATGCCATTTGCCAACAGTTTTGCCATATTTAAGAGCTGCAACGTTACTGGAGTAACAAAAAGCACAAGGTGTGCTATACTCAGGGACATGGCCAAGGTAAGGAAGGCTGAAAAACGGCCACCTTTGAACAAGAAACATAAGATTAAACGTCAAGACTGGGCCAAGAAATATCTTAAGACTGATTTTTCAAAGGTTTTATGGACTGATGAAATAGTGACTCTTGATGGGCCAGATGGATGGGCCAGAGGCTGGATCAGTAAAGGGCAGAGAGCTCCACTTCAACTCAGACGCCAGCAAGATGGAGGTGGGGTACTGGTATGGGCTGGTATCGTCAAAGATGAACTTGTGGGACCTTTTCGGGTTGAGGATGGAGTGAAGCTCAACTACCAGACCCACTGCCAGTTTCTGGAAGACAACTTCAAGCAGTGGTACAGGAAAAAGTCTATATCGTTCAAGAAAAACATGATTTTCATGCAGGACAATGCTCCATCACATGCATCCAACTACTCCACAGCGTGGCTGGCAGTAAAAGTCTAAAAGAAGAAAAAATAATGACATGGCCCCCCTTGTTCATCTGATCTGAACCCCATAGAGAACCTGTAGTCCCTCCTAAAATGTGAGATCTACAGGGAGGGAAAACAGTACACCTCTCGGAACAGTGTCTGGGAGGCTGTGGTGGCTGCTGCGCACAATGTTGATCGTAAACAGATCAAGTAACTGACAGAATCTATGGATGGAAGGCTGTTGATTGTCATCATAAAGAAAGGTGGCTACATTGGTCACTAATTTTTTTTGCGTTTTGTTTTTGCATGTCAGAAATGTTTATTTCTAAATTTTGTGTAGTTATATTAGTTTACCTGGTCAAAATAAACAAGCGAGATGGGAATATATTAGGTTTTTATTAAGTTTCCTAATAATTCTGCACAGTAATAGTTACCTGCACAAACAGATATCCTCCTAAAATAGCCAAATCTAAAAAAAAAAAAACACTCCAACTTCCAAAAATATTAAGGTTTGATATTTATGAGTCTTTTGGGTTGATTGAGAACATAGTTGTTGATCAATAATAAAAATAATCCTCTTAGGGTGCTTTCACATCTGCGTTTTTCGTAATTCGCGGCAGATGCGGTGAAAAAACCGCATCTGTCGCGATTGCCGCATAACCGTTCCACTTGCGGCGCGGTTGCGGTTTTTTCTATGCAATGTATAGGCGTACTTGCGGCAGGTGCGGCAAGTGCGGTTTTGCACTTGCGGCAGGTGCGGCCGCGAAAAAAACCGCAGTATACTGCGGTTTTTTTCGCGGCCGCACCTGCCGCAAGTGCAAAACCGCACTTGCCGCAAGTCCCCCTATACATTGCATAGAAAAAACCGCAACCGCGCCGCAAGTGGAACGGTTATGCGGCAATCGCGGCAGATGCGGTTTTTTCACCGCATCTGCCGCGAATTACGAAAAACGCAGATGTGAAAGCACCCTAAAATACAACTTGCCTAATAATTCTGCACACTTAATTCTGCACATAGTTGTATAACCACAGTTTTTTTAGAACTGCTTCACACCCATGTTGCAAACAATCAACTGGCACTTATCAACTGTTATTCCAACCCAGGATGCTTTGACTATATCCTGCAATTTATTTGCATTTGTTGGCTTTACCTCAGCAATGTCATTTTGGATGTCTCCTCAAAGTCTTCTATCAGATTAAGGTCCGGGGATTGGGCTGGCCACTCCATAACCTCAATTTTGTCTGACTGGAACCAAGATTTTACTCATTTATTGGTGTGTTTAGGATTATTGCCTTGTTGAAACACCCATTTCCAGGGCATTTCTTCTACAATGTAAGGCAACATGACCTCTTCTATATTTTGATATATGCAAACTGTTCCATGGTTCCTTGTATGTGGTAAATAGTTCCAGCACCATAGTAAGAGAAACATGCCCATATAATGAAGCTTACACCACTATGATTCACTGTCTTAAGCATGTACTGTGGCTTGAATTCAGAGTTTGGGGGTCGTCTGACAAATTGTCTGTGGCCCTTGGACCCAAAATAACAATTTTACTTTTATCAGTCCACAAAATGTTTCTCCATTTCCCTTTAGGCCAGTTGATGTGTTCTTTGGCAAATTGTATCACTTCAGTACATGTCTTTTTTTAACAGTAGGACTTTGCAGGGACTTCTTGCTAATAGATTCGTTTCACATAAGCGTCTTCTAAGTATGGTATCGCAGACCTCACAGGTAACTTGGGGCTGTGTTTGATCATCCTGGAGCTGATCATTGGCTGAGCCTTTGCCATTGTGGCTAATCTTTGATCCATTTGAATAGTCGTCTTCCAAATTGTGGATGTGACTGGCTTTTTGTACTTTTTCACATAGTGGACAAGTTCAGATCAGACTAAAGCCCCTTTCACATCAGCGATTTTCGCTGATCGCGGCAGTTGCGGTGAAAAAACCGCAACTGCCGCGATTACCGCATAATGGCCGCACCCACATAATGGCTGAAACCGCACTTGCCGCACACTTAGGGCCCTTTCACATCAGCGTTATTTTTAAATCGCGGCAGATGCGGTGAAAAAACGCATCTGCCGCGATTAACGCATAACCGCGACACCTGCGGCACAGTTGCGGCAAGCCCCATGCACTGTCCATGGGGCTTGCGGTAAGGGTGCGGCAAGTGCGGTTTCGGCACTTGCGGCAGGTGCGGCCGCGAAAAAAAAAACGCAGTCAGCCGCGGTTTTTTTTTTGCGGCCGCACCTGCGGCAAGTGCCAATACCGCACCTGCCGCACCCTTACCGCAAGCCCCATAGACATTGCATGGGGCTTGCCGCAACTGTGCCGCAGGTGTCGCGGTTATGCGTTAATCGCGGCAGATGCGGTTTTTACACCGCATCTGCCGCGATTTAAAAATAACGCTGATGTGAAAGTGGCCTTACCGCAAGCCCCATAGACATTGTATGGGGCTTGCAGCAAGTGAACCGCAAGTGCGGCCGTTATGCGGTAATCGCGGCAGTTGTGTTTTTTTTCGCCGCGATCAGCGAAAACCACTGATGTGAAAGCAGCCTAAATCAGTCCCTAGGAAAAACTGTTGTTGCACACAGATATCTTGGTATTATTGGATCAGTGTGCTGTCTGTTGAGCACACACACACACAGCACACTTACTGAAAATATGGCATCTGTACAGGCCCTTAAGAAATAAAAAGCTACTTACTTGACCAGTCATAAATTTCAGTCTGATTCTTGCCACATGTGGAAGTAGGAGAAGCAGCATAAGGTTTGGTAAGTGACTGAAATACCACCATATATATTAATCCCTGGACTTGACTAGAAGGTAGAAAAAAAACATACATGTTAAAATGTGTTGTTTTTTCATATATAAATACAGTACTTGTTAAACATTTCAACATATAACTGATACATGTAGCAAATTTATAGGGGATGTGTCGGATTTCTATAAGAGGTAAATGCAAAGGATGATGTTGGTAAGTGCAGCTGATGTGATCTATCTGGACTTTGCAAAAAGCATTTGATACTGTAACACGGCAGATTTATATTGAAGCTCTAGAAGCAGAGACTATGGGAAACTATATACACATCGGTAAAGAACTGGCTAAAATACAGGAAACAAAGAATTGTCATAAATGGTACATTCTCTAAATGAGACATATGGAATAAGGTTTATGGCACACTTGAAAATATGGGTGCTCTAGAAGGGTTCAAATCAGTCAGTAGATAAAATTTGAACTCAGCACACCAAAATGAATATAAGAACTTTATTGTACAGGCAATTCAAAGAAAATGTAGCGTTTCGACCCCTGTATTTGGATCTTCGTCAGACACAATTGATTCGTGTACAGGATATGTCTTCAAGATGGAGAAAATATCAAAAATCAATGAGAGAATTATAGATATACTAGATGGTGACCCGATACGAACGCATCGGGTATTCTAGAATATATATGTAGTTTATGAAGATTTAAGAATAATGCAATGAATACACGATATCTATCTATCATCTACCTATGTGTCTATCGTGGGATATAGTCAGCAGTGGGGAACCACAAGGATCTGTGCTAGGACTGATTCTTTTTAATCTCTATATTAAATGATGTTGTAGATGGAATTGTAAATAAAATGTCTAGCTTTGCAGATAAGGTAAACAATGTTTGTACTGTGTTAGCCAGTAGATAGAAAAATATTAGAATCTGAGAGTCCTCAGTGGTTGATACCTTTTAATGGTTAACTGAAAAGAATGTAATGGCCACTTTACACGTCGCAATATCATCCCGATATTGCATACGATTTCACGGGAGCGCGCACGTTTTTGGCATTTGTCAAAGATTGCATAGTAGAAGTCACACAGGGAGATATCGGCAGGCAATGCAACTACGATGGTGTACGCCCCTTTCCCACGCTGCGTATGAGCAACCCAGAAAACGAGCATTTAACATTGGAGTGAATAGGGGAAGTTGCACTCCAAATTATAGTTGCGCCGTCACACAGCATGATCCTGCCACATCGCATATACAATATCGTACGGTTGAAGGGCTTGCACAATCTTCATGCAATATCGTAGTTAGGTTGTTTTCGCATTGCATTGCCCATTTACACGACACAACGCACAAACGATATCAACTGCAACGGCCACACCACTTCCGCCCGCCGCGTCACTGGTACACCCAGGCCGGCTTCAGAGCATGCGCAGATGGCATGCTGAAGCCGGCCTGGGTGTGCCACAGACCCAGCGACGCGGCGGCCGGAAGTGATGCGGGGCCTGCAGCACGTGACCCACTCATTGCGAGGACGCAATGGGCGGGTAATTTGAATCCATGGGAAGAAGATGCCGCCCTGGAAAGAAGACGGACAGCAGCGAGGAGACCCGCCTCGCTGACAAAGAGCCTGGAGGAACGGCCATCCGACAAGAATTTGGTAAGTATAAAAAGTGATTTAATGTGCGTGTAGTTAGTTAGATTTAGTCAGTCAGGGATGGTTAGAATAGTAATTTAAGGCTCCAGGGACAGATATTTATAGGTTAGATAGGGATTTTTTTGCTGGTTGGTTCCCTTTAATGTTGATAAATGTAGTATAATGCACCCAGGCTGGAGTAATCCTATTGCAAACATATGCATTAAATGGAAACTCAGAAGTACAGAACAGGAGGACTATGATATTCTCATTACAAGTAAGCTGAGCAGCAGTACTCAATGTGAAGCAGCAGCTGCAAACACACACAAGAGCAAACAACTAGATTATTACAAGTAATGGAAGCCCTCTCATATGATTAGAGGTTGGAAATGTTGGGCTTGTTTAACTTAGAAAACAAAAGTCTCAGAGATTTCATCTATATGTATAAATACATTTGTGGTCAATACTAAGGACTTGCACATGACTTTTTCTTCCAAAGACAATATTAAAGGCCAGGGTGGAAAAAAAAGGTGATTCCAGCAGCTAAATTGGAAAAAGTTATTTACTGTTAGAGAAGTCAGACTGTGGATTGCCCTACCGCAACAGGTAGTAATGGCAGACAGTAGAACAGTTTTTTTTTTTTTTTTTTAAAGGGCTGGATGATTTCCTCAGTACACATAACATTGTGGATTACATATAATTTAGTGACAATGTATAATTGGTGAAGAAAATATGGAGTACATATAGAGTACATATGTACAGTGCTGCTCACCATTATTGGCACCCCTTAATTATTTTTTTTATAGACTGGACAGTATCTTTAGAAATAAATGGAAATGTTCCAAAGTTATATCCTCAAGATTTTTTAATTATTGGTTCAAAGTAATACAACAATAAAACATTGTCAACCTACATGTTGCAAAAAAACCACAGAATAAACAGCATGTGCTGCAATAAAGGCACCGCTAATTAATACTTGGTGACACAACCTTCAGCATTGATGACCATCTCCAACCACTTCTTGTAGCCATCTATAAGCGCCATGCACTTCTCAGCTGGTATTTTCTCCCACTTTCCCTTTGCAGTTTGTTCAAGCTCTTGAATGTTTGCAAAGTTTTTTCCCAATGGCTGATTTCAGCTCATCCCAAAGCTTTTCAATGGGATTGAGGTCAGTTCTCATTGTTGACCATATTAAAACAGTCTATTTTTTCTTTTTCAACTATCCCTGTGTACTTTTGGATGTGTGCTTTGGGGTCATTGTTATACTGGAGGATCCATGATCTTCGACTCAAACCAAGGTTTTCTTACACTGGGTAGGATATTTTGCTCTAAAATCTCTTGGTAATTCTCTGATTTTATGATTCCTGAGATACGGTCAAGGCCTTTAGTTCCAGCTGCAGCAAAGCAACCCCACCACATTATGGATCCTCCACCATGCTTAACTGTTGGTGTGTTGTTCTTTATAAGCTTCATTGTGCCATCTGTAAACAAACTGTTGCTCTGCATTGCCAAAAGTGTCTTGTAAGGCACACAGAGGTGTGGGAGTGGAGATATGGATCCACTGGACTACTGAAGTAGAGGCTGACCTGTGACAGGAACAGGCAGAAGATGCTGGTTGTAATTAAGCAAAACACTTTAATGAAAGATGTTGCCAGTATAGTAGCAAATGATGCACATGGATGGATCAAAGTCTATGAGGAGCTTGCACGGGTCTCAGGGCTGCGAGGCAACTGGGAGACAGTCTAGGAGACGAGATGCCGGAGGTTGAGACGTGGCACTCGGGCCAATGGAATAGGCACTGTAGATGGAGTAACCTCTGGACAGGCTTATGCAGGTGTAGTGGGTTCGAGGCAACGTGGCAGAGGCACCGCAGGATGAACATGTGACTTACTGGCAAAATGATCCACAGGTACATGTGGCAAGCTCTAGAGCAAGATAAGAGAAATAAGCAACAGGGAATTCCTAAGTCTAAAGCAGGGATCGGGACAGGGACCTGAGGAAAAGTAACACAATGATGGACAGGTGGTTTTGCTCAGGTGCCTTCCTAAAGGGGAGTATGCCATATATAGATGTAGCTAGTTAGTGGGAAAATTAGGTGAAAGGAGCCCTTTAAATCTGTGGAGTGCATCCCCTAAACACACTCCTGGAGGCTCTGCAGGCAGTACTCAGGCCTCGGGAGCAGAAGGAGATGGAGGAAGGCATGGGAACGCCGAAAGGGTAAGGGGACCGGGATAAGGGAACGAGTAGGCAGCAGGGAACTGCATGATGGGCACTGGCCTCCATGCACAGTGGAGACCGACCCCGCACTAGTGGATAGGCAAAGTAGGCGCCATGGGCTGTGTTGGGCACCAACCTCTCGGGCAAGATGAGGTCAGTCCCGCAGCTCGACATGTAACAGGTCTATTTTTGTTTCATCTGTCCACAGAACATTTTCTCAGAAGGATTGTGGTTTGTCAAGGTACTCTTCGACAAAGATCAGTCATTCTTTAGTGTGCCTATAAATTTAGTTCTGTGTTAACGGGTACACGCATGGGGTGGTTTTGCACGCTTGGCATCTCATGCAAAGTGTCATTGAATGCTAAGTGGCTTGCAGCTACTTCATGGCAGTTAGTCAGGGCATAAGTCAGATAACACATTCTTTTACATTTTTTTAAACCATATCCTTTATTTCAATGTCTATCTTCCTATGTGCCTTTGCCATTCACCTTCACCGCCCCATACCCCCTCCATCACCCCTCATCCACATAAGCCCCCTCTCTCCTTCCCTCTACTTCATTGAGCCCCCATACTCTCTTCAACGTCCTGAATAATCTCAGACCACCATATTCCAGGGTATTGCATCATAAACAATGTCACAATTACAAAATCTATTTGCTCTTTTTGATTTTACTGCTGCTCCTGTCAGGTGATATATCTCCAAATCCTGGTCCACCCTCCACCAACCTCGACTCCTCCCCCACCACACATAAAAACCATCCTAACCTTATCAACATTACCTGCACACCTTCATCTCCCTCTTTTAATTGCGCTGTCTAGAATCCACGATCTGTATGCAACAAGCTTCCCTTCACCCACAACTACTTTCTCACTAACTCTCTTAATCTGCTGGCCATCACTGAAACCTGGATCCAGGATTCAGACATGGTTTCCCTTGCTGCTATTTCTCACGGCGGCTTACATTTCTCCAATACCCTGAGACCTGGGAACAGACATGGTGGTGGAGTTGGCGTACTCCTGTCCCCACAATATACTTTCCAGGTCATGCCCTCATCTCCATTACTCTCATTCCCTTCTTTTGAGGTCCTCACCATTAGGCTCTTCCACCCCTCAGAGTAGAAGTGGTATACCACCCCCAGGGTCACCCAACCAGTTCCATAACCATTTCTCTGCGTGGCTGCCACACTTCATGTCCTCAGATTGCCAACCCTTATTCTGGGAGACTTCAACATCCCCATAAAGAGTCCCATATCCCCATTTGCATTCCAGCTCCTATCTCTAACCACCTCTCTTGGCCTCTCACATCTCTCAACCTCTGAGACACACAAAGATGGTAACACCCTTGACCTGATATTTTTCCTCTCTCTGATCACATTTTCTCCTTTACACTCAAATCCTCACCCACCGCAGCACACTCCTGCCTATCACACATTCAGAAATCTACAGGCCATTAACCCTCATATACTCACAGACTCTCTCATCTCATCACTGTCCCCAATCTCCTCCTCCTCCTATCCGGACCTGGCAGTGAATCAATACAATGACACTCTCAGAAGCACCCTAGACCAAGTAGCGCCCCTCACCCTCAGAAACTCCAAACACAGAGTTAAACCGCCCTGGCTCACATCACAAACGCGATTCCTCCAGCGATGCTCTAGAAGTGCTGAATGTCTATGGAGGAAAACCTGCACACCAGAAAACTTCATTCACTATAAATTTATGCAGAGAACTTACAACTCTGCCCTCCACCTCGCCAAACAGACCTACTTCACTACCCTGGTCTCCTCACTATCCAACAACCCAAAGAAACTCTGACACCTTTCACTCTCTCCTCAGTCCTAAAGTGCAGACCCCTATCACTGACCTCTGTGCTAATGATCTGGCTTCTTACTTCACTAAGAAAATAGACACATCCGTCAGGAAATCAACTCCCAACCTCAAATCGCTGTTACCCCCTACCTCTCTCCACATTCGACCCAGTCACAGGAGTCTCCAGGCTCCTCTCTTCCTCTTGACCCCATCCCCTCACACCCACTGCAGTCTCTCTCTCCAGTGGTCACCACTCACCTAAGCAAAATCTTCAATCTCTCCCTCTCTTATGGCATCTTGCCCTCCTCCTTCAAACACTCGATCATTACTCCATTATTAAAGAACACGTCTCTCAACCCATCCTGCACAAACAACTACAGACCAGTCTCCAATCTCCCCTTCATCTCTAAACTTCTGGATTGCCTGGTCTACTCCCACCTCACTCTCTTCTAGACCCATTACAGTCTGGTTTCCACCCCCTACATTCTACAGAAACTACCATCATCAAACTGACCTTCTGACAGCAAAACGTAATGGTGACCACTCTCTGCTTATTATTCTTCTTGACCCCTCTGCAGCTTTTGACACTGTTGACCACCATCTCTTACTCTCCATGCTGCACACCATCGGCATCAAGGACACGGCTCTCTCCTGGTTCACTTCCTATCTTTCTGACCGCTCTTTCAGTGTATCATTTGCTGGCTCCACTTCCTCCCCTCTTCCTCTCACTTTTGGGGTCCCTCAGGGTTCAGTCTTTGGACCTCTCCTTCTCTTTATACAGCCCCGACTGGACAGACCATCAGCAGATTTGGCTTTCAGCACCATCTTTATGCTGATGACACACAACTATTCACTTCTTCCCCTGACTTTACTCCCACTCTAATAAAGAACACCAATGACTATCTAACCGCAGTTTCCAATATCATGTCCGCTCTCTATCTGAAACTCAACTTTTCTTAAACTGAACTTCTTCTGCTCCCACCCTCCACTAACCTCCCTAAATCTGACATCTCTCTCTGTGCGCGACACCATGATAACACCTAGGTAGCAGGCTCGCTTTTTGGGTGTTATGTTTGACTCTGTATATATAGGGTGAAGGAAAGATCAATCTCTTGCATGCTCTTGCCCCTTGCACCTGACGAACATCTCTAAAATTCGCCCCTTTCTCACCTTGGAAACCACAAAAACCCTCACTGTGGCCCTGATTCACTTCAGCTTTGACTATTGTAATTCTCTTTTGATTGACCTCCCCTGCACTAGACTCTACCCTCTCCAGTCCATCCTTAATGCAGCAGCCAGGATCACCTATCTAGCTAACCATTACTCAGACGCTTCCACTCTATGCCAGTCATTGCACTGGCTGCCTATACACTATAGGATCCAATTCAAACTGCTTGTTCTCACCCACAAAGCTCTTCACAGAGCACTACCTACCTCTCTACTCATCTCTGCCTATCACCCCAACCGTTCCCTTCGCTCTGGAAGTGACTTTAGACCCACTATTGCATTAATCCGAACCTCCTACTCCTGGCTCCAAGACTTCTCTCGAGCTGCACCAATTCTTTGGAATGCTTACCCCAAGAAATTAGGTCTATCCACAACTTACATAGTTTCAGGCGATCCCTCCGAACACATCTTTTTAGGGCGGCCTATCATGATCCCTAGTCAAAGTAATTTACACATAGCCTATCCACTCCACCTGTCTCACATGCATCATAAATAATGGTTGGTGGCCATTTATGGTGCTCCTATCTGTTCCCCATCTCCTCAAATTGACTATACCATCATTGTAAATAAGCACCTGTACTTTGTGTCACCTCCACTTCATTGTTAAATTGTAAGCTCTTATGATCAGGGCTGTCATTATTTTGCTTCAATTATTGTATTATGCTTTGTATTGTATTTTATATTGTATTTTTTTTTTGTATCCAATTGTATTTTCTGATAACCGTTTCTTATGATTGTTTGAAAGTGAACCTCTGAATTGTGAAGCGCAGCGGAATACGTTGGTGCTATATAAATAGAGATTATTATTATTCCTTTTTATGTCTTTTCTTCAGCAATGGTTTCTTTCTTCTCTTCACCTATAAAGCTCTGCTTGGTTTAAGGTGCAGCATATGGTACTTGTTGAATCCATGACCCCAGACTGTTCCAGGTTGACATTCAGGTCTATAGATGTTTGACATGATGTTTCCATTCACACCAACCTTCAGAGACATCTCTTGTCAATTCTCCTTTTTCCCCTACATCTAGGGAGGTTCTTGACAGTTCCATGCTCGGCAAACTTCTTAATAACATTGCACAGTTGAAAATGGGATACCAAGGTTTTTGGAGATGGCAATATACCCTTTGGAAGTCTTATGTTTGCTTATAATATCAGTTATGATGTCATCATACTGCTCTTTTGTCTTCATATTGTGACAATGGAACAGGGCCTGACATGTGGCTTTTTAAAACATTGAAGTCATCTTTTATTGGCTAACTCATGTCTAATTCATGTCATGTGGCCTCTGCCAATTTACCACTGGTGATTCGTATTTGTGATTTACCACAGGTGTGTCAAAATGTGTTTCCATAATAATTTAATGTAAAGGATACCAATACGAGTGTGACAGCAAGCTTTATGTTTTTCTATTTTTCCCTCCCATTCTTTTTTGTGTTACATTTTTGCTTATTATTTGCTCTTTTGTATTTAACGAGTGCTCCATGCAAAAAAGCTTTTTCACTTGATACATTTTATTAGGAGATATTCCACATTATGTACTTAAAGCATAAACGCCATTTAAATGTTTTATAACTAGATGGTGGCCCGATTCTAACGCATCGGGTATTCTAGAATATGTAGTTTATTTATGAAGATTTAAAAATAATGCAATGAATACACAGGATTTTCCCTAATCAGCGGACGCGGCTTTGTTCAATATATCTGCAGGTGTGACACCTTACCAGCGATCAGCAAGGTACAGTCACACTTGCCGACGCTCCAGTGATCCCGACAACCGATACGACCTGGTAAGGATCAGTAGAGCGTCACTACGTGATCGCTGGTTAGGTCAGTCAGATCTCACCAGCTATGCAGCAACGGTATGGCGATCGTTGGGACCTTGTCACTGTAGGGCGTAGTATTGATCTCACAGCGGAGGCCTGGTCATCTCCCGGCTGCATTGCCGCTGATGTCCATGACAGGATCAGCGATCTCACAGCAGAGGCTTGGTCGCTGCTGTGTGTCACACTGAGTGAGATCGCTAGTGCCGGTCGGGGTACTTCCGCTGTGAGCAGCCGGGAGATGACCGGCTAACGGCGGTCATCTCCCGGCTGTGTTGCCGCTGGCGTCTGTGCGGCAGGAGATGAACCATGGCTATCGTCGGGAGATAAGCGGCTAGCACCGCTGATCTCCCGATGATAGCGGTGGCGTGTGTGGTTCAAATCCCGTGCCAATTCACGGTTGGACTGCGCCTGTCGATGATTGGTCGTGGCCGGCCACGACCAATCAGCGATGCGGGATTTCCATTACAGAGAGACAGACACGATAAGGCGATTATATAGTAGGATAATATAGAGCAAGTGATTTTAATAAACTTTCTAATATACTTCATTAGAAGCTTCTGGTTGCAAATCATTCATAAACCTTCTACACGGGGTCCCCACTGCACTGAGTGTAAAACAAACATTTTCAGAAGCGGAAGAGAAGGAATTGACAAAAGGTAGCGGCACACCAAAAACCACAAAGTGCCCAGATAGGGAGGGACCCCTGCTTGGTACAATATGAAAAGATGGCAATTCAATACATGTAACAACAAGGTGATCTATTAGCAAAACAGAAACAATCACTATGACAGTGTTCAAATTGTGTGCGGGGTGCTCGGGCCGTGAATCTGGGGCCTCCGCTACATGCAAGTGCGATATCTGTAGATCATGTGATCTAAGCTCATGGGCGGCGCATGCCCGAGAACTGAATGTACAGCATAGGTGCCGATTACTTCAAAAGAAAGAGAGGAGGCGGCACCGAGGGACAGATAGGGATGATGGACAGCAGCGAGGCAGTTAAGTCTTGGGGGGAGAACACACCTACCTGTCTCAATGTGTGGTGCTGAATGGACAGCTCTTCAAATATGGCGCGGTGTCAAGTGACAGCCAATGGGAGCACAGTAGTCCACACCAAACATTTCCGACAGGGAGCAGACTCCAGCACGCTGAGGCACACCTACAGGAAATCATAGGCAACGCTCTTCTCATCACTATCGCCCTATCACACGCCACGACACGGAAATATCGCCTTACTGATTGCGGCTGATTACTGAGCACTGTTCAGGAATCAGCCAACAGGTGAGAGGCGATTTATCGCTGCGAAATTCCCCAATCACACGCCGCAACCGTGAGGCAATTTCACGGCGATTGCTCCGGGGCAACCTATCTCCTTTTTGATCTCCAGGCGATATTGCGACGTGTGAAGGTACCTACGAGCAATCGCCGTGAAATTGCCTCACGGTTACGGCATGTGATTATGTTCGAATTTACTGGAGGTTGATGATGATGTGTCAGGTCTTTTAAGTTTCACTGATAATAAAGCTGCTTTTGAACCACTAAGTGAAGTAAAAGACATGAGACCTTTTGTAGGGGGTCTCAAGTCCACTTTTTGTCCACCAATAACCCAGGGTAATGTTATCGATTTATTTGAAGAACAGGTGTCAAGAGATGTGAAAGCCCTGTTCTATGAAGCGACCCCCTACGCAGGGTGAGTGGAAAGCCTTGGAAGAGTTAAAACACTGGGATGATGTGATAGTACGTAAGGTTGACAAAGGTGGGAATGTTGTGTTGCTACAAAAATCTGATTATATGAGTGAAGCAATAAGACAACTCTCTGATCGCAAGACGTATAAAAACTTAAGTAGCGACCCCACAAATAAAATTAAAGAGAAACTGAGAATTCTTTTAAAAAAGTCAGTAGACCTAGGTATCCTGACCATGAAAGAAGTAGAAAAGTTGTACCATGAGTTTCTATGTAAACCAAACTGGTGCTATTTGCCGAGATACACAAATCGCTGACTGCGCCCCAGGAAGGCCACTCGTGTCGGGGATCAGTTCTTTGAACGAACCCCTGTCACGGTTTCTTGACTGGCAGCTGCATCCGCTGATGGTGTAATCCCGGTATATATTAAAGATACAGATGATTTTTTAAGGCCCTGAGAGGGATTGAATGGCAGGACGGTTTCCAACTCGTGTCAATTGGCGTTGAGAGCCTCTATACGAGGATCCCTCAGGACCAAGCGGTAGAGGTGGTTCAAAAGGTCCTGAGGTCAACTGACATGTCAGATCCGAAAATTGGATTTATTGTTGAGGCTTTGAAATTTGTTTTAGGCCATAATGCTTTCAAATTTATTAACCAGTGGTATATTCAATGCGATGGTACCGCTATGGGTACACCAGTAGTATGCTTACTAGCAAGTCTGTTTCTTGGAGTCATGAAAAATAAATTTGTGTATGCAATAAGTAATTCATTTTTTGAGGAATATAAAGCATTACTACCGTTATGTAGACGATGTGTTTGTGGTATGGGATGGGTCCAAAGAAGAGTTTGAACTATTTGTGGGGGTACCTAAATAAGATTAACAACATGAATATGAAGTTTACATACATGATGGGAAGTGAAGTATTGGAGTTCTTGGACATGAAAGTCATAGTCAGTGATGGGAAATTGGAGACCGAGAATTTCAGAAAGCCGACAGCCACAAATTCTGTATTGCATTATAAGAGCAATCACCCATATCATATAAAAAAGTCCCTGCCAAATAATCAAATTTACGCCTAAGAAGGATAAATAGTGCAGATGAGAGGTACTAATAACAGGTGCATGACCTAAAGAGTTGATTCGTAGCTACAGGTTACCCGGTGGATTTGATAAAAAAAAAAGCTCAGGAAAAGGTGGACACAAGATGGGAGGATTGGAAAAAAGCAGTAGGGAATCTGAAAGAAAAGAGATTTATCTTTAATTTTAGATTTAGTGCTATGGATAGAATTATCCGACAAGCCATAAACAAAAACTGGTACCTAATTGAAAGTGACAAACATTTGAGAGAGATAGCGTTGCGGAAACCATTAGTGTCACATAGAAGATGTAAGACTATAAGTGACATAGTGGTGAAGAAGAGATTATTACAGGAAAACACGTGGTTGGAGAAGCAGAGTCCTAAGGGGAATTTTAAGTGTGGCAATTGTAATTTCTGTCCCCAACATATGACTGGTATCCCAGTAAAAATTGGTCATATGCTTCATGATTTAAGGCAATTCATATTGTGTAAAACCAAAAATGTAATATATGGGATTTTGTGCCCTTGTGCAGATTCTACATAGGAAAGACAATCAGGCATCTTTATGTAAAGTTCAGAGAGCATTGTAAGTCAATTGAAATGGGCGTGGGTTCTACTAGGCTGATAGAGAAGTCCATAACAGTGATCCTAAAGCTCTTAAGTTTATAGGTTTGAAAAGAGTGGAGCTGCCTCCAAAAGGAAGGAGTGTACATAAATTACTCCTGCAACAGGAGGCTAAATGGATCATAAGACTGAGGGCCCAAGGTCAGCTGGGCTTTAATGATAAGAATGATTTGTCTGTATTTTTATAGATAACTGTAAGATGATTGAAAAGGTATATAAGGTCCTATATAAATTGGTCTGTTTTTAATATAGCATCATACTGGAACTTTATTATGTGAGGCACCGCCGGCATGGTCCCCATGGCCGGGCCGCATCACATGCAGGATCAAGGTATGATCCTGTTCACACTGGCCGGTTTTATAGTGGATGACTGTGTGAACCTGTCCGGAACACAAGGTGTTAAATGTGATAGTGAGTGCTGGAAAGCTGACACATTCATGAGCCTAATGAGCGGCTGTGAGTGGCTCATGAGATCGATGAGGCCCTGAGGAATGTAATGGGTGCTAATTGCTGACAGCCCAGGTGGGTGTGTCCTGAGTAATAGCAGCCCAGCTGGATGAGTCAGAGTGGGAGAGGAAGGCATGATATAGAGCCTGCCAGCTGAGTGATTGAGGAAACTCAGAACTCAGAGAGGCTTGAGAGATCATTCTGAGACCAGAGATCAGCCTGAGAGCATGTGGGCTGGATCATCAGCCTGAGTGCTCAGCAGTCCAAGGCTCTGTGTGTGAACATGATGGGAGCATGCTAGCTCCATGCCGGGTCGAGGACCAAGGTTGTAACAGCACCTGGAGTGGGGAAGCCGTGGCTGAACCCGGTGGATACTGGTCCGGGCATGTGGTTGAGACACGTCCGGGAAAGGAGCCCTTGGGGACACTGGGTGTACCCATGACCCAGTTAGCGAGACCCCGATCCGTGCCCGGTAAGAAAATCAGTTCCTGAATGCTTGTGTGAACTGTGCACCTTGTGTGTGAAAACATGCCAGGTGAGCGTAGCCGCCATTAGGTCCAGTGAAGGACCTGTTGAACCTTATCAGTATTGTATGGCTTTTTTAAAAGACCCAGCGAGTGAATGTAGCCCTATAGGGGCAGATGTATGAAGTGTGCCAGGCGGGCATAGACCGCCCTTGGGACCGACTCAGAGTAGTCAGTTAAAGGTCCTGATGAACCGGAATGTATGTAGCCCTTCGGGAGGCGATTTTAGGAAGTGTGCCAGGTGGGCATAGACCGCCTTTGGGTCCGACTCAGAGTAGTCAGTTAAAGGAACTGATGAACCGGAACGTATGTATGTACTAGAGGTCAGATGCAGGGTTTAATAGGGCTCCTATAGTAGGGTAACGGATGGTTGTCCCAGATACTAAGGTTTGCCAATCCCTGTTCTGAGCCCAGATGTGCCACAGTCCATGGATGGCTATATGATGGGCTGTGAGCGTGTGAAAGGACGTGTGTGGTCCATGGTGGCTTATAGGATGGATCACATACGGTGTATAAGAACCCGGTCAGGCTGGAGTCCTGATCCGGGGTAGTATGAAGCTGGGGAAATAAAGCCAGGCGGCTGGTTCCGCCATTGGGACCCATAGGGCCAGTTGATATATGGTAACTGATGTATTGTTAAATGTATATGAAATGTAGATAGGCCGGAGACGGTAGCCACCACGGGAGCGGTTGTTAGAGTTCCAATGGGGACAGAGAGGTGATTAAAGGTCCCGGGTAACTATAAGATGCTATGTGCAATATAAGTGTTATGTAATGTTATATGTAAATATATGGTGTATTTATGTATGGTGTTTATAATCAATGTGATATGTGTCAAACATGCTACCCGGGTTATGTTATTATATGTGAAAAATAAACGGGTAGACATTGGTTAAATTATAAACACGTGTTCTTGTTGTTATGCAAGCGGGTTCCCCGGGTGCTACCTCACAATTAGCATTCACTTTTATAACCCCTTATTGTTGTTTTAGAACTGTATTTGTACATGAAATTTGTATGTTCTTAATCGCACAAAGAGTTAATATTTAACTACTTGGGTGGGCATATAGAACAAGATGTGACACCCAGCCTCATTGTAATCTGTGGAAGCACCGGTAAGTGGTGCGAAACGGTCCGTCGTTTCGCACTACTTACCCCCAATCCTCCTCCCCCCACCTCCTACTATGATCACTGTACCGCTCTGATGCACTGAAAATAAAATCACTACAAACCAGGAACTGGTGAGTGCTGCCATTCTGTTTGTCTGCCTCGGAAATACAAGCTCTAACCTGGAAGTGCACCCGGGAGCCCTGGACGGCAGAAAGAGCCAGCAGTGAAGTGAGAGCGGTGTCTCTCCTGCAGAGGAGCTCAGAAAGCGAGCGGTGAGGTGGAACGAGTGGTGCCCGGCAGCCTCTACATAATAATAAGTCACAGCAGGGTCCAACACACTGGTCACAAAAATAAAAAATGAATGTGTCTTCATAGTAACACCCTCTGGAAGAAGCTAAGGCGAAACGCGTCACAGTGACCTTACATCCCTGGGGACTACTTATTGTTGTGACCTTGCACTGTAGTTCTATAGCAGTTTGACATTTGTTAGCTGCCATGTGACCCTTCATTAACAACCAGTGCAGTATTGTTTTTTTTTCAATGAAATGACTATTACACTTTAAATATTTAGTGATTTTGGCTGTTTGGAATGTTGGAAAGTATGTTTGGGGTACTTGTTTGATGCTGCAGAAGGATGAAAGTTTAGCTTCCCATGAATGTATAAAAAAGAGAGACAGTCTGCCACACTCATGTATTCTCAGCTAATTGGTTGACTCCAGGAAAAAAATGTTTTTGGAAGTTTTTCTTAGGCTGGTTTCACACTGCAGTTTTTTCACTGATCAGTGTCCATCAGTGTTTGGGTGCCAAAACCAGGAGGTGTCTCCAAAACACAGAACAGGTGTCAATCTTTCAATTATAGTTTTTCTCTACAAGTTTCCCTCCTGGTTTTGGCACACAAACCTGATGAACACTGATCAGGGAAATCATGCAGTGTGAAACCAGCCTGAGAGATAGTGGATCAGACAGGAGTGGACCAGACAGGAGTGGACCAACCGTTTCAAGGAGATTATGGAGAAGTCACACACGTCAATATCGCTTGCAATATCACTGCTGCACATGACATTGAATAGCTAGCAAGCCTAAACAATTAATTGCACTTACCCAGATATAAAAGCCAAACCTGTTGAACTGCCTTCACCAACTGGGTAGGAACACTCCACTGCTAATTCCATAGCAATTGGATAAATTGCGAACCCAAAAAATCCCAGCAAAGAACAAATAACTACCAGAAGAGGTGCGATTTTCTTCAAATTCGATACCTGAAGGTGAAGCAAATAGTTTGACAAGATATTAACATAGGAAGAATAAGATACTAACCAAAGTTATAGCTATTCTGGAAACACTTTGGCTCAGTTCCTATTGACCAGTAATCATCTGTTAGAATGGATCCTGCTGACATCCGTGGGAAAAAAGTTGTGCAAACGCAATTTATTTGTCCGTTGTTAAATAACCGAGTTTGCAGGATCTTTTTTCTTTAACATTGGAGTTTAGGGAGAACAGATCTGTTAACTAATTGCTAATTAGTCATCCGTTTTTATTTCATTTTTAAAGGATCCGTTTCAAATGAAAGATAAAAAATAATCAGTTAACAGATCTGTATTCCAAAGGCCGGCTTCACACTACGAGTGTGATCCGATCCGTGGCTGTCCGCTTGAGCCAGACAGCCCTGGACCAGATCAGCACACAGAACCGGAGGGCCCTCCGGTCCCGTGTGCAGTCGGATGCAGCTGCTGCCGCTGATGACTCCTGAACTGTCAGAAGGGGACAGCTCCGTGGTGCTGAAGTTCAGCGCCGGCCCCTCCTGACAGTTCAGGACAGCGGCTAGCTCCCTGCGAGCCGCGGTCCTGACCTATCAGCGGCGGCAGCTGCCTCCGATTGCACACGGGACCGGAGGGCAAATTAGCCCTCCGGTTCTGTGAGCTGATCCGGTCCGGGGCTGTCTGGCTCAAGCGGACAGCCACGGATCAGGTCCCAGCCGTAGTGTGAAGCCGGCCATAGACTTCATTGTAAAAAAAAAAAAAAAGGATCTTGCAGAAATTGGTTATTTCACAATGGTCAAAATAGTTGTGTTTGCACAACTTTTTGTCAACGGATCTCTGCAGGATCTCTTCTAACTGATGCTGAACGAACATGATATATATTGCCTATCAAAGTGAGAGTTCTGAAGTCCCATGCACATATTGCTTAATTTTTTCATTATTTCTAGTATTTCATCGTTTTTACAGTGTTTTTCACCCATTCTAATGCCTACTTAACACATCAATTAATCTAATATATAAAGCTGAATTTGTGTGCGTGTGCGTGTATGTATGTGTGTATATCCGGGATTGGCATCTACACCGTCGCAACTACAGCCGCAAAATTTTGCACAGTCACACGTCTGGACCCCGAGAGCGTCATAGGCTATGTTGTGAGGCGAAATTTTAACCCTGCGCGTTCCAGTTCACCAAACAATTTTGGCCCTATCTACATAATGGGATAAAAGTGAATGGTTAAGTGTTGGAGGAAAATCGACAGCTGTCAGCTATAGAGACAAAATTTTGCACAGTCACGTCTGGACCCCGGGAGCTTCATAGGCTATGTTGAGGCGAAATTTTAACCCCGCGCATTCCAATTCAACAAACAATTTTGCCCCTATCTACATAATGGGGAAACAGTGGCAGTTACCAGTTGACAGTTGTGAATGAGAGGGGCTTAATGATAGCACCAAAGACTAACAGCACATACCAGCATATAGTCACTAAGGTGGGGCCCTAACATGGGATATTCATCATGCACAGGGACATGTATACACACCACACAAAGAGTAACAGCAAGTGTATAGTCGCTAAAGTGCAGCCCCAACATTGGATACTCACCACGCACCCGAACAAACACACACACACCACAAAGATACAAACAACACAGACACACACACACACCCCCCCAAGGGGACACACACACTCTATAGCGACACATGCACTCACCCCACAGGGACACACACACACACACCACAAAGAAACACACATAACACAAACACACACACCACACAGACCCCTCCCCACCCTATAGGGACACATGCACTCAACCCACAGGGGGACACACACCACAAAGACACACGCACACCACACAAACCCCCCCACAGGGACACACACACACACCCTATAGAGACACATGCACTCACCCCACAGGGACACACACACCACAAAGAGACACACACCCACAAAGAGACACACACACCACAAAGAGACACACACACCACAAAGAGACACACACACCACAAAGAGACACACACACCACAAAGAGACACACACACCACAAAGAGACACACACACCACAAAGAGACACACACACCACAAGAGACACACACACCACAAAGACACACACAACAGAGACCCCCCCACACAGGGACACACACATACACACCCCAGGGACACACACCACACAGACAGACACAGGTGTGCACAAATCACCTCGCACAACTCGCCTCATACATGTGCTATCTTTATTTTCCAAACATAAACATCTGATTAAAAACAGCCAATTTGCAACACATGTACTATAAAGGTAATTAAGGCAGATGTCAGTCACATGAGCTGTCTATTATGTGTATGTGTGAGGTAACATATACTGCCCGGCCGGGGGGAGGGTTTACTGTTGGTTGGAGATTTATTAGGCTGCCTATAGCAATCAAGCTCTGCTTCTATTTTCCTACAGGTCATTAATATGATATATTCAAATTCTATTTTGTTATAGCTAACAGCAGTTATTTATTAACCCGGGCGTAGCCGGGTACTACAGCTAGTAAAAAATAAAACACTTTTTTTTCCCTGATGAAAGACACTTGTGCTCATACCCATAAAGTACATTATGAGCATGCAACTTCTTTAACTTATCATCATATTATAGCAAGTTATTTTCATGCATATTTCTTTACAATCACATTTTTATAATTAATGATGGCTACAACACATGGAGGTGTAAAAAAATGACTTTAAATCACCTTTACATGTGAAATAAAATTGAAAAAAAAAAAAAAAACACATTTTTTACATTGTATTTTTCAGACTAACTATTTTAAAATGTATCCTAAAATAAAATTACCGTAGTCTCTCTGAAGATCAAATAGAGAAAATGTTATATAATGCGAGAAGTTTCCCCAGATGCATTAAATTGCAAGAGAATGCATATAACTTAACACGATGGTATAGGACTCTGGAGTTCCTCCATCACTTAGGTTTTAGGTTTGAAAGAATTAAATTTATGCTTTAGATGCCCTGTAAAGGTACCGTCACACGCGGCAATATTGCTAGGCAATTTCACTTGCAATTTGCTGGTTGCAGTGAAATCATGAACACATTGTTCTATTTTGTTGCCGTGTACAAATGGAACAATGTGTCCATGATTTCACTGCAACCAGCAAATTGCCAGTGAAATTGCTAGCAAAATTGCATCGTGTCACGGTACCCTTACACTCACATTGGTCATCTAACTCATATATTCTAGCAGTGCCCGCTTCTCTCCCAATTTTGGTCAGAAATTGGCAAAACATTAAAGAATCTTGGTCTTTTGAGTACTACCCTGAAGGCAGAAGTGGTGCTCCAAGAACTTTCAACTAATGAAATATGGCCTATTACCAGTTCTGATAGTGGCAGCTAGATATCCTATATCCGTACATTGGGGTGATGCCTCCCCCACTTCTACTGCAGAGTGGATAGAGAAAGTTTATCAGATCTCACGATTGGAAAAATTTTCCAGATGGGAAACCTGCTCCCATGAAACCTATCAAAAAATTTGGCCTTGCCCTTCCCAGTTCTACCTGTCACACTTGTGAGTCGAGGGAATCAAGTTACTTGATGGTGTGATGGGCAAAGGGGGTCAGGAGAGCCTAATCTGACCCTGATGCTGGGGTCCCTGGTTTTCCCTGATCTCGGAGGTACCTCTGATGGTGAGAAGTTCTGAGCCGCCACCCTGTACCCTAAACTCCTGATTAGCCCTAGGCTGACGGCCCCTACCTCCACCCACTGGTCAAGGATCACAGCTTCTCCCACGGCAATAGAACTCAAGGAGAGGCTTCAGCACAGCAGCAAGACTTCTCAGCTCAATGACCAAGAGCCAAATATGAGCTGAACATAATGGTGAATACAGCTCTGGAGCACAACACAGGAGTCAGGACCTTCACACTAATCCCTCATGCAGCCCTTAAAGGAAAACAACACATACAGTTGCATCCAGCGATGTCAGCGCAAACTAAGTGCGTGACACTACCTCAGCATCTTTCCTTCACCCTCCCCTTCCCTTTCCACTCCCCCCCCTCCCCAATTGTTCTATGTATTTTCCAATGTTATTCCCTTACTCATTAAGACAAGATTGTTGTCCATTTATGAGTGATTTTTTTGTAACTTTTTCACAATCTGTTAAATAAAGAATTTATATAAAAAGTATTCCAAAATCTAGTAAATTGCTATACCTAATCTTAAAGGGGTTATGCTGTAATATAAAGGGAATCTGATAGGTCTCCCATGCTCTCCAGCCCACACACTCTTGCATTTTCAATATTCCCTTCATAGATTGTATGTATGTAAAGTGCTATGGAATTAATAGCTCCATACAATTATTATTATTATATATAAATTGTGATGCAGCAGCTTGATGCATTGAAAATATGTATGCTGGGACCTGTAGTTCAGCAAGTTAAAGTGATGCGTTATGCACTGGGACCTGTAGTACCAAAGGTTCAGGTAATGTATTACAAGTACAGGTGAACTAAAAGACAGGGGGTGTGTCTGACTAAGGGTGCGTTCACACACTGCATATTTGCTGCATATTTTTACGCGAGTGCTCTTGCAGTTTTTGTAGCCAAAACCAGGAGTGGTTGATTAAAACTAGCAGTGGGTGATTAAATATAGAAGTGGAGCACTTGTTTCTATTAGACTTTTCCTCTGATTGTTCCACTCCTGGTATTGGCTACAAAAACTGCAACAGCACTCGTGTAAAAATATGCAGCAAATACGCAGTGTGTGAATGCACCCTGAACCTGATTCCTAATACACCTGGTGTCTCAGGGGATATAATCTTTGTGTTCGTGTGATTACTTGTCTCTGTGTGTTTGGGCAGAAGGCCAGATCTCATGCTTTGAAGCAGGCGGTTTCTTGAAAGGCATGAGGTTCAGGGACCATGGGACCAGGGCCAGTGTACCCGGGCAAATGCCAGGGCCCTGAGCAGCTGGGGGGGCCCACTGGACATCAAGGACAAGCAGCTCTGATAGCCAAGGGCCCATCAGGGAAGGCAGCCCTGATAAGGAGGGGCCCAGCAGGGACACTCAGCCTGCAGCTGCAGAATGCGATTCATATTAGCCATGTGCCGGCTCCCATCTGCTTCTTCCTCAGCCGACTGCAGCAGTGGTGAGTCATCGCCCTGCGACCTCATCACACTACTGCAGTCATGCTAGCAGCGAGGAGCGTGGACGGTTGCCTGCTGCAATGACACGCAAGGGCAACCACTGAGGAAGACAGGAGCTCCGGGGGAGCAGAGGGAAGGTGATCATAAACTTTTTTTTTTTTTACTATGTGCAGCATGATGGGGGATTATAGAGGCTGCCACTGGGCTGCTTGGAGGTTGTACGGGGCTGCGGAGACTGCTGCTGGGTTATGGAGGCTGTGCTATGGAGGCTGTTGCTGGGGTATCTGGAGGCTGTGCTATGGAGGCTACTGGTGGAACATAGAGGCTGCTTCTGGGTTATGGAGGATGTGCTATGGAGGCTGCTGCTGAGGTATATGGAGGATGTTCTATGGAGGCTGCTGCTGGGGCATATGGAGGCTGTGCTATGGAGGCTGCTGCTCGGACATAGAGGCTACTGCTGGTTTATGGAGGCTGATGCTGAGGTATATGGAGGCTGTGCTATGGAGGCTGCTGCTGGGTTATATGGAGGCTGTGCTATGGAGGCTGCTGTTGGGGTATATGAAGGCTGTACTATGGAGGCCAATGCTGGGACATAGAGGCTGCTGCTGGGTTATGGAGGATCTGCTTTGGAAGCTGTGCTGGATATATTATTTGGAGGCTGTCCTGGGCTGTATATATATATATATAATATGGAGGGTGTGCTGTGCTGTATGTTATTTGGAGACTGTAATATACATATAACATGGAGGCTGTGCTGTATATATTATTTGGAGACTGTGCTGTGATGTATATACAATATGGAGGCTGTGCTTTGCTGTATATATTATTTTGAGGCTGCCTGTATATATTATTTGAATGCTGTCGATGCTGTGTTGTGAAGTATATATAATACTAGCTGTACTACCCGACTATGCCCGGGTTAATAATTAACTGCTGTTAGCTATAACAAAATAGAATTTGAATATGTCATATTAATGACCTGCAGGAAAATAGAAGCTGAGCTGTGATTGGTTGCTATAGGCAGCCTAATAAATCTCCAGCCAACAGTAAACCTCCCCCCGGCCGGGCAGTATATGTTACCTCACACATACACATAATAGACAGCTCATGTGACTGACATCTGCCTTAATTCCCTATATGGCACATGTGTTGCACATTGGCTGTTTTTAATGTTTATGTTTGGAAATTAAAGATAGCACACATATGAGGCGAGTTGTGCACATCTGTGTCTGTCTGTGTGGTGTGTGTGTGTCCTTGAGGTATGTGTGTGTGTCCCTGTGGGGTCAGTGCACGTGTCCCTATAGGGTGTGTATGTGTGTGTGTCCCTGTGGGGGGGTCAGTGTGGTGTGTGTGTCTCTGTGTTGTGTGTGTCTCTTTGTGGTGTGTGTCCCTGTGGGGTGAGTGCATGTGTCGCTATAGGGTGTGTGTGTGTTCCCGTGTGATGTGTGTGTGTCTCTGTGTAGTGTGCGTCTCTTGGTGGTGTGCGTGTGTGTTCGGGTGCGTGGTGAGTATCCAATGTTGGGGCTGTACCTTAGCAACTATACACTTGCTGTTACCTTTGTGTGCGTGTGTATACATGTCCTTGTGCATGGTGAATATTCCATGTTGGGGCCCCACCTTAGTGACTATATGCTGGTATGTGCTGTTAGTCTTAAGCCCCTCTCATTCACAACTGTCAACTGGTAACTGTCACTTTTTCCCCCATTATGTAGATAGGGGCAAAATTGGTAAATTGGAATGCGCGGGGTTAAAATTTCGCCTCACAACATAGCCTATGACGCTCTCGGGGTCCAGACGTGTGACTGTGCAAAATTTTGTGGCTGTAGTTGCGACGGTGTAGATGCCAATCCCGGATATACATACACACATACACACAATCAGGTTTATATATTAGATGGAGACTGCTGCTGTTCTGTATACAGTATTTGGAGGATGTGCTGTGTATATAATATGGAGGCTGTGCTTGGCTATATTTATTATTTGGATGCTGTTCTGGGCATTGGACTGTATATATTGGAGGCAGCTGCTGGACTGCCACAGCATCCAAATAATAAAATATACAGCCCAACACAGCCTCCAAATAATATATACAGCAGGGCCTTCAAATAATATATACAGCCAGCAGCTGCCTCCAAATAATATACATAGCTCAGAGCCTCTTTATTATGTATATTCAGCCCAGCACACCCTCCATATATACAGCTCGCAGCCTCTATATTATATATACAGCCCAGCAGCAGCCTCTATACTATTTACACAGCTCCGCAGTCTCCATGTTATATATACAGCCCATAATCCTCTATTATATATGCAGCCTCGCACAGCCTCAATTTTATATATAGAGCCCACCCAGGAGCCTCTATATTATAAATACACAGCCCGCATCTTCTATATTATATTTATGAATCATGGTATGTGTCAAAGGGGCCCACTGAGATTGTTTTGCCTGGTGCCCACAAAAACCTGGAGCCGGCCCTACATGGAACCTCTCTTGCTTGGGACCAGCTGGTGCCCTGGAAGGCATGAAGTCTGGAGATCATGTGCAGAGGCTAGAATGGCTCTGGAAGGAACCTGTGAGGGCTCAGTTGCAATGCTTGCAGCGACCGTTGACCTGGAACACCTGGTATGGAAGCGTGGTAACGGCCGACAGCATGGAAGGTACGCGATGAGGAGACCACAGGGGTTTTCAGGGATTTACATTCCTGCTGAGGATCTGGAAGTTGGTGATCCCAGAGAGGCAGTTTCCTGGATTCTGGACTGAGGTCCATGTGTGCTTGTTCGAATGCCTGCACTGACATATTGTAAGGCTGGCTTCACATTAGCATTCGCCGCCGCTGCGTATTGCGGCGGGCGAATGCAAGCCAACCGCAAGCACCGCCCATCTCTATGTTTAACATGGGGACGCACGGTGTATGCGGTCGGGTGCGGATGGCCGTGCGTCCCCTTTGCCCTCCATGTGTGATTTGTACGCACGCAGAGGCTTGCATACAAATCATACATTCGTGTCCGCACCGAATCTGCAACATGTTGCATACAGGTTGCAGATTCTGTGTGGCCGGGAATGTTTGTTTTGTACGCAAGCCTCTGCATACATACAAATCAAATATGGAGGGCAATGCGGACGCACGGCCATCCGCACCCGACCACATACACCATGCGTCCCCATGTTAAACATAGGGATGGGCAGTGCTTGCGGTCGGCTTGTGTTCGCCGCCAAATTACGCAGCGGCGGCGAACGCTAATGTGAAGCTGGTCTTTCAAACTGTGTAAGGTAACCATTTGTTTAAAAGAGTCTAAGTAAATAATACCAGGCGGGAATATCTGCCATTGGGACAGACTGGTACATGTCACTAATGTTCTGTTGATGTGATGTTAAATTAACTGCACTATATACGTTTTATCATGTGTTAATAACTGCTGGACTTTATTTTACATAAAAATACGACTGTTTGCCTCAATCCCACTACCATTTGAGTGTCCCCCAACATGCTCCGTGAGCAAATCACCACAATATACAGTTGTGGCCAAAAGTATTGACACCCCTGCAAGTCTGTCAGATAATACTCAGTTTCTTCCTGAAAATGATTGCAATCACAAATTCTTTGGTACTATTATCTTCATTTAATTTGTCTTCAATGAAAAAACACAAAAAGAATTATCCTAAAGCCAAATTGGATATAATTCCACACCAAACATAAAAAAGGGGGTGGACAAAAAGTATTGGCACTGTTAGAAAAAATCATGTGATGCTTCTCTAATTTGTGTAATTAACAGCACCTGTAACTTACCTGTGACACCTAAGAGGTGTTGGCAATAACTAAATCACACTTGCAGCCAGTTGACATGGATTAAAGTTGACTCAACCTCTATCCTGTGTCCTTGTGTGTACCACATTGAGCATGGAGAAAAGAAAGAAGAACAAAGAACTGTCTGAGGACTTGAGGAACCAAATTGTGAGGAAGCATGAGCAATCTTAAGTCCATCTTCAAAGACCTGAATGTTCCTGTGTCTACCATGCGCAGTGTCATTAAGAAGTTTAAAGACCATGGTCATGTGGCTAACCTGCCTAGAAGTGGACAGAAAAGAAAAATTGACGAGAGATTTCAACGCAAGATTGTGCGGATGGTGGATAAAGAACCTCGACTAACATGCAAACAAGTTCAAGCTGCCCTACAGTCCGAGGGTACAACAGTGTCAACCCGTACTATCCGTCGGCGTCTGAATGAAAAGGGACTGTATGGTAGGATACCCAGGAAGACCCCACTTCTTACCCCGAGACATAAAAAAGCCAGGCTGGAGTTTGCCAAAACTTACCTGAGAAAGCCTAAAACGTTTTGGAAGAATGTTCTCTGGTCAGATGAGACAAAAGCAGAGCTTTTTGGGCAAAAGCATCAACATAAAGTTTACAGGAGAAAAAAAGAGGCATTCAAAGAAAAGAACACTGTCCCTACAGTCAAACATGGCGGAGGTTCCCTGATGTTTTGGGGTTGCTTTGCTGCCTCTGGCACTAGACTGCTTGACCGTGTGCATGGCATTATGAAGTCTGAAGACTACCAACAAATTTTGCAGCATAATGTAGGGCCCAGTGTGAGAAAGCTGGGTCTCCCTCAGAGGTCATGGGTCTTCCAGCAGGACAATGACCCAAAACACACTTCAAAAAGCACTAGAAAATGGTCTGAGAGAAAGCACTGGAGACTTCTAAGGTGGCCAGCAATGAGTCCAGACCTGAATCCCATAGAACACCTGTGGAGAGATCTAAAAATGGCAGTTTGGAGAAGGCACCATTCAAATATCAGGGACCTGGAGCAGTTTGCCAAAGAAGAATGGTCTAAAATTCCAGCAAAGCATTGTAAGAAACTCATTGATGGTTACCGGAAGCGGTTGATCGCAGTTATTTTGGCTAAAGGTTGTGCAACCAATTATTAGGCTGAGGGTGCCAATACTTTTGTATGGCCCATTTTTGGAGTTTTGTGTGAAATGATCAATGTTTTGCCTTTTGCTTCATTCTCTTTTGTGTTTTTTCATTGAAGACAAATTAAATGAAGATAATACCAAAGAATTTGTGATTGCAATCATTTTCAGGAAGAAACTGAGTATTATTTGACAGAATTGCAGGGGTGTCAATACTTTTGGCCACAACTGTATATGAGTTTGACACAAACACATTTTCAAGAAGTATTTTGAAACTCCTTTTTTCATCTAAAAATTACCGTAAGCCTTTGACTAGTCAATGGTCTTTGGTTTCCCCAGACTAGTTGTCTCCATCAGCATGTTATCATGTCCCATGATTTGCAAAAGGCAACATCATTGCCAGCTCTCTGCAAATCTCACACGTGTGCGGCGTTCTTTAACCTTGTCATTGCGCCTTTGAAACTGTGTGTGGTTCATTGGTCAGAGTCGCACCATGCATATAAGTGAAGAAGATAGCTCATGTTCACGGAAGAGCAGAGGATCAGCCACTGGAACAGATCTTTGTCTTCCAGACATGCCCAATGTGCCTCTGAAGCAGGAAAAGGTGTGGAAGATTCCAAAGTACAGATAGAGACTTGGGCTTAGCATTATGCAAAGTAAAACCAACGAGGAGGTATGCTATTTCCTATTTTCAGTTTAGTTTTTTTCAAGAACCCCTGTGAGGTATGATAAGATGTGGTCTGAGAGGAGGTTACATGAAACAAAAGCTTTACACTCTGAGGGTATCAGGCACAGGAACACCACTAAAGAAGGTGCTAGATATTGCATTCTCTTTTTCTGAAGAGAGGTCCTCTTACTATAGTTATATTATTGCATACTTACCACAGAAAAGACTATAACCGTTAAAGCTGTCAAAGCAAAACAAATTTTCACAACTTCTGTGAACTTCTTCGTCCGATCAACATAAAGACCACATAGAAAGGCACCAATAGCCCCAAATACAATGAAAAGGGCTCCACATAAACCTGAAACAAACTGGGAAAATCAAGACTGAATTAACCTTTACTTTTTTAAGATAGAAAATAACATGTAGAGTAGAAGAATAAACATATGAACTGTGAATAGCAGATAACACATTATCTATAATATAAAACCCGAAGGTTACTTCCGTGATGGCCTCCGGACCACGGTGGTGACGTCACCAGTGCGGGGTAGCCGGGCGGCGCCTGGCTACAGGGACCGGCGGAGGAACGTTCCGGTTTCGGAAGTTCCGGCCTTCGTCCCTGCGGCTACACAGACTGGCGAAGGAACCTCTGCCCCAGTAGTGTAGCTACCGGGGGGCAGGGGGGCCAGCGCCCCAGTCCCCCCGGCATGAGGGGCCCATTGCCCGCCCCCTGGGGGAACCCGGTGCTGGCAGCCGGCTGCCACACGGCCGGAGAGGAGGGAGGACGGGACTTCCTCTCCTGCAGCTCTGGCCGCCCCTCTTCTCCTCCTCCTTACAGCAGACGCACGGCGGCCGCGGTGTGCACCCCACCACCCATGGTCCCCAGATTTCTCTGCCAGCACTCCTCCCCCCCCCGGTCCTCACATGGGGGGCCTGGGTGCAAATCTTGCCCCCGGGCCCGGAGCAGTCTAGCTACGCCACTGCTCTGCCCTCCAGCCTCCCCCGTCCTCTTGCCCTCCAGCCTCCCCCATCCTCTGCTCCCTTCACCCCTCCAGCCTCCGCTCCCTTCACCCCTCCAGCCTCCGCTCCCTTCACCCCTCCAGCCTCCGCTCCCTTCACCCCTCCAGCCTCCGCTCCCTTCACCCCTCCAGCCTCCGCTCCCCTCACCCCTCCAGCCTCCGCTCCCCTCACCCCTCCAGCCTCCGCTCCCCTCACCCCTCCAGCCTCCGCTCCCCTCACCCCTCCAGCCTCCGCTCCCCTCACCCCTCCAGCCTCCGCTCCCCTCACCCCTCCAGCCTCCGCTCTCCTCACCCCTCCAGCCTCCGCTCTCCTCACCCCTCCAGCCTCCGCTCTCCTCACCCCTCCAGTCTCCGCTCTCCTCACCCCTCCAGCCTCCGCTCTCCTCACCCCTCCAGCCTCCGCTCTCCTCACCCCTCCAGCCTCCGCTCTCCTCACCCCTCCTCACCCCTCCAGTCTCCGCTCTCCTTACCCCTCCATATGCAATGTACAATATATGTGTGGATGTAGGCACTTCGGTCACTTTGTCCGCACTTCCCTCACTTTGTACGCGCACACACACACACACACACTCCGCTATACTTACCACCGGCCCTGCGTCCGCTGCCTGGATCCTCAGTCGACATGTCACCGCCCCCAAACTACTCGATCCAATATAGCGTCCAAGATGTCTCGCCAAACTACCCGGACGACATATTGGATCCAGCCGTCCAGGGGCGGCGACATGTCGACTCACGATCCAGGTGGCGGGGAAGACGCAGGGTCGGTGGTAAGTATAGCGGAGTGTGTGTATGTGTGTGTATGTGTGTACTGACCACTCTGCCCACGGCGCTGCGCTGACCACTCTACTCTGCCCACGGCGCTGCGCTGACCACTCTACTCTGCCCACGGCGCTGCGCTGACCACTCTGCCCACGGCGCTGCACTGACCACTGACCCACCGCACTCACTGCTAACCATTGAGCCACCGCACTCACTGCTAACCACTGAGCCACCGCCCAGTGCTAACCACTGAGCCACCGCACTCACTGCTAACCACTGAGCCACCGCCCAGTGCTAACCACTGAGCCACCGCCCAGTGCTAACCACTGAGCCACCGCCCAGTGCTAACCACTGAGCCACCGCCCAGTGCTAACCACTGAGCCACCGCCCAGTGCTAACCACTGAGCCACCGCCCAGTGCTAACCACTGAGCCACCGCCCAGTGCTAACCACTGAGCCACCGCCCAGTGCTAACCACTGAGCCACCGCCCAGTGCTAACCACTGAGCCACCGCCCAGTGCTAACCACTGAGCCACCGCCCAGTGCTAACCACTGAGCCACCGCCCAGTGCTAACCACTGAGCCACCGCCCAGTGCTAACCACTGAGCCACCGTATACTCTGCTACCCACTGAGCCACCTGTATACACACAATTTCACCGCACTCCCGTAACTACCGTCTTTTTCTGGCCTGCTAATATAAGTCCCCCCCCCCAAAAATATGACCAGGGGGGGGGAAGGCGCTCCACAATATAAGTCCGCCTGGCTGAAGGGGGGGGGGGGGCGGCGAGGGGGCGCTGCGCAATGTATACCCAACGTCATCTGGCCGCGTCTGAGCGGTGATTGACGTCCCAGGTCCTGCGCTCTCATTGGCGCAGGGCCTAACCTGGGCGGGGATTGACGGAGGAACCAGGAAGTCGGCCGGGCACAGCTCCGATCACCATGAAACTGGACCGGACACCGCACCGCAGCCCAGGAAAGGAGCGGGGACACCACCGGACGGCCGGAGGACCGGGGCATGACAGCATCGGACAAGGTAAGAAGCGATGTGCATGTGTGTGTATGTGTGTGTGTGTGTGTGTGTGTGTGTGTGTGTGTGTGTATGTGTGTGTGTATGCGAGTAGGCTGAGGCTGCCAATATAAGACCCCCTCCGAAAATAAGACAGGGGGACACTTTTGGCCCCCCAAAAAATATAAGACAGGGTCTTATTTTCGGGGAAACACGGTATTAGTAAATAAACTATATATGGATTCTAGACTACCCGATTCTTTATAATCGGGCCGCCATCTAGTCATATATAATAGATGTGTGGGCCCATCCACTAATATTACCATCAGATAATGGGAAATATGGTTTATGCTCTGCAAACCACACCACATTGTACCTAGTGATGGCCACTGCTTAGTGTGATTTGTATGCCCAAGAGAATTACATACCATCATTCCAATTAATAAGTTTATGCAATATAGACAAAACTAATTTAATGATATTTTTATAATTTCATAATGTGCTTCGGCTTGATAAGCGCTAACTCCTCATCAGGGATAAAAAGGATCTAGGGATCTACTCCCGCCTTATGCGTTACCTCTCCACTCATTGTCTTCTAGATCCATTACTGTCTGGTTTCCGCCCCCTACAAAACTTCAAAACTAAAACTAACAATAATCGATCAAATAGGAGAGAATGTTGTTGATAGGACAAGTAGTCTCAATAGAAGAGAATCCTATTGGATATTCAGGGTTGGTACTTTATCTCCAGAAGGCCTCAATATTACACTTGAAAATAACATATGACAGACTCAATGTAGTATATTTATTCACAGTATTTTTTAAAAAGTTTTATTAATTTTATTTATATCAAGTCTTTTTAGACATTAGGTACATATAGATATATATAAAAGAACGAAAAAGAAAAGAAGGAAGAGAGAAAATAAAAGAATCTGGTGTTGCCTCGATCGGACGCCGATGGTTCCTCTCACTTCTGGTGCCGCTCATTAGGCACATGAATACTACTTCATTGAGCCTGGGGGCGGTCCGGAGGGGGGAGGGACGACGGCGCTGGAGCGAGTTTAGTTTGTGTTTACAGGGAAAAGGGAATGTTACAATTAGCTAGGGCTATTTTAGGAAAAAATAGAGTATAAAGTTATAAATACTTACATAAATTTATATACTCGTGTGTGTAAATATAGTTTTATTATGCATAGCGGTCGTATTTTCACGATTTTAGTAAGTAATGGAAGGCTTTCTTTTATTTTGTATAAATTTGTATCCTTGTAATCCGTCCCACCAGTCTAGGACGGGTTTTAGTCTAAGCTTTGTTATGATTTGTCTTCCCCCAATCATGAACGACATTGAAAGTACCGTATATACTCGTGTATAAGCCGACCAGTGTATAAGCCGACCCCCCTACTTTTGCCCCAAAAATCTGGAAAAACCTATTGACTCGTGTATAAGCCGAGGGTGGACCCCAGCACAGGTACACAGCCCCCAGCAGTGTGGTATACAGGCCCCCCCCAGTGGTATACAGGCCTCCCCAGTGGTAGTATACAGCAGCCCCAGTGGTAGTATACAGCAGCCCCAGTGGTAGTATACAGCAGCCCCAGTGGTAGTAAACAGCAGCCCCAGTGGTAGTAAACAGCAGCCCCAGTGGTAGTAAACAGCAGCCCCAGTGGTAGTACACAGCAGCCCCAGTGGTAGTACACAGCAGCCCCAGTGGTAGTACACAGCAGCCCCAGTGGTAGTACACAGCAGCCCCAGTGGTAGTACACAGCAGCCCCAGTGGTAGTACACAGCAGCCCCAGTGGTATACAGCAGGCCCCCAGGGGTACATATAGCAGCCCCCAGGAGGTACACAGCAGCCCCCAGGGGGTACACAGCAGCCCCCTGGGAGTACACAGCAGCCCCCTGGGGGTCCCCAGCAGCCCCCTGGGGGTACACAGCAGCCCCCAGGGGGTACACAGCAGCCCCCAGGGGGTACACAGCAGCCCCCTGGGGGTACCCAGCAGCCCCCAGGGGGTACACAGCAGCCCCCTGGGGGTCCCCAGGGGGTCCCCAGCAGCCCCCAGGGGGTACACAGCAGCTTCCTGGGGGTCCCCAGCAGCCCCCAGGGGGTCCCCAGCAGCCCCCAGGGGATCCCCAGCAGCCCCCAGGGGGTACACAGCAGCCCCCTGGGGGTCCCCAGCGGCCCCCTGGGAGTACACAGCGGCCCCCAGGGGGTCCCCAGCAGCCCCCTGGGGGTCCCCAGCAGCCCCCAAATGCTGGCACTCGCGCCCCCCTTGCAAGGGCCCCCCCGCTTCTCTTACCATTCCGGACTTCTGATCCGCGCCGCTCCTCGGTGCTTCATCCTCGCTGCTCCGTCCGTCTTCTACATCCGGGATCCCCGGCCGCGCGATGACGTCATATGCCTGCGACGGCCGGAGATCCGGATGTAGAAGACGGACGGAGCAGCGAGGATGAAGCAGCGAGGATGAAGCACCGAGGAGCGGCGCGGATCAGAAGTCCGGAATGGTAATATAACCATCGGGGGGGGGGGGGGCCCTTACAAGGGGGGGCGAGTGCCAGCATTTGGGGGCTATATGCACTGGTTCCCCCTGCCGCTGATTGACAGGGGGAAGCAGTGCATATTTAATGAGCGGCCCCACGTGACGGGGCCGCTCATACAGCAGCCTCCCCCCGCCTCCTCCAGCCTCCACAACCCCGGACACAGCCCCCCCCCCGTATTGACTCGTGTATAAGCCGAGGGGGAGACTTTTCAGCCCATTTTTGGGCTGAAAAACTCGGCTTATACACGAGTATATACGGTATATAAGTGTTTTAATTGGGTCCTGAGATTCACTTGAGAAAGACGCATACTGCGTTGAAATGCATCGTGGTTAACGGACCTGCGTGTTGTACACATTTTTATTAAAGCCTAAAGGTAATTTACTACTGGCCGTGGAGCTGTTATTATTCCCTAGCGCTTACCATATACTCTATCCTTTCTTCATTATCTTACATATCCTCCCTGCGGGGAGTGGGATGTGGAGCTGCTCTGGGCTACAGGACCTGGCCTACGTCATTTAGATAATCCTCCTGAGCTGTCACGTTATCCTGGGCAACCGAGAGAAAACGCCGAGACGCCATTATTCACACCATACCAGAAGAGTGAAATTCATTATTTCAAAGACCTCGCAAGTGTGCAGGTTAATCCAGTTGTGCGGACGGCACAACTGGTTAAGGTGAGCAATACAAAAATATACCGAGGGTAATTATTGCAAACACAGTATGGCGCAAATTGGATTTTATTTTTTACATTGGGTGTTATGTTTGACACTGATCTCTCCTTCACCCTCTATATACAATCTCTCACTACTCCTGTTGCTTGCACATGAAGAATGACTCTAGAATCCGCCCTTTTCTCATCATGGAAACAAAAAAAACCCTGAAGGTACCGTCACACGCGGCAATTTTGCAAGCAATTTCACTGGCAATTTGCTGGTTGCAGTGAAATCATGGATACATGGTTCCATTTCTACACGGCAACAAAACAGAACCAAAATTGCCGCGTGTGACGGTACCTTAAAGGCCACTTCACACACACAGATATCTGAGTCCAATATCTGAACAGATCTCTGGTTGCAGTGAAATCATGGATACATTGCTCCATGTTGTACACAGCCACAAAATTGAGCAATGTGTCCATGATTTCACTGCAACCAGAGATCTGTTCAGATATTGGACTCAGATATCTGTGTGTGTGAAGTGGCCTTAAGTGTGGCCCTGATCCATTCCCACCTTGATTAATGTAATTCTTTATTAATTGGTCTGTCCCTCACTAGACTTCCTCTAGTCCATCCTTAATGCAGCAGCCAGGGTCACCTATCTGGCTAATCATTACTCAATCACTTCTGCTCTGTCAGTCATTGCACTGGCTGCCCATATATTATAGGATCCAATTTAAATTGCTGTTCTAACCCACAAAGCTCTTCATAGCTCAGCACCTCCCTACCTCTATACCCTCATATCTGTCTATCGTTCTATCCGTTCTCTTCACACAGGAAGCGACTGTGGACTAATATCCGCACTAATCTAACCCTCCCACTCCGGGCTCTAAGACCGAGCTGACCCAATTGTATAGAATGCTCTACCCCAAGAAATTAGGACTATCCACAACTTACATAGTTTTAGGCGCTCCCTAAAAACACAGCTTTTTAGGGTGGCCTATCATTCTCCCTAATCAAAGTTATTTAGACATAGCCTATTCACTATGTGTCTTAACATTACTCTGCATCACAAAGATTGGCTGATGACCACTCATGCAGCTTTTATCTATTGTCCATTTCCTCAAGATGGCTGGACCATCATTGTAAATATAACACGTACTTTGTACTGTGTCATCCCCACCTCATTGTAAATTGCAAGCTGTTATGAGCAGGGCTGTCATT
Organism: Allobates femoralis; assembly: GCA_033576535.1. NCBI lineage: Eukaryota > Metazoa > Chordata > Amphibia > Anura > Aromobatidae > Allobates > Allobates femoralis. Next base: position 445,976,741 of record JARQOC010000003.1, read on the forward strand.
GATTTTGCTTTAAATATTGTATTTTTTTTATAACTGTTACTTATGACCGTATACAAACATCTCAATTGTAAAGTGCTGTGGAACATGTTGTAGTTATATAAATAAAAGATTATTATTATTAAAAGAACTTTCTAATAAGTGGGTTTTGTGTATCAGGGGAAACAGTATGTGAAGCCCTGGAGTAACTTGCATCGACATGACAACCACCCAAAAAAGCTAAATCAGGGGCGAAGGCACTGACTGCTTCCGACAGGTTAAGTGCTGCATGTAATGAGCCCACATGACTCCTCGGAAACCTGACTCTTCCTTGTCACATGATCCTTTCAGAGCTGCTGACTAGTGATGGGTGAACCCGAACCGTAAGGGGAACTTATCAACGAAGTCTGTGTTATTATTTAGGTTTGGCCACCCAGATAAAGTTTGCTGAAATGCTGCAGCGAAGCCAATCAGCAAGCTTTACCGGCATAAAATGGGGAATAAAGCAGTTAAATCATACTTACGGACCAGGTTCTCGCACCAATGTCACTGGTACAGTGTCCGCTCAATAAACCTTAAGAATATTTCTCTAAGTCCTCCGCCCACCCTTTGTGCCAGCATCTGTGATTGGTTGCCCTCAAACTAGTGTAAAAATAAATAAATGATGACAAAATTGTCATGGGGTCCCCCCTATTTTGGTACCCAGCGCAGATGAAACTGACAACTGAAGGCAGCAGTCGCCAGGTGTGTGCTTTATCTTGGCTGGATATCCAACTACTGGGGGCCCCATGCAGGTGTTTTTCATTTATTTAAATAAATAATTGAAAAAAATGGCATGGCATGGGGTCCCCCCAATTTTAGTACCCAGTCAAGATAAAGCAGACAGCAGGGAGGCTGGTATTCTCAGCCTGGGGAGGCCCATCATTATTAAGTCTTCCCCAGGCTGAAAAAAAAACAGGCCACAGCTGGCCCAGAAATGGCACCTCCAATATAAAGGGTTAATGACAGCTGTGATTTGCTGGCTCATGGCATGGTCTAATGGTGGGTTTACACACACCAATCATTGTATCCAATCTCTGAACCAATCTCTGGTTGCAGTGAAATCATGGACAGATTGCTCCATGTTGTACACAGCCACAAAATGGAACTATGTGTCCATGATTTCACTGCAACCAGAGATTGGTTCAGGGATTGGATACAATGATTGGTGTGTGTAAACCCACCATAAGGGTGGAGGCACACTGGCGTGAGACTCGCGCGAGTCTCACACTTGTAAAAAAAAACGCATGTCACTCGCACTGATGTTAACAAATTGGCCAGGGCACAGTGGTCCGTTTTACGCAGTCGCCTCTCGCATGTCGCCGGCAATGCGATTCCACTCGCAGCATGCTGCGTATGTGTGCGATTCCTACGAGCGTACGGCCAATGCAAGTCTATGGCGGCGTTTTTTTCTCGCATGAAGTCAGCACACCATGCGAGTTACATGCGCGAAATACGCTTGTACGTGACAGGAAGTACAAGCTGATTCCAATTCTGAAGTGCACCTGCATGCCTCCATGCCTCAAAAACACCTTACACTCGGATCGCTGTTTGTGACTGAAAAAACGCACTCGCATCGCACTCGCACTGCAAAGGCACCCCACTCGCACCGCGATCGCGGACAAATACGCGACGCAGTCGCAGAAATGGCCAGCATACAAAACGCTCCGTTTTTCACGCCCCTAGTGTGCCTCCACCCTAAGAGGCATTTTGTCAGTGAAAAAATGACCATTGTAATGTTCTGCAATGTATGTGCATTATAATACATTATACCAGTGTTCAGACTAATAAAAATCAGAGTCCATTGGAGGGACTATTTATAAGTAAAAAAAGTGAAAAAAAAATTTGAAAAAAAATCCCAAAATAAATAAAAAGAAAATATTGAATCAATAAATATGCATATTTATGTAAAACAAAAATAAACAAAAAAGTACACATTTGGTATTGCTGCGTTCAAAACAACCTGATTTATAAAACTGTCACACTAGTTAACCCCTTCAGTGAATACCTGAAGACTGGTTTCACACTGCAGTTTTTGTCCTGATCAGGTTCGATCAGGTTTGTGTGCCAAAACCAGGAGAGGAACTTGCAGAGAAAAACTACAATTGAAAGATTGACACCTGTTCTGAGTTTTGGAGACACTCCTGGTTTTAACACACAAACCGGATCGAACCTGATCAGGAAAAAAACTGCAGTGTGAAACCAGCCTAAAAAAAACTATGCTTTTTCATCATACGGCCGAAAAAAAAGTAGGATAAAACGCAATCAAAAAGTCACATTCAAGCAGAAATTGTATTGCTGAGAACATCATCTTGTCAAGCAGTAAACAAGTAATCACTCTGCTCCATCAGCAGGAAATTAAAAATGCTATAGCTCTCAGAATATAGCAATGCAAAAAAATTTGTTTCTATAAAATTGTTTTTATTGTGTAAAAGCAGCAAAACATGAAAAAATTATATAAATGTGGTATTGCTGTTATGGTACTGACCCAAAAAATAAAGCCGTCCTATAATTTTGACTACATTGTGAATGACATAAAAAAACACAAAAAACAATTCCTGAACTTCTATTTTTATATTTTTAGAATAAAAAGCGATCAAAAAATGTTATATGCCCAAAAATGGTCCCAATAAAAAAGACAAAACATTGTGTGAAAAAACGTTATTCTGTCAACAGAAAAATAAACATATTTTCCAATACAATTGTTTATATTCTGTAAAAGCAGCAAATCCTAAAAAATATATTATATATATATATATATATATATATATATATAAATCTGGTATCTCTGTCATCGCAGTGACCCAAAGAATAAAACAGTCTTATCACATATCGCTCGAAGAATAATGTGAAAAATAAAAATAATTCTTGAACTGCTGTTGATTTGTTTAATCTTCTTCCCAAAGATCGCAGTAAGGCTCGACTCACATTTATCCTACACTCTACGCCGAGCGCTTACACCATGTAAATGTCTGGAAAAAAAAGACAAAACCTCTGATGAAACATTCACTATAATGAGGTAAATGTAGTCACCTTGGGCTCAGTCTGGCCTATGATCCGCCCGGGTCCATCCTTTTAGGTGTTCATAAAAGTCAACTACAGTTTTGCGCACTTCTGAAAAGATGGACACTGTTGAACAGAGGCTAGACAAGGGGTCTCAAACTCCAGGCCTCGAGGGCCGCACACAGTGCAGGTTTTCAGGATTTCCTTAGAATTTGACAGTTGGTCATTTGATTACAAACTGTCGAATGCTATGGAAATCCTGAAGACCTGGACTGTGTGCAGCCCTCGAGGCCTGGAGTTTGAGACCCCTGGGCTAGACGAAGTCCAGAGTAATTATGCAGCCTTATTATAGTGAATGGATCCCTTGGGGGTTTCATCTGATTCCCATAATCTGGAGATTTAAATGGAATCCCAGATGTGAGTGCTCAGGGTAGAGCACAGGATAAATGTAGTCCAAAATTCTATGTAAAATGTTCCCAATAAAAGCTTCAACTCAATCCACACAAAAAACAAGGTGGTGGTCTCCATATCACTGGAAATACAAACGCTCTGGAAAAGCAAAATGTTTCCTTGCCCCCCCCCCCCCCCCCCAAAAAAAAAAAATTCCAGCTAATTCTGTACTTCCATATACAAATGGTCCCCTCCTTTCTGAGCCCCATAGTGTACATAAACTGCAGCTAAAGTCCACGTTTGTTAATACTGTGGCAATAAGAGCCTGCATAATTTACAGGGTACATGTCTTCAAAAGCACACACAGGGCACAATAATGTTCTGAGTACTATAATGTACGGAAACTATTGTAGATAGGCAATTTTCACTCAGCAACTTTCAATTTGTATTTGTTTTTGGAAATCAGAAAAAAAACTCACCGAAAAATAGCCATGTTAAACATCCATTGCACCTAGCAGGAGGCTGCCAGCTCCACTGATAGGCAACACAAGTGTCCGAATAACGGTGCTCAATCTCCTGCAACCCAAGCAATGGGGGCGGTTGTGGCGCCTGCAACCAGCCATGCTATCAAGGAGGTGATTGGTGGTTTTGGAGTTTTTTTTCTGAGTTTTATGTCCTCCTTCAGTGATTGGTTTCTAGGAAACACACAAAATGTCAAAATTGTCACCTGTAGATAAATTCCCAAAGGGGTGTAATTTAAAAAATGGGGTGACTTAAGAGGGAATTCTACTTTTATGGCACTAAGAGGCTCCCTCCTGATTCTCACTGTGTGACTAAGCAGTCCTGTACAGCCACATATGGTGTATTGAGATGTTCAGCAGAAATTGTGTGCCAATTTTGGTGCCATATTTCCCCATGTGAAAATGTATAATCTGGGGCTAAAATAACATTTTTGTGGTAAAAATGAAATAATTTTTTTTACTGCCCAGCTGTATAAAATTCTTTCAAACACCTGTAGTGGCAATATGATCACTGACCCCATAGATGTATTCATTGTGGGGTATAGATTGTAAAATGTGGTCACTTATATAGATAGTGTGCTGTTCTGGTATCTCAGGGGCTCTGCCAATGTGACATGGTACCCTCAAACTATAACAGCAAAAATTTGCATCATAATATCATGATCAGTCTGATCATTCCCCGATAGTTTTTGAGTTGGTCCCTAGAGGGGGTGCTTCATCCACTAGGATTTGGAGGGCCAATACCTTTCTTTATTCTTATCCCAACTCAAGAAAGGAATTGATAAACACTCAAAATTATTACTTTAAAGAGAACGATGGTTATGCAGTTAGTATTGAGACATTGTGGTTAGCCCATAAAACATTAGTTAGGGGCAAGTTGATTGAACTAAATTCACATCTTAAAAAACAATCTAATGCCAAACTTGCATCTCTGGTAGCTGACATTCGTACCCTAGAAGAATCACAAATAGCGTCTCCTTAGTCTACCCAGCTTAAAATCTTAAAGCTTAGAATAGAATTAAGGTCCCTTTTAATTTCTGACTATAACAAAATGATTCAGTCTTCTAAACTAAATTACTATATTTGTCACAATAAACCTAATAAATTTTTAGCCCATCGAATAAAACTGATGAGACAAAAGAGGAGGATTCTACTAATCAAAAACAAGCAGGGGTTGATTTACAGACACCCAGAAGATATTTCAAGTGAATTCCTGCACTTTTATAAAAACCTTTATAATTTAAATTTAAGTCCAGGGTCTGTACAACCCTCTCTGTTGGATATTAACTCTTTTCTGGGTTCCTTAAGCATTCGCTATCTGATTACTGAAGAGGTGGATCTTCTTAATTGTCCCTTTCAGAATTCTGAGATTACAGAAGCAGTGCAATCCCTCAAAACTGGGAAATCGCGTGGGCCCGACGGATTATCTAATGAATATTTCAAAAATTTTGCTGACATCCTGACATCTTATTTAACTAGACTTCTTAATTCGGCCTCTATGTCATCCCTTCTTCCTGCAGAAATGCAGGAAGCATTAATTACAGTCATTCCCAAGGATAAAGGGGATACCCTAAATGTCAGAGATTATAGGCCCATTTCGCTCTTAAACACTGATGCTAAAATTATAGCCAAAGTTGTTGTTAACAGACTATCTACGGTAAGTATACAACTCGCTTAATTCATACTGACCAAACGGGTTTTGTCAGTGGCAGAAGAACTATGGGCACCACAAGAAGATTATTCCATATTATATCATATGTAGAAAGGTCAAATCTTCCCACTTTGCTGATTTCTCTAGACGCCGAAAAGGCTTTTTACCGAGTAAATTGGCTGTTTTTATTTGAGTCCCTTAAAAAATTTGTTTTTTCTGGTCCCATATTTAATATTATTAGAGCTTTGTATTCCCATCCATCCGCCAAAATTCTAACAAATGTTGTGTCTGACTCCTTTAGAATTACCAATGGAACTCGACAGGGATGCCCTCTGTCCCCTAATTTATTCAATTTCTTTTTAGAACCATTGGTGGAGGCAATACGGTCACATGAGGGGATCCGGGGATGTCCATTACATGGGCGTCAACACGTTGCATCTCTATTTGCAGACGATTTACTAATTATTCTATCGGATCCTCTGGTGTCTCTTAGGAATCTGATGGACATTGTTGAGAGATTCTCTGGAGTCTCTCATTATAAATTGAATACTAATAAGACACAGGTTTTGCCCTATCATATTGAACATCACCTATTAGATATTCTAAAAACTGAATTTAATTTCTCCTGGTCACTGTCAGAAATTCCCTATTTGGGAATCACCATTACTAAACCTCTATCTAACATGGTTGATAAAAATTTATCAGATATTGTTAAATTCCTTTCGAAACATGTGTCTTATCTGTCTATTTTAGAGGTTTCCTGGACGGGACGTATTGCGGCCTATAAAATGTTGCTACTTCCCAAAATTCTATACCTCTTCCGTTCCCTCCCTGTGGTCATCCCTCAGAAATATTTTAAACGTCTCCAGGCACAACTTAGCCGATTTATTTGGCGAGGGAAATTTCCTAGAATTGCAGCTACCACTCTTAAAAAACATAAATTACATGGAGGTTTAGGTATCCCGAATCTTAGGGCCTATTATCTAGCTATCATTACTCAAATTAGTTCACGATGGTGGAGTACTGAATACTCACCATCCTGGGTAAATATAGAATGATCCATCATGAAGCAACAGAATCCTGCATTGTTTATTGTTTTATACCTCCTTAGTCCAAAAAAGAGACTTCCCCTAGAAACCCCACTTAAGACCACTATCAAGGCTTGGAGGACGTTTAATCAGACCTCTAAAACTATCTTCTCTCCAGTTTCTCCTGTCTGGCTCCTAATAGATATTTTTTCCTGGTTGTGTCCATCTCTTAATTTGACTATCTGGAAGAGTAGGAATATTAGGTATGTGTCTGACGTGTTTGATGGTGAGAGGTTAGCCTCTTTTGAGGTTGTCTCCTCGTTTCAGCCTACCTGAATCTGACAGACCTACTTGGACTTTACTGCATGAGACTTTAAACAACCCACGTCTAGATTTTACACTACCTAACAATATTGACCTCCTACTTCGTCACAGTGGAAGCCAACTTGTGTGGAAAACTAATAATATCTATAAAACTTTTAATAAGGATGTGACTTTTAATAATTCTAGATTCTATACAGTATGGGATCACCAACTTGACATTGATTATCATACTTTACATAACCAATTGCCCATCATTTAAAAAAATATTTACTCCTCTGTCCCCTGCTCAACACTTCTGGAAACTCAATATAAAGTATATACCAAGTGGTATTTTACACCTTTAAAACTGCATAAGATAGACCCTGCTGTTTCTAATTTATGTTGGAGAAAATGTGGACTAGTGGGATCTGTCCGTCATATATTTTGGTCATGCTCAAAGTTACGTTCCTTTTGGTTAGATGTCCGGTCCCTGATCAATTTAGTTTTAGATTTAGACATAGTCTTAACTTTTGACTCTGCTGTATTGTTGATTGGGATATGCGATCTCCCAAAATGTAAAAGATTCTTGGCCTTACATATCCTATTAGTAGCTAAAAATCTTATCGCCTCTAGGTGGAGGAGTGATTGTGTTCCATCCATAGAGGGCTTTATGGATTGCATAGCATTGCACAACTCATTTGAATTCACGTTTGCTCTTAGAGAGGGTATGCATGCTAGAATGAAGTACATGACGAAATGGGCGAGTTGGGTTCGAATGTATATACCGACTCTTACATTTCATCTGCCCTAATTTAGCCTGAATTTCTCCATTTATCATTTTGATTGCACTTAGTTTGCTAAGAGCTATTTAGTTGTTCTTTTTTTTAGATACTCATAATCGTCGTGTCAGTTGTAAATATTTGGTTATTTTATTTCTTCGACTTACCGTATATACTCGTGTATAAGCCGAGTTTTCCAGCCCAAAAATTGGGCTGAAAAGTCACCCCCTCGGCTTATACACGGGTCAATACGGTAATCCTATGGGTCCGGGTGCTGGGGGAGGCTGGAGGAGGCGGGGGGGGAGGCTGCTGACAGCGGCCCGTCACGTGGGGCCGCTCATTAGATATGCACGGCTCCCCCCGCCCATCACAGCGGCAGGGGGAGCCGTGCATACAGCTCCCGGTGTATACGGCAGCCCCCCAGTGTATACAGAAGCCCCAGTGGCACTCGCCCCCCCCATATTGAGAGGAGCCCCCACACTTTTCAGAGCCCCGCAGTGTATACAGAAGCCCCAGTGGCACTCGCCCCCCCATATTGAGAGGAGCCCCCACACTTTGCAGAGCCCCCCAGTGTATACAGAAGCCCCCCCCAGTGGCACTCGCCCCCCCCCATATTGAGAAGACCCCCACACTTTGCAGAGCCCCCCCGCTGCATAATCTTACCATCCAGGGTCTTCACCGCGGGTCCTGTCATCATCGCGCTGTGTTCTGGTCTCACGTGACCCGGCGCGATGACGTCATTCGACTGCGACCGCCGGGTCACAAGAGACCGGGAACACAGCGCGCGAGGATGGACTGCAGGACCTCCGGTGAAGAAGACCCTGGATGGTAATATTATGCAGCGGGGGGGCTCTGCAAAGTGTGGGGGTCTTCTCAATATGGGGGGGGCGAGTGCCACTGGGGGGGCTTCTGTATACACTGGGGGGCTCTGAAAAGTGTGGGGGCTCCTCTCAATATGGGGGGGCGAGTGCCACTGGGGCTTCTGTATACACTGGGGGGCTGCTGTATACACTCAGGGGTTCTGCAAAGTGTGGGGGCTCTTCTCAATATGGGGGGGGCGAGTGCCACTGGGGCTTCTGTATACACCGGGGGGCTCTGTAAAGTCTGGGGGCTCTTCTCAATATGGGGGGGGGGGGGCCTGCTGTATATACCCCCGGGGGCCTGCTGTATCCTGGGGGCCTGCTGTATATACCCCTGGGGGCCTGCTGTATTCCCCTGGGGCCTGCTGTATACCCCACTGCTGGGGCCTGCTGTATACCCCACTGCTGGGGCCTGCTGTATACCCCACTGCTGGGGCCTGCTGTATACCCCACTGCTGGGGCCTGCTGTATACCCCACTGCTGGGGCCTGCTGTATACCCCACTGCTGGGGCCTGCTGTATACCCCACTGCTGGGGCCTGCTGTATACCCCACTGCTGGGGCCTGCTGTATACCCCACTGCTGGGGCCTGCTGTATACCCCACTGCTGGGGCCTGCTGTATACCCCACTGCTGGGGCCTGCTGTATACCCCACTGCTGGGGCCTGCTGTATACCCCACTGCTGGGGCCTGCTGTATACCCCACTGCTGGGGCCTGCTGTATACCCCACTGCTGGGGCCTGTATACCTGTGCTGGAGTCCACCCTCGGCTTATACGCGAGTCAATAAGTTTTCCCAGTTTTTGGGGGCAAAAGTAGGGGGTCGGCTTATACACGGGTCGGCTTATACACGAGTATATACGGTATGTCTTGTCTATATTGTTTTTCTCTTATATTATTTATTCTCTGAATTTGTATACTATGCATTCATTATATTTATAATTTATGTATACGTTGAAATTCTTTCATCTCAACTTACTTTTGTTGTTTCCTTGTTGACTAATAAATATATCTTTAAACATAATATCATGATCCTTCCCTTGAATTTAGCACTGTGCCCCAAAAGTAGTTTTTTACCACATATGGGGTACTGGCGTTGTCAGGGGAAACTGCGTAACAAATTGCTTTATTTACGTCTATTTCCCCTTTTAAACATTAAAAATGTGTGGTAAAAGCAACATTTTAGTAAAAAAATGCTCATTTTTCATTTTCAGTGTGTAAGAAAATTTAGTCAGCCACCAATTGTGCATGTTCTCCCACTTAAAAAAGAGAGAGGCCTGTAATTGACATCATATGTAGAGCTCAACTATGAGACAAAATGAGAAAACAAATCCTGAAAATCACATTGTCTGATTTGAAAAGAAATTTTTTTCAAATTTTGATGGAAAATTACTATTCGGTAACCTACAAACAAGCATGATTTCTGGCTCTCACAGACCTGTAACTTCTTCTTTAAGAGGCTCCTCTGTCCTCCACTTATTACCTGCAGTACTCGGACCTGTTTGAACTTGTTATCAGCATAAGACACCTGTCCGCAACCTTATACAGTCCACAGTCCAAACTCAACTATGGTGAAGACCAAAGAGCTGTCAAAGGATACCAGAAAGAAAATTGTAGCCCTGCACCAATGCTGGGAAGACTGAATCTGCAATAGGCAAGCAGCTTGGTGTGAAGAAATCAACTGTTGGAGCAATAATTAGAAAATGGAAGACATACAAGACCACTGAATCTCCCTCGATCATCTGGGGCTCCATGCAAGATCTCACCCTGTGGGGTCAAAATAATCTCAAGAATGGTGAGCAAAACTCATACCAACAGCTGCCTATTTTTACCTGACTGGAAACTGAAAATTTAGAGAAGCCCATTTTTTTTATTATTTCATGAATTTCATGAAATAATTAAAGAAATGATGTGGGGCTTTGCCATATTTTTGGTTTCAAGCCAGGTACAACTAGGCAGCTGGGGCTGCAATCCTCAGCACTGGGTGGCCCAAGCTTTCTGGGCCCCCCTGCTGCAAACTGCAGCCTGCAGCTGCCCCAGAAAATGTTGCATTCATGGAAGTGCAATTTTATGGTGCTGTACCCTGATTCTTCCAGCTGTTCTGATGGCAGTGCCATGCTGGGAAATGATAGGGTTAATGCTGACTTTGTATAGTCAGTTGGCATTAAGCCTGAAATGTATGGTGCAGGCCAATATTAGACCCAGCCACTATGATTTTCTGGTAAATATTTAAAAAAAAACAACACAGAATTTTTTTAAATTAAAAATAGAACACAACATATTTAGTGACTTCATCTTTAATTGCAGAAAAAAAAAACCTCCCTCCAACGTAATCTGCAAGGTGTCTTCTTATGTCTAGCTCTGCTACTTCTCTGCAAGCAAACAGGTCTGCTCGCAGAGAAAGCAGGCATAGACTGACACCCAGGTGCCATGAGAAAGGTTATCTGAGTTCATGCATGAGTGTGAAGTCACATGACCCCAGCATGAGAGCAGCAGGAGCCCAGCTGTAAGTGAGCGAGAGAAGCTTCGGGTGCCATGTGATGCCAGGGTCATCTGAGTTTATGCTCATGTGTGAACTCAGATAGCCTTTCACACGGCACCCGGGTGTCCAGTCTGTGCCTGCTTTCTCTGCAAACAGACCTTTTTGTTGGCAAAGATGTAGTAGTTTTGAAGATAAGAAGACACCCTGTGGATTACGTTGGAGGGAGGGTTTTTTGGTAATTAAAGATGGAGTCCTAAAATGTGTTGTGTTTTATCGTTAATAAAAAATTTTTTGTGGTTTTCAGCATCAGGGGCCCCGAATGCTTGGGCATTACCACACTGAGAATCCCAGTTCCCAGCTACCTGGTTTTACATTGGCTGGCGATCAAAATATGGCTGGATCCCACACAATTTTTTTAATTATTTAGTTAAATAATTAAAAAAAAAAATGGGCTTCCCTGTATTTTGATTGCCAGCCAAGGTAAAGCCAGGCATCTCGTGGGATGCAAATGGTAAAGCCAGAATCCGGTCGGATGCAAGGGTAATCCTAGGCAGCTGGGGATGGCAGCCTGTAGCTGTCCACTTTATGTTCACTGAGAATCAAAAATACCATGGAGCTCTACATCATTTTTTAACTATTTATTTTTACACTACATGTGTGAGGGGCCCAACAGTATTAAAGCAGTAGGCCGCACACTGCCTCCAGTATACAACAGGAGGCCGCACACATCCCCAGTGTACAGAAGGAGCCCATATATAGCCCCTGTATACAACAGGAAGCTGCACACAGCCCACAGTATTACAGCAGGAGGCTGCACACAGCCATTCGTATACAGCAGGAGGCCACTCACAGCCCCCAGGAGGCTGCACTCTGCCTCCAGTATACAGCAGGAAACTACATATAACCCTGCGGAGGGGATCCGCAAGCTGACCGCAGCCCCTATGTTTATAATGAGAACGCATGGTGCTGCACAGGTCTGTGTATGACCGTGCGCTCCCATTCACTGCAATATGTGATTTGTACGCAGGGGGATGACATGGTCGCATTCTTGGTGCAGATGAGAGTGTGTGATTGTGTGTGATTTGTGCGCGGGCATCCGCCTGCGTACAAATCGCATATTGCAGTGAATGGGAGCGCACGGTCAAGCGCAGAGCTGCGCAGCACCGTGTGTTCTCATTATAAACATAGGGGCTGCGGAGGGTCCGCAAGTCTGAAGCCAGCCTAAATTAGGATAAAAATGTACTCTACTCCCTGACAGACATACATTTTTTGAGGTGATATACAGAACCAGAAACTTGGGCTAAATTCATTAAGAGTCAAACATCTGGAATTTGACACATCTTACTGCAGCGCACAGTTCATCAATACAAAAGGCCAGTTTAGATTAGTCAGGGCCAAAGTACAGGTATATATGCATAGCTCAAACGCAACAAATATTTTAAGACGTGATATTATGAAGGGGAACATAGACTTTTTCATACTACATTTTTTCATACATCTGAGATTAAATGTAACCAGAAGAAAAATAAATGTTACTTACATTTGAATAGCCATTGAAGCAAAGTATCTGTTCCAGAAATGCAGAGAAGGCAGTGAAAATGCCAAGACCACTTCCAAAGCAAATCATTATTATGATGTAAGCTTTATTTTTTATTAGCTGTAAGAAATAAGGACTCAATTGACAATGCAGCATTTACTGTTCCAATGCATACATTTGATTATTCTTTTACCTTTGTTAACGGTTTTGTATAACATTACAAAGTCTGGCTGCATTGGGACATGATGTCCCAAGTGGGCGGCAGCTGCAGCGTCATTTCCTGTTAATTAACCCATTGGTCCGAAGGCAGTGAGAGGCCAGCAGTGATTGGACACAGAGCTCACGTGACATCACAATATCACATGCGCCAGTTAATCAAGGGACATGAAACTGTTTGCTTCATATCTATGGAGGATGCTGCCACAGATGCTGCCTCCCACCTTCCTTCTCTGACCATTATATATCATGCTTCACCACACCTAACTTATTTACTGCATATCCAGCCTCCTATTTGTGTGTTTATATGTGTGTACATTCAGAAGTTGTATCATTATTAAGCCTGATGAAGAGGCCATAGTGTCTCGAAAGCTTGTGATTATTTACCATCCTTTCAGTTAGCCATTAAAAGGTATCAACCACTGAGGACTCATGTTATAATATTTTTCTATCTACTGGCTAACACAGTACACATTTTTTAAGTTAGCACGGGTAGGGAACTCCAGTCCTCAAGAGCCGCACACAGTGCATGTTTTCTGGATTTCCTTAGTATTGCACAGGTGATAATTGAATTACCTGCACTGGTGAGGATTCCAATCCCTGTGCAATACTAAGGAAAACCTGAAAACCTGCACTGTGTGCGGCTCTTCAGGCCTGGAGTTCCCTGACCCTGATGTATAGTAAACTAAAAAAAAGCTGTGAATCAAAGGTGTGAGTGGGGTTGTACACAGCTCAGCATTCATAGCACTTCTGCAGTAGAGAAAACAGAGATTTGAACAAAATGGCATCAAGCAGTTCAGTAAGTGACACATCTGTGGAATCAGTCTCTCTGACCCTACATTATACTGCTCTCATATTCTATAGGAAAAACCTGGTGGCATAAAAGGACAAAAGAATGTAATGTGACTATATACAGCTTACCTGTTTTAAACCAGCAAAGAAAGGCTCAGATGCAGAATTAACAGCGCTGACTGAAGGTGGGGTCGGAGGGGCCTTTTCGTGAACTCCAGCGGTTGCTAATATGCAGGCGAGTACAGCAGGAATGCCATAGACACAATGCTTTAAACCAGAATTAAAGATTACTTAACTTTTACATGGATATGATATGTTTTGTTCATCACAGTGATTAAGAATAGGTAAAAATCTAATTTGACTTACTAATATTGGAAGGTCTTTATCTGTAGATACAATTACTGGAGACAATATGTTTGCCAGGAAAATGCCAAATGGATTTGCTGGATAAAGTAGGGCAAAATGAAATACATATGAGCTTTGTTGACATATTTTCTTTGTTGATGACATCATACACAATGAATGCCATTAGTGAAATGTTACTTACACATTGAGGCAATCATGTTTGCTGTGGCACGTTGATGTTCTGGAAACCACACAGCGGCAAGCTTAGCAGGAACAAAGAGCACAAGAGGCTGCGCCACAGCACAGATACTCTGCCCCACAAACAGGTAAACCAAGTTACTGCTCCCAGTATTAATAAATGTGACAGCACTGGCAGAGCGTATTATACTGCCCGTCATATTCAACCAGGAACTGATAATTATCTGCATGGACAAGAATAAAAGGTTCAGTTACATACAGGTCAGTGAATGGCCAAATACAAGAAAAGAGGCTATGGCATTTTACCCCTAGCTTCTGGATCATCAACAACGTTTTGGTCTCCGTGCACTGGGGCAGGACTGTGGGCATATCTTTAGTGTACTATGCATAACCTTGAAGACAGGTTCTCTTTAAGGTCAAGTCCAGTATGCAGTATCTGCCACCTGTAATTCTAATGGCAGCAATGTTTTTTTTTCCTTCAATCTCGTTTCTTCAATCCTATTAAAAATACATATGGGAAAATGCTGGTAGAATGCTGGGGTGACAGAGCCATCACAGTCTCGGATACTGAGTACGGCTATAAGCAGCAGGTTCTGCAACTTATGTTTTGCAGTAGACGGCTACTTATGACCAGGGGCTGGCTGGCAAATTTGGCCTGGGGGGCAAGCACACAGCAGTGCCCCATGAGCAGTGAGCTTCAGGGGCAGAGCGGCCTCACAGACCAACATGACAGAAGGCCGGGTGGCCCCAAAACTGCTGCTTGACCACTGGTCTGGGGGCATCTGCCCCACCTGCCCCTGGGCCAGCCAGCCCGTGCTTATCACTTTCAGTCAGAAGTCAGAACAGCCTAAGGGTATGTGCACACAGTGCATTTTTGCTGCGGTTTCTGCCTGCGGTTTACCATTGGTTTTATGCTAATTTATGCTAATTTGTTCCTGCGGTTTTGATTCCCAGCAAAACCAATGTGTTTCACAGAAACGCTGTGCCCACACTTTGGTTTTGCAAGTGTCAACAACTGTCAAATCCCTGCATTTTTGGTGCGGATGGGAAAGAATTGACATGCTCCGTTTTTGCTGCAGTCAATGGAATAAACGCAGCATCAAAAACGCAGGACCTGAAATCTGCAAATCTCCTGGCAAGGACTCTAGGATCCTTGAAACCAGTTCAGGTTTTGCTGCATTCAGGACTGCTCAAAAACATCCTGCGGGCACATAGCCTAACTTTGGATTTTTTAATACAGAACACATACAACCATCTTTTAAGAGAAACAAGCCGTGAAGGGATAATGTTCATTTTATCTACCTGGTGTTCAGTTAGAAACCACATTGTTTCTATGGCTTGATATTACTACAGATGCATCTCAATGAATTAAAATATCATCAAAAGGTTAATTTATTTCAGTAATTCAATACATAAAGAGATTTCCACCGAAGAAAAAGCTGGGCTTTGTAGTCCGCGCTGGCCTCAAGAAACTTCCAGTCCAGTAAAGGGTTAATCAGGTTCTGGTTTATTTGCCTACACGTTTCGTGGCTTTAAATCTGCCACTTCATCAGGGCTTTCACATACAATGTCCACATTACAAGTATATATACTCTTTTGTTGTCATACCACGCCCAGTGACAGGTGGTTCCTGTGGAAACACCCACTTGGTAATGAAGTGCCAGATTTAAAGCCACGAAACGCGTAGGAAAATAAACCAGAAACTGATTAACCCGTTACTGGACTGGAAGTTTCTGGAGGCCAGCGCGGACTACAAAGCCAAGCTTTTTCTTCTGTGGAAATCATTTATCTTCAGTGGGCTCCTGCAGCGACCATTACCAGGCTCTCTGTATGTTGTGGCTCTCACAACCACCGCAGGTGAGTCACACCGATTGGGGGGGGACTGGACTATTTATTAAGACGATAACGCCCTATGTGCGCTCCCTATTTATCCTTTTTTAATACATAAAGTGAAATTATATTATATATATATATATATATATATATATATATACATACAGAGAGAGAGAGAGAGAGAGAGAGTGAGTTATTACAAACAGAGTGATCTATTTCAAGTGTATTTCTGTTAATGTTGATTATTATGGCTTAAAGACAATGAAAACTAAAAGGTCATTATCTAATAAAAATAAAGTAGAGAGTATGAAGGGTCTGAGAGATAAAATATTACCTGAATAGGTATCAGAGGCTTCACCTTGTGTGTTTGTGAGAGTCACAACCACTATAAAAGCATATCACAGCTGCTCCAGTCCCAGTGTGGTGGATATGGAGTAGGGAGGATGTAGGGTTAAAATAGCACTGCAGTATTCCATGACATAACAAAGGGTGAATATAATTTTGATTTATCAGTTAACGTATTTCAGGGCTCCCTGGCCCCTTACTCAGGACAAATCAATATCATATTGCTATGTTTCAGGGAGACCTGAAATGCGTTAACTAACAAATCAATATGATATTCACCCTTTGGGATTTCATTGGCTGTAAACCATAATCATCAACATTAACATAAATGAAAACTTAATATAGATCACTCTGTAATGACTCTATATAATATACGGTATGTGTTTAACTATGTATTGAATTACTGAAATAAATTAACTTTTTGATGATATTCTAATTCGTTGAGATGCAGCTGTATGTAAATCTGTGACAAGCCTTAGTCATTGCATTTCTGTTTCTTTTTATTAACTGACTTTAAAATTGCAATTCCTCTTTAATCATTTCAAGAGGTGACCTTTCTTATAGTGTAGATATGGTATAGGAGATGGTGGTTTTCCTATGCATACATACATCAAAGAGAGATTTGTTAAACGTTGCCCTATATGGGCATCTATTATATAATTACGAATGGGTTTTTTGCCCCTTTTGAGTCCGCTCACGCTGCGAGTCAGCGTGGTCATGTGGATACGCCCGAAGCATTGGCCGCGCAGCGGCCATTGCGAGCAGTTCTAAGGCGACTCGCTATGCCCGCGCAGCGGGCATGGCGAGTCGCCCTAGCAGCGCGAAGCATTGGCCGCGAAGCGGCCATTGCGAGTCAGAGACTCGCTCTGCTAGAATCCCGATGCATGTGCATCGGGCACCCAGCTAGTATAAACATATTTGGCAAGTTTTGGAAAAGTGCATGTCAATTTGTGTTGCGTTTTTCTGATCCGCTTTTCTCATGAGAGCCATTGTCAATGGGTCAAAAAAACGCAGCGGATGATCCGTTTTTGAGTGCATTTTTTTGACAGTTCCTGTTTTGCAGCAGAACAAAAGCAAAAAAAAAAAAAAAAAAAACAACGCACAGTCTGAATGTAGCCTTAGGCTAGTTTCACATTGCGTTTGTTAAATCCGATGAAAATCGGACAGCATCGGATCCGAATCAGTCCCCATGTTATCCAATGGGGATCTAATCGGATTTGGCATAATTGCCATCCAATTTGCCTCCGATTCCGATTCTGTCTGATTTGTTGCAGGAGCAAAAATTGTAGACTGCGCGATTTTGGCTCCTGAAAAAAACCGGAGAGAATCAGATCGGAGGCAAATCGGATGGCAAATATGTCAAATCCGATACGATCCAATGACTTTGACATGGGGCCCTATGGAGCAGGGTCCGAGGAAACATCTGATGTCTCCTCGGACACGATTTTAGTGTACTGAGCATGCTCAGTACATGCTCAGTACACTAAAACTATTGTGTGCTGCCTAATTTAACTGTATGTATATACATTGCGGAAGTTAAATATAACTAAAATCAAGTGTTTAAAATAAAAAATCTTTATTCTCACATGCCAGTGCTCCCCCGGCGTCCCCATCAGCTCCCGCTCGGTAAACAGGACCTGGGATGATGTCACAACTCGATCAGCTGATCGGGTCACATGAGCAGTTACCGCAGTAGCCACTCATGTGACCCGATGACGCTTCTGACATCATCGCAGGTCATGTAAAACCGATCGGGAGCTGATGGAGACGCCGGGGAGTGCTGACAGGTGAGAATAAAGATTTTTTATGTTGGAATGACAGGAGGAGCTGGGAGAACAGGGGGACAGCAGGGAGAAAACAGGGGGACAGCAGGGGACACCAGGGCGAAACAGGGGGGCAACAGGGGGACAACAAGGGGACAGCAGGGGACAACAGGGGGACAGCAGGGGACAGCGAGATGACAGGAGGCATAAAGGAGGGGGAGCGAGGTGACAGGAGACCAAACTGATCTTGCAAAATGTCGGAATCGGATGCTTATTAGGCATCCGATTGCAAGGATCAGTTTGGATCTGATGCTGTCCGATTTTCATTGGACAGCATCGGATTTAACAAAAACGCAATGTGAAACTAGCCTTAGACTCCATTCACACTGCTGGCTCTTTACTAATTAGTGATATTATAGGGAGTACCATTGGCCTCAGTGAGAGTGAGGTCGCTGGTTAGTAACATACCATATATATGAGTTTTGGTTGATTGCTCCTTCCTGTTTGTATATATCTATAGCCATTGAATCCTGCCAGCAGTGGGGAAATATATGTTAGACTGTGGCAATATGAGGATTTGTTAAGTGTAATATACATGTACTGCCTCACAGACTCTACGTGTCCGGGCGTGATCACACAGCGGCGGCCGGGGAGGAAGTCACATTATATGCATCGTGGCCACAAAATATGAACCGATTTAACTTGTAGAGAGACCAGTAATTAATACTGACTTTGAGACGCTTCCGGTTCCGGCGCCGCCATGTGCAGTCGCACTTAGAGAAGCTCCGCAGCCCTCCTCATAATATCGGGATTTCCCAGACCCCGGGACATCTTAACCGCCCGCAATGAGTGGCGGAAGGCAGAGCACACCGGCCACCATGGACCGTTACATCACCCGGGGAGGAGAAAAAGAGCAGGAAGGAGCGTTACAAGGACCGGAGGTAAAGCGCGGGAGGCGCGTGATAATGGCGGCAGGTGAAACACAGACACAGCTACAGGTTGCCCCAACGGTAATGGAGAGCGGGGGAAACAATGAAGCGAGGGAGAGATCAGATGAACTGGCTGATGAAATCCCTCCAGAGAAAGAGATGGGTGGCAAACAACAAGATCAGGGTCAGAGAGATAGCCAGGCACAGAGGGACCCAATTGCAAATACCCTTGTTACACAGCAGATTGATTATAAGCTGCTAGCAAAAGAACTGGCATTACATCTGGCAGATGAATTCAAGCAAGTAGTCTCTGACCTGGTGGCAGCTGCTACAAAAGACTTGCAAGTTAAAATCAAGCACCATGACCAACAACTGCAGGAGGCAGAGGAGAGAATTGCAGCTGCAGAGGAGAGAGAAATAGAATTGGAACAGCAAGTGCAGGATTTGCAGAAACAGTCAGCTTATGCCCTAAACAAACTTGAGGATCTAGAAAACAGAACTCGTCGAAGCAATCTTAAAATTGTAGGCCTCCCTGAGTCCATTTTACAGAACCAGCTTATTGAAGTGTTTGAAGCGGAATTGCCTAAGGAGCTGGGTCTCTCCCACAAATGCAGAACTGAGCGTACCCACAGAATAGGCCCCCCAAGAGAAGCTACTGGTGGCAATACAAATAACAGCCCGGCACGTGATAGGGACTCAAATAAGCCAAGGCATGCTATAGCCAAATATCTCAACCACAGAGACAAGGAAGAGATCCTCCGCGCCTATAAAGCTAAAAAACACCCACTCATGATTCTGGGTCACAGGGTCTCACTATTTGCTGACTATTCAATAGAAGTCACTAGGAGAAGGAGAGCATTCAGTGACGCTTGTACCACACTGTTTAAGAAAAATGTACGATTCCAGCTAAACTACCCAGCCACTCTGAGATTCAGGGGCCCAGAGGGTGAGATGGTCTCTTTCACGGATCCAGTGGAGGCCATGAAGGCAATCAATAAACGACGCACCATGATGGAAGGGCAAGGGCCAAATCTGAACAGCTCGAGATCGGGTGAGGTGGGGGAGACCCTGATACGTGATGAAAGGGGACTGGATTCCGGTTCTGGCACGCCAAGGACATATAGGTTACGGTCGGAGTCTTTGCCACGACACCCACAAGAACATTTACAATCTCCTAGACAACAACGCCAGCAAACGTCCCGGTGGAATAGGAAGAAGTGATTGACCCCATTATCCGAAAGAGTCAGAAACCATGATGACTCTATCTCCTGAAGAGGGAGTTTTTCTTTTCCTCTTGCCCCCCACCTCCCCCCCCCCCCCCCAAATTTTTTTTTTTTTTTTTTTTTTTTCTTTTCTTTCTTCCCTTTCTCCCTAGATTCGAATTTCCGGAGCACGAGATAACACTAAGAAGATGACTGAGAGACTCATTACCTCATTGCCTGGTTAGACTTTTGGATCCGAGGGGGGGGGGGGGGGGAGGAGGGAGGTAAAATGTTATATTGACTTTTAATGGTACAGATGAAGAGGAAAAGAGTGGGAGACGAGGGGGATAAAGAGCGTACTACATATGGGAGTTTTACCTTTTACTGTCTGTCGCAAATACGATGGTGACCTTACAATTGACCAACATAGCGATTTCATATACGCTTGAAAGAAATCATATCGTTGGTGTTTAAATTAATGTTTTAGTTCCTGGGGTCTGGGATCAATCCAGAGATGTTATTGATAGTATAGAGAAATATATAGAACAAAGAGGAGGGTAGAGTTTTTTTTGCTTCAGCCAGGGGGAAAAAAGCGAAGCCGTCTAAAACTACGGTTGGAGAAGGAGAGAATGACGGGGGGAAATATGTTGGGGTTGAGTTTTAGAAAAAGGGAAAATTATGCCTTATTAATGTTATTTCAATTTTATATGATACCTCCGCATTCCTGCATAAGTATAGTATCCACTATCAACTGCACTAGCCACTCAATATCAAGTTACATGATCTTCATCTGGTACCTAGAATCTTTTGACCATAATAGCCATGGTTAGATGGATTACATGGAATGTTAAGGGTCTCCGATCACCGTCAAAACGTATGATGGTGCTACGACACCTCAGGAGGCTAGGTGCAGATGTAGCTCTATTACAGGAGACACACCTCATGCAAAGCGACTACTTTAGACTTAAAAAACTGTGGGTGGGGGAAGTGTTCGGCTCAGAGGCTAATGACAGAAAAGCCGGAGTGGTGATCCTTATTAACAGATCCCTTTCTCACAAGATTTTGTCATTGTCATCAGATGACGAGGGACGATTACTTCATATGAATATTCAGATACAAAATACGACATATAGCCTATAGAACATATATGCCCCAAACACATTGCAAAAAACTTTTTTTCAAAAATTGGTTGGACAAATTATGTTGGATCAAGAAAACAATAAAATTATAGGTGGAGATTTTAATTGGGTCCTAAACGAACTGGAAGATAGAAGGAGAGAGGATTTGCTGTGTTCTATGAGGGGTGGAGAGGGTCTCCCTACCAGGCCTAACCTTTTAGAAACCTTAATTAATGGTTGCAGTATGGTTGACTCATGGCGCACGCTACATCCCCTGGAAAGGGAGTTTACCCACTTTTCTCATGCTCATAAAGCGTGGTCAAGGCTTGACATGTTTTTTGTCTCGACCTGTTTATTTCAGAGAGTGGTGGAGGCAGAACTAGGAGACATGGTGATATCTGACCATAGTCCAATGATCTTAGAAACTAAAGATACATTCTCAAAGGGAACAGACTACCTATGGAGGTTCCCGGACACGCTAACGAGAGATGAGAACTTTGGTAAACTCCTAAAGGAATGGTGGTCTGACTATTATACAAATAATGCGGAACATGCTTCTAATCCGGGACTGTTCTGGGAGGCGGCGAAGACAGTCTTGCGAGGACACATTATGGCCCATAGTATCAGACTCAAAAAGGAAGTAAAAGAAAAATATATTCTGACCAGTCTTAGAGTGAGAGAGACCTACCTCACATAAAAAAGTACCATGGACGCCTTAGAGAGAATTGGATGACGGCAAAGGAAACATTTGATAGGTGGGCAGCTAGACGAGAAGACCTTTACAGAAATTATCTAGAAATAGAATTAAATAGATATGGTGATAAAGCGGGACGTTTGCTGGCGAGACTGGCGAGAGGTAGACGATCACCACCCTCCACACTAACAATCAGAGATAAACAAGGCAATCTTTGGTCTGATCCCAAAAAAATATCACAGCTATTGGGTAACCATTATGCAACGTTATATAGTGAACAACAGAGAGAGATAGAGCCAGATAAAGCATGGTTGAACTCCATTAAAATGCCTGAGTTGACGGAAGATGAAAAACAATTTCTAAATAGTCCAATTTCGAAAAATGAAATAGAAATAGCAATCAATTCATTGAAGCCAGGAAAAGCGCCAGGACCTGACGGCTATAATGGAGCCTTTTTCAAATCTCTGAAGGAACAGATCTCCCCTAAACTGATGGGACTATATAATTCTATATTGAAAGGCTCCCCGATCCCAGAAAGAATGAATATGGCCCATATTAAACTGATTCTCAAACCAGGCAAAGACCCGTCAGACCCATCTAGCTATAGACCCATCTCCTTAATAAATCAGGATTTGAAACTTTTATCTAAAATATTAGCAGATAGATTGGCAACAATTCTTCCTAGGCTAATACAACCACATCAATCAGGATTTGTGAAGGGACGATCGACCACTACCAATATCAGAAAAGCAATGCTACTGATAGATGTAACGAGACATGGAGAGAAGAGGGAGGGGGAAGATCCAGCCATGATCACCCTAGATGCTGAAAAAGCATTTGACAATGTGAGGTGGTCATGGCTGGATTGGGTGTTAGACATTATAGGATTGGTAGGCCCCTTCCGCCAGTTTTTGAAATCCCTGTATAACAACCCGAAAGCGTGCGTTAGCATCCCGGGATTCTTGTCACAAACATTTGGACTGATGAAGGGGACTCGCCAGGGTTGCCCACTGTCCCCACTTCTCTTTAACCTGGCGATTGAACCACTAGCATTATACCTAACAACCCAGAACATTTATGAAGGCCTGAAAGTTGGAGGGAGAGAGGTTAAACTGTCCCTTTTTGCCGATGATATCGTCTTATTTGTAAATCGTCCCCAAAGAGATCTTAAAAACATATTAGACACCATAGTAAAAATAGGTAATCTATCCGGTTTTGTACTAAACAAAGACAAATGCGAAATTCTCTTTCTTAAAAATGGAGCACACAACAGAACCACAATATTGCACGGACTACCTGTAGCAAAAAATAATTTGAAATACTTAGGCATCCAGCTGGCTAGATCACCTGACTTGATATATAAATTAAATTTTCTACCAATCATAGAAAAAATAGAAAAGGAATTAGACAACTGGAAAAATCTTCCCTTATCGCTGTTAGGCCGAACTCATTTGATAAAAATGGTTAGTTTCGCGAGGCTTCTTTATCCCCTCCAGACGGTCCCACTATTACTCAAGCATAAAGATGTCAAAAGAATCAATACCGCATTTTCAAAATTTTTATGGGGAGGAAAGAGGGGGAGACTTAAACTTACAACTCTAATGCTCTCTAGAGAGGAGGGGGGACTGAAGGTTCCTGATATTAGGGGCTATAATCTAGCGTGTGTCATGAGAAATGTGCTAGACTGGATAAACTGCACTTCCAAATTCTCTGATGTGGGCCTGGAGGGGGAGTTCTCGAGACCCTGGGATCTGTCGGCCCTGCTGCACTCCTCATTGAAAGATATACCTATGAAAATTAAATGCACATCTATTTACAGGGACACAATAATGACTTGGAAGGCAGTAAGGAAAAAAATGAAGCTCTCCTGGCAGATCTCTAAACACCTGAACCCTTGGGCTGCTCCTTCCTTTCCACAAGGAGCTGAAAATCTGTTATTCAACGCATGGAAGGAGAGACCTCATGCATATAGGGGAGAAGAGATGGCTAAATGGCGAAGAAATCTTAAATAAATTTAATTTGCCAAGATCTCAATGGCTACAATGCTTACAATTACAACGACATCTCTTGTCCCGGTTGCGTGATGTCTCTAGTGAAGTAGAAGGAGGTTAATGGGAGGAAATGGTGAATAATGCACGAGAACACATGTCTATATCCTCTGTATATAACAGGCTACAGCTCACCCTACGACCTCTAGGGTCTCATGGATTGTTTTCATTGTGGAGAAGACATTTCGCAGATCCAGATCTTACTCAAAATATTTTGACAGGATGGGGTACAATAAGGAAAAATATTATAAATGAGAAGTGGAGGGATACTCAATATAGACTTATGCACGGAATAATTAAGGGCTTCAATATCCCACACTCTTCGACCAATAATGAGAGATTGTCGCATTGCCCTAAATGCAAGATTCCCTTAACCGATCTCGAGCATGGAATATGGTCTTGTTCGGAGTCAAAAAAATATTGGGAAAGAATAGGAGATCTAGCCTCAGGATTATATCCTGCTGAGAGGAGAAGTGAACCATTGTTATGGCTATTTCACTACTTGGTTAACCCCCCCTCGGATTATCAGTTACATACCCTATTCCACACAATCTCTTTAGTGGCCAAGAGGCTTCTCCTACTCCACTGGATTCGTGAGACTGTTCCCACTATTGAAATGGTACAGAATACTCTCAGGAAAACGCTAGACTTGGAATCTTTAGAGACACTAAAAAATCCCACTAAATTAACTAAAAAATTCTTCCACAAGTGGAAACCTTTCATATTACAGAATTTCTCAAGAGAAGAGATGGAAAAATGTATGATTCCTTATAAAAATACGGAGTGGTACGCTATTGAGGATTTACAAGGTACTTTAGGAAGCTTGAGATGTGGCATTTAATATTGGCTAATAATTTCAGGAGCCAATAAATTTCCGATACTATGATTGAATAATGAAAGAAAAGAATCTTTATGAATAAGGCATAATGGGAGGGGAGAGAGGGGTTTATTCTTTTGTGAGTAATTGATTTTGTTTTTGAGTTTTACCAAAACTGTCATTACTTATATACTCTGTTATCATTTTGTAAATACGACTGTCTATATTATCTTTTTTGTAAAGGCTGAAACACTAATAAAAATGATGGTTCAAAAAAAAAAAAAAATATACATGTACTATGTAATATTTACTGTAGTTGCTGAAATATATGGATCCATTATGAGGGAATGCTCTGATGTAATATTTTAATATTTTTGTAGAAAGTATTAATAAAGATTTTGAAATTACATTTGGAGATAATTTCTTTAATCATTCCTATAGAAAAAGGTTCTTTTTCTGTTGAAGCATCCATTCACACTGTGCATTATTGATCTTTTTTGCTCATCAGTTTTTGTAGCCAAAATCAGGAGTGGAACAATCAGAGGAAAAGTATAATGGAAACACATCACCACTTCTGTATTTATCACCTACTCCTGGTTTTGGCTACAAAACCTGATGAGCAAAAACAGACCAACAACGCATAGTGTGAACGGAGCATAGTGCACATAGCCTAACATTGCTTTTTTTTAGGCTGGATTCATGTGCAGAGTATTTGGGGGGGGGGGGTTTATTTGCAAAAGACACAAGTAGATCCAAAGATTGTTGGTGGATGTGTCTAATGACCCGTGGAAGTGGCAATTGCCACGAAACGGCAAGCCGTCGTCTGATGTCCTCCACCCCTCCCTCCCCCAAGCATGTTCATGGATCCTTTGCATTTGGACCTTGAATAAAAGAAACGTCACAAGCTGGTGAGTGCTGCCGTTTTATCTTTTCTCGCTATATTGCTATACATTGCTGCTATACGGACTGTGCACCACCGACGTGATTACTGCCGCTGGATTAACCCTGCATACACCTGATTAAGCTGCAAGCACTTGGATAGTGCCCAGTGTTTATTGTAAACTAAAGTAATTATTGCATAAGTGAAATTTCTTAAAACAGTTGACATACCATTATTAGATGTTGGTAACCATTTCAGCATCTTGGCATTGAGCTGGAGTCTCTGGGTCACTAGCTTCCCATTACCCAGAGACTCCAGTTCAAAACCCTAACCATGACATGCAAAGCCATCCACAACCTATCTCCTCCATGTATCTGTGACCAGTACTTATCTACACGCAGCCTGCGATCCTCTCAAGATCTCCTTCTCTACTCCCCTCTCATCCCACAACCGCATACAAGATTTGTCCTGTGGATTCCCCATACTCCGGAATTCTTTCCCGCAACACATCAGACTCTCGTCTACCCTGGAAACCTTCAAAAATAACCTGAAGACCCACCTCTTCCAACAAGCCTACAACCTGCAATGATCCTCAGTCTACCAACTGCCACACAACCAACTCTACACTCATCTACTGAATCCTCACCCATCCCTTGTAGACTGTGAGCCCTTGTGGGCAGGTTCCTCTCTCCTCCTTTACCTGTGAGTGCCTTGTATTGTTCTTGATTATTGTACTTTGCTACATATGCCCCTTTCCCATGAATAAATGGCGCTATAATAATAAATAATAATAATAACGTGCTCAGCCAGGTAATGCTCTCCTTGAAGACTGAGGACATGCTCAAAGAACAGGAGAAGCAGCTTTTGCCCCTTCATTTTAGCTGCTGTGGTGTTCTCAGCACCCAGCCGTCCACCAATCAGAACTTAGAATTACATCAAAAGGCTGCCTCCTAAGCTGACTGCAGAATGGAATGAGTACAGACATGCAGTGCAACGCTCAGTGTTATCTCGTAGGGGGCGATACAATCAGCGTTCCTGTGCAGAGACCGTACTGGTTTGGGATACTTTTTCTTGACGGCTCTCAGAACCGGCTGTGATTTCAAGAATTGGTTCCGGAGAACAGGTAAGCATCCCACCCCTGTTGGCCTAACTGCCATGGTGTGAGGACGCTGGAGATTAGAGCTCGCACCATATTATCCTGCTCTCCTGCTACCCAAAATCACCCTGATGCCAACCAGAAAGAGAGCTCCATCGGCTGACCACCAGAGCTAGATCCAGCCCGCCGGTGAGCATCGTGGGATATCTCTCCAGCTCCCAGCCTTTACCCTGGTTAGGAAGCAGACCTAAAATGGCACTGAAGCTGCAGTGTGTCTCCGGAGCTGGGAGACAGGAGATCAGAGCTGGAGCAGGGAAAGTGAGCAGGACGGGCACTGACCAAACCCCAGATGCTGAGGTATAATCCACCAGCCCAAAAGCTATTGGGAAGACGTTGAAAGGTGCCCTGGGGACAACAGTCAGGAGTACATCCCCATTACCATCCATGAGCTCAGATACTTTGGGGGCATTTTTACCATCAAACCTGGCACCAGCAGTACAGAAGGGTGTTAGTAGAGGGGATCGTGGTGCAACCGGTGGCTGCTTCTCAGGACAGTGGACTAGCCCCTCAGGTCCTGCTCACACATATCTCCTGTGGCCAAGGGGACTTTCAGGCTCTGCGTGAATTAATCATGCCTCTCCCTACAACGTCAGATCTAGACTCTATGCTGGCTAAATTGAACAATCACATCAGCAGGCAATCTCTGCTGTTCATGAGGATCTGGTGCATGTCGTAAACAGAGTTACTGTTGTATATACTCGGGAAGGCCTGGAAAAGAGAGTTGAGACTCTGGAGAAAGTGGCCCAATCCTCCACATCCTCTGTTAGAGAAATGGCCCTACTCTTGGATGACCAACAGAAGTAGGAGGAATATTAGAATCAAGGGCTTGCCCGAAAACTGGCCTCTTTGACCTCCTTCAGTCTAAAGCCTTAGCCATCTTTAATACAGGGTTGCAGTGACCCCTGGACTCTGAATGTAGATTTGACAAGTACATAAACTGGACCCAAAGGGGAGGGCGAACCATGGATCTACCAAGGGATGTTTTGCGCCGCCTTCATAATTTTTTTGATAAAGACCTGATCCTCCAAAAGGCTTGGTCTTATGGTCCAGTGGAAATGGACGGGAGCGGTGATGAGGCTCTTCCCGGACGTTTCAAGTTGCACACTAACAAAGAGACAAGCACAGATGGGGTCATCTATTTCATGTTATCATTTGTAAGGACAATTTTTTTTTTGAGGAGACACTCTGAACTATCTGCTCTATTTGACTTTTTGGGCACAGAGGAAGTTGCAGTCCCGGACTGGCTTTCTCTCAATCTGGGAGAAGGCACTTCTAACAAAAATAACAAAAGAAGAAGACCTCCCCCGCCATCTTCTGCCGACTCCCACCGGAGCTCAACGAGAAGCGTGGACAGCAGCCCGGCCTCATTGCCCCCTTTAGGAGAGAGCTCTGCCCTGAAGTTTTTTTGAAATGACAGTCACTGTATGAGGTGCAATAAAGCCCTAAATTACTTATGGTCTATCCAGTTGTATACAGAAAAAAGTTACCGTAATTCTTTGAATAAGAGATTTGAAACTTTCTAAATGAATAGATTTCTACTTGCTGTTAGTGACTCAAAACATTCTTTAGAACACACTTTTAGGCAAAGTAAGGCTGGCTTCACACTTGCAGATGGATCTGCAGCGTTTTGCAGATGCATCTGCAAGTGTGAGCATGCTGACCGCGGCCCCTATGTTTATAATAGGGCGCACCGCGGTGTGAAAGCTCTCATTCACTCCTATATGTGTACTGTCAGCAGGCGTATGCCTGCTGACAGATCACACACTCCCGTCCGCACTGTGGACGCGAGATGTAGCGTCCATGCTGCGGGCGGGAGAGTGTGATCTGTAAGCAGGCATACGCCTGCTGACAGTACACATATAGGAGTGAATGAGAGCTTTCACACCGCGTGCGCCCTATTATAAACATAGGGGCCGCGGTCAGCATGCTCACACTTGCAGATGCATCTGCAAAACGCTGCAGATCCATCTGCAAGTGTGAAGGCAGCCTAAGGTATATGTGTAGATTTCAAATGATTTTTCAATCATAGCTTCTTGATCTCAAAAAATCAGTATATATACAATTTAGGACCCTACAATTTGGTGTCTGGAAAGGTTTATTTACGTAAGGGTTAATCACTGTAAATTAAAAATTCTTCCTAATATACTCCATACTTTGGCTCCCTACCACGTTAAAAATTTGTTTGCCGTCAGTGTATTAGAACAATGCTCTGATCAAAA
This sequence comes from Allobates femoralis, assembly GCA_033576535.1. Classification (NCBI taxonomy): domain Eukaryota; kingdom Metazoa; phylum Chordata; class Amphibia; order Anura; family Aromobatidae; genus Allobates; species Allobates femoralis. Next base: position 446,005,861 of record JARQOC010000003.1, read on the forward strand.
ATGGCAAAACACTTTGTTGTGTATGTCCCAGTAACACAGCACATACAATGATGTGGTTCATTAGATCATATCTAGATTTTTACTTTGTGCTCATTTAAGTACATTTTATATTTTTGCAAGGGTGATTGCTAAGTACTGTAGGAAAACAAGTTAATGTATGCCAAGTGGACCTAAGAGAAACAATGTGCTTTTTACCCAATGATGCAGCACTAAATGCCTAGGGAGATACTTTTCTAAGATGGCTCTTATTTCCAGACTTGTATAAATGTGGCCATTGTACACTCACTGACAAACAAAGGGGTAACAGTATTATGAACTTTTGACTTTCAGTCTCCATATCTCACCATCCACTATAGCTTTGTTCATGAGACTACCTTCATTTAATAGACAATCATCTTGGCTATCTCATACATAAATTTGACTTATAACTATTTAGCATATGATTAGTTATGCAGTTTCTTGTCATTTCACTGCATTATTACTGTTTTGCTCCTGGTGTTAAGTTGATACCTAAGTGAAAGGTAAATAGTTGCAAGTCGCATTTATGTATTGATAGCTATGATGATTGTCTGTAAAATGAAGGTAGTCTCATGATCAAAGGTGTAGTGGATGGTGAGGTATGGAGCCTGAAAATCAAATGTTCAAAACACTGCTACACTTTTGCTCATCAGTGTAAGTGTACTTGTCATCGCCCCCTTCACATCACATTTTTCGGGATCTGTGGCTATCCGTTTTAAAAACGGATAGTCACGGATACGTTTTGGCCTCCCATGTATTCCTATGGGCGTGGATTGGTCCTTAATGGCCATCCGTTTGTGCAATTTTTGTCAGGGATCCTTTTTTGTCTGCTTTCTTCCGGTACCCAGAATCGGAGACTGTTGCGATTTTGGGCTGCCTTCAAAAAAGCAGACAAATGGATCAGACGCTGTCCGCTTTAAATAACATAGGGGTCTATGGAGACAGATCCGTGAAATAAATGGATCCGTAAAACGGATTTGTTTTGCTGTACTGGGCATGCTCAGAAGCAAGGTACAGTTCCTTCCAGGTCTCTCTCTCTCTTTGTAATGCATGCAAATGGACTCCCCTAATCTCTGGTCACTGTCAGACCTGTGAAAAACAAGGATCAGCGAGCATCAGTGGCATCCATGTGCACAGATCCGTGCCTGTCTGTGTGGTACTTCAAATTAAAGGGTCCACACAGACAGGCAAAAAACGCAGTGTGAAGGGGGCCTTACAGACAGTCACTCTGTTTTCAGCTTCCTTCACCCAGTCACCATTTGTACCATGACTATCACACTGTCATTGGGGTCTCACAGAAAAAAATTATAACAACGATAATATCAGTCAGTGCAGGAAAGATCCTTCATTGCTGCAGGAGTTTGTTTTCAGTTTGATAATCAACAGAGCAGATGAAGTGCAACAGACTTCGCCCTACACATGGAGGGAAGACAGAGAGTAACAAACCCTGCACTATGTTAATGTTAAATGCCATTTTTAATAAGGAATTATTATTGCAGATGCTGACATTTTTTTCTGTGTTATCACAATTCTTTGCATCAAGACTTGGCTTGATGTCTCCAACCACCACATTCCTGATTGAATATCCCCTGCTTAGGTAAGGCTGGCTTCACACCACGGCACAGTCCGGTCCGGGGCTGTCCGGTGTAAACCAGACAGCCTCGGACCGTTTTTTGGCCCATAGTAGCCTATGGGGTCAGATGGAGCCGGATGGCAGCTCTCTGCCATCCAGTTTCCATCTCTCCGGTGGAATCCAGGAGAAATCGGATTTTTCTCACCGTACACAAAAACGTTTGTGTGTCCGGGAAGAAAAATCTCCCCAAAATGCCGTATCCTGGATTCGCCCGAATTCTCCCGGATCCGAGGCAATCCGGCGCTCCCTAACATGGAAGCCTATGGGGCCGGATTGCTCCGGTCCGGAAGGATCCAGGAACCGGATACCGGCGGCTGCATGCCGTCCTGATTCATTAGCAGCTGCAGCTGCATCCGGCTGCACACAGGACCACATTTGGCCCTCCGGTTCAGTCTGCTGATCTGGTACAGGGCTGTCACGTTCATGCCTGACAGCCCCGGACCGGACTGTGCCGTGGTGTGAAGCCAGCCTAAGCTGTAGAGAACTCTTTCTGTACTTTGACCCCTGAGCCTGTTTTCACCTTTCTGACCCGTCCATTTTTTTCCAATTCTGACCAGTGTCCCTTTCCGAGGTTATATCTCTGGACACTTCATAGGATCCCAGTGATTCTGACACTGTTTTTTCGTGACATATTGGGGTTCATGTTAGTGGTAAATTCAGGATGATAATTTATATGTTTATTTGTTAAAAAATTGAAATTTGTTAAATTTGGACAATTTTGCAATTTTCAAACTTTTAATTTTTACACTGTTAAAGCATAGTTATGTCACAAAAAATACGGTAGTTAATAAATCACATTTCCCACATGTCTACTTTAGGCTATATTCACACAGTGCGCTATTTTGATTTGATGCGTTCCTTACCGATCTACTATTGCAGTGAAAATGCAGTGAAATGCAGTGATGTTGGCTGTCCCAGCCAAGTCAAAGCATTTCATAATTTGGCATACAGACACTGCGCTTTTTATGGATCTGTTCTTGGGCTCAAGAACGGATCTGTATAAAGAATGAGCATGTCAATTATTTTGTGTTAATTCTGCTGCGCTTTTACTCACCACCCCATGCTCCCACAGTGATCTCCAGCGATGTTCTCATACCTGGAGGTGGCAGGACCTGTGGCAGGACCTGGCACTACACCATGTGACTGAGTGACATCACTCAGTCAAATGCGCAGGTCCTAGAGACACCGAACACTGCAGCCTCCTGGATAAGAACATCATAGGAGATCACTGTGGGAGCACAGGGAGGGTGAGTAAATAGCAATTTCTCCCGAGAACACGGATATCCCACATTTGGTAAAAAACTACTGTTTGGGCGCACGGCAGGGCTCAGAAGGGAAGGAGCAACATTTAACACTTCAAGCAGAAATTTAGCTACAATTGTTAACCGACACCATGTTGCATTTAGAGAGACCCTGAAGTGCCTAAACGGTGGAAACCCCCCACAGGTAACCCTATTTTGGGTTTTAAATGTGTGGTGAGCGCTTTGAACCCTCATGTGCTTCATGAGCTGAGCCATGAAAAAGGAAAAGTACTTTTTTTCCCACAAAAAAAAGGTTTTTAAGCCTCAATTTTTAACTTTAATAGGAGCAAGAGGATAAAATGGATCCTAAAATTTCTTGGATCTCCATGCATCAAGTGATAACCCGGGGACCTGCCGAGACCCCAGAAGCTATCACGGATCACTTCCTGTGAGTGGTTGGCAAGCGCTGCCAACCACTCACATTGATCATTTGTGACAGCTCTCAATGTGCTGCGGCTCATCGGGACCTGTCACAAGTGATCAGACTGTGCAGCAGTGTGGCGCCCTATAGGGTAGTGTAAAATAAAGAATTAATAAAAAAATTAAGTTTTTAAAAATAAGAAAAAAAAAAAAACACAAAAGTTCAAATCACCACCCTTTTCCCCCCAATTCCAAATAAAAGTATTAAAATAATAAAAAAAAATACACATATTTGGTATTGTCGCATTCAGAAATGCCCGATCTATCAAGATATAAAATCAATCAGATCTGTAAACTGCGTAATGGAAAAAAAGGTCCAAACACCAAAATTACGTTATTTTGGTCGCCGCAACATTGCTATAAAATGCAATAACGGACAATAAAAACAGCGCAGCCACCCAAAATTGGTATCATTAAAAACGTCAGCTCAAGCCGCAAAAAATAAGCAATCACACAGCCCCAGATCCTGGAAAATGAGAACGCTACGGGTCGCAGAACATGGCGCAAAAAGTGCAAATCTTTTTCTTTTAAATTTCTGAATTTTTTTCACCACTTAGATACCAGTAAAGGTATACATGTTTGGTATCTATGAACTCGTACCGACCTGAGGCACCATACCGTTATGTCTGTTTTAGCATACCAAAACAAACGTGTAATTGCACTTTTTTTGCAATTTCATTACACTTGGAATTTGTTTCCCATTTCCCTGTACACTATATGGTAAAATAAATGATTTCATCTGAAAGTACAACTTGTCCCGCAAAAAACAAGTCCTGATATATCTATACTAGCTGTGAGCCCGATGCAAATGCATCGGGTGTCTAGAATACTATACTTTGTATGAGGATTACCGCAAGCGCGCCGCAAGTGTAACGACTCGCTGGCGCCGACCAATTAGAAGCGCGGCTCAGGCAGCGACTCGCAATGGCCTCGCGGCCATTGCTCGCGCTACCTGACCGGTAAATCGTTAACTTTGAGGCCGAGCCTCTGGTTCGATTTTCGGCCAGCGACTCGCAATGGCCATTGCTCGTACTCAGCCTGCGCGAGCAATGGCCTCGCGGCCATTGCTCGCGCAGGCCAGCGACTCGCATTGCTCGTACTCAGCCTGCGCGAGCAATGGCCTCGCGGCCATTGCTCGCGCAGGCCAGCGACTCGCATTGGCCGCTAAGCGGCCAATGCTTCGCCGTGCTGACGTCACAGAGTGACATAGCCACGGTCTTTTCGGGGACCGACACGGAAGTGCCTACGGCAATTATATAGTAGATACTGTACATTGCATATGGAGGGGTGAGGAGAGCGGAGGCTGGAGGGGAGAGCGGAGGCTGGAGGGCAGAGGCTGGAGGGCAGAGGCTGGAGGGGAGAGCGGAGGCTGGAGGGGAGAGCGGAGGCTGGAGGGGAGAGGGTAAAGGGGAGAGCGGAGGTTGGAGGGCAGAGGTTGGAGGGCAGAGGTTGGAGGGCAGAGGTTGGAGGGCAGAGGTTGGAGGGCAGAGGCTGGAGGGCAGAGGCTGGAGGGCAGAGGCTGGAGGGCAGAGGCTGGAGGGCAGAGGCTGGAGGGCAGAGGCTGGAGGGCAGAGGCTGGAGGGCAGAGGCTGGAGGGCAGAGGCTGGAGGGCAGAGGCTGGAGGGCAGAGGCTGGAGGGCAGAGGCTGGAGGGCAGAGGCTGGAGGGCAGAGGCTGGAGGGCAGAGGCTGGAGGGCAGAGGCTGGAGGGCAGAGGCTGGAGGGCAGAGGCTGGAGGGGAGAGGCTGGAGGGGAGAGGCTGGAGGGGAGAGCGGAGGCTGGAGGGGAGAGGGTAAAGGGGAGAGCGGAGGTTGGAGGGCAGAGGTTGGGAGGGCAGAGGTTGGAGGGCAGAGGTTGGAGGGCAGAGGTTGGAGGGCAGAGGTTGGAGGGCAGAGGTTGGAGGGCAGAGGTTGGAGGGCAGAGGTTGGAGGGCAGAGGTTGGAGGGCAGAGGTTGGAGGGCAGAGGTTGGAGGGCAGAGGTTGGAGGGCAGAGGTTGGAGGGCAGAGGTTGGAGGGCAGAGGTTGGAGGGCAGAGGTTGGAGGGCAGAGGTTGGAGGGCAGAGGTTGGAGGGCAGAGGTTGGAGGGCAGAGGTTGGAGGGCAGAGGTTGGAGGGCAGAGGTTGGAGGGCAGAGGTTGGAGGGCAGAGGTTGGAGGGCAGAGGTTGGAGGGCAGAGGTTGGAGGGCAGAGGTTGGAGGGCAGAGGTTGGAGGGCAGAGGCTGGAGGGCAGAGGCTGGAGGGCAGAGGCTGGAGGGCAGAGGCTGGAGGGCAGAGGCTGGAGGGCAGAGGCTGGAAGGGAGAGGGAGCTGGAGGGAAAGGCTGGAGGGGAGAGCGGATGCTGGAGGGCAGAGGCTGGAGGGAGAGCGGAGGCTGGAAAGGAGAGCGGAGGCTGGAAAGGAGAGCGGAGGCTGGAGGGGAAAGCGGAGGCTGGAGGGCAGAGCAGAGGCTGGAGGGAGAGGCTGGAGGGGAGAGGCTGGAGGGGAGAGGCTGGAGGGGAGAGGCTGGAGGGGAGAGGCTGGAGGGGAGAGGCTGGAGGGGAGAGGCTGGAGGGGAGAGGCTGGAGGGGAGAGGCTGGAGGGGAGAGGCTGGAGGGAGAGGCTGGAGGGGAGAGGCTGGAGGGGAGAGGCTGGAGGGAGAGGCTGGAGGGGAGAGGCTGGAGGGCAGAGGCTGGAGGGCAGAGGCTGGAGGGCAGAGGCTGGAGGGCAGAGGCTGGAGGGCAGAGGCTGGAGGGCAGAGGCTGGAGGGCAGAGGCTGGAGGGCAGAGGCTGGAGGGGAGAGGCTGGAGGGGAGAGCGGAGGTTGGAGGGCAGAGGCTGGAGGAGAGAGGCTGGAGGGCAGAGGCTGGAGGGCAGAGGCTGGAGGGCAGAGGCTGGAGGGCAGAGGCTGGAGGGGAGGGCAGAGGCTGGAGGGCAGAGGCTGGAGGGCAGAGGCTGGAGGGCAGAGGCTGGAGGGCAGAGGCTGGAGGGAGAGGCTGGAGGGGAGAGGCTGGAGGGGAGAGCGGAGGGTTGGAGGGCAGAGGCTGGAGGGGAGAGGCTGGAGGGCAGAGGCTGGAGGGGAGAGGCTGGAGGGGAGAGCGGAGGCTGGAGGGCAGAGGCTGGAGGGCAGAGGCTGGAGGGGAAAGGCTGGAGGGGAGAATGGAGGCTGAAGGGCAGAGCGGAGGCTGGAGGGGAGAGCGGAGGCTGGAGGGAGAGCGGAGGCTGGAGGGGAGAGGTTGGAGGGGAGAGCGGAGGCTGGAGGGCAGAGCAGAGGCTGGAGGGGAGAGGTGAGGGCAGAGCAGAGGCTGGAGGGCAGAGCAGAGGCTGGAGGGCAGAGCAGAGGCTGGAGGGCAGAGCAGAGGCTGGAGGGCAGAGCAGAGGCTGGAGGGGAGAGGTTGAGGGGAGAGCGGAGGCTGGAGGGGAGAGGTTGGAGGGAGAGCGGAGGCTGGAGGGCAGAGCAGAGGCTGAGGGGAGAGGTTGGAGGGAGAGCAAGGCTGGAGGGCAGAGCAGAGGCTGGAGGGGAGAGGTTGGAGGGCAGAGCAGAGGCTGGAGGGCAGAGCAGAGGCTGGAGGGCAGAGCAGAGGCTGGAGGGCACGAGCTGGAGAGGCTGGAGGGCAGAGCAGAGGCTGGAGGGCAGAGCAGAGGCTGGAGGGCAGAGCAGAGGCTGGAGGGCAGAGCAGAGGCTGGAGGGCAGAGCAGAGGCTGGAGGGCAGAGCAGGAGGCTGGAGGGCAGAGCGGAGGCTGGAGGGCAGAGCGGAGGCTGGAGGGCAGAGCGAGGCTGGAGGGCAGAGCGGAGGCTGGAGGGCAGAGCGAGGCTGGAGGGCAGCGGAGGCTGGAGGGCAGAGCGAGGCTGGAGGGCAGAGCGGAGGCTGGAGGGCAAGGAGGCTGGAGGCAGAGCGGAGGTGGAGGGAGCGGAGGCTGGAGGGCAGAGCGGAGGCTGGAGGGCAGAGCGAGGAGGCTGGAGGGCAGAGCGAGGCTGGAGGGCAGAGCGGAGGCTGGAGGGCAGAGCGGAGGCTGGAGGCAGAGCGAGGCTGGAGGCAGAGCGGAGGCTGGAGGGCAGAGCGGAGGCTGGAGGGCAGAGCGAGGTGGAGGCAGAGCGGAGGCTGGAGGGCAGAGCGGAGGCTGGAGGGCAGAGCGAGGCTGGAGGGAGAGCGGAGGCTGGAGGGCAAGGAGGCTGGAGGAGAGGAGGCTGAGGCAGAGCGGAGGCTGGGGGGCAGAGCGGAGGCTGGAGGGCAGAGCGAGTGGAGGCAGAGCGGAGGTGGAGAGAGCGGAGGCTGGAGGGAGAGCGGAGGTGGAGGAGAGGCTGGAGGGCGAGAGGCTGGAGGGGAGAGCGGAGGGGAGGGAGAGGCTGGAGGGAGAGGCTGAGTGGGAGAGGCTGGAGGGGAGAGGCTGGAGGGGAGAGGCTGGAGGGAGAGCATAGGGAGGCTGGAGGTGAGGCGGAGAGAGGCTGGAGGAGGGCTGAGGAGCGAGGCTGGAGGGCTGAGCAGGGAGAGCAAGGCTGGAGGGAGAGCAGAGGCTGGAGGGAGAGCAGAGGCTGGAGGGGAGCAGAGGCTGGAGGGGAGTAGCGAGAGGCTGGAGGGAGAGAGAGGCAGAGGCTGGAGGGGCTGAGGAGAGAAGGCTGGAGGGGAGAGCAGAGGCTGGAGGGGAGAGCAGAGGCTGGAGGGGAGAGCAGAGGCTGGAGGGAGAGCAGAGGCTGGAGGGGAGAGCAGAGGCTGGAGGGAGAGCAGCGGAGCGGCTGGAGGGGAGAGCAGAGGCTGGAGGGAGAGCAGAGGCTGGAGGGGAGAGCAGAGGCTGGAGGGGAGAGGCAGAGGCTGGAGGGAGAGCAGAGGCTGGAGGGGAGAGCAGAGGCTGGAGGGGAGAGCAGAGGCTGGAGGGGAGAGCAGAGGCTGGAGGGAGAGCAGAGGCTGGAGGGAGAGCAGAGGCTGGAGGGGAGAGCAGAGGCTGGAGGGGAGAGCAGAGGCTGGAGGGGAGACAGAGGCTGGAGGGGAGAGCAGAGGCTGGAGGGGAGAGCAGAGGCTGGAGGGGAGAGCAGAGGCTGGAGGGGAGAGCAGAGGCTGGAGGGGAGAGCAGAGGCTGGAGGGGAGAGCAGAGGCTGGAGGGGAGAGCAGAGGCTGGAGGGGAGAGCAGAGGCTGGAGGGGAGAGCAGAGGCTGGAGGGGAGAGCAGAGGCTGGAGGGGAGAGCAGAGGCTGGAGGGGAGAGCAGAGGCTGGAGGGGAGAGCAGAGGCTGGAGGGAGAGCAGAGGCTGGAGGGGAGAGCAGAGGCTGGAGGGGAGAGCAGAGGCTGGAGGGGAGAGCAGAGGCTGGAGGGAGAGCAGAGGCTGGAGGGGAGAGCAGAGGCTGGAGGGGAGAGCAGAGGCTGGAGGGGAGAGCAGAGGCTGGAGGGGAGAGCAGAGGCTAGAGAGGGGAGAGCAGAGGCTGGAGGGGAGAGCAGAGGCTGGAGGGGAGAGCAGAGGCTGGAGGGGAGAGCAGAGGCTGGAGGGAGAGCAGAGGCTGGAGGGGAGAGCAGAGGCTGGAGGGGAGAGCAGAGGCTGGAGGGGAGAGCAGAGGCTGGAGGGGAGAGCAGAGGCTGGAGGGGAGAGCAGAGGCTGGAGGGGAGAGCAGAGGCTGGAGGGGAGAGCAGAGGCTGGAGGGAGAGGCAGAAGGGCTGGAGGGGAGAGCGAGGCTGGAGAGGAGAGGCTGGAGGGAGAGGCTGGAGGCGAGAGGCTGGAGGGCAGAGGCTGGAGGGCAGAGGCTGGAGGGCAGAGGCTGGAGGGGAGAGGCTGGAGGGGAGAGGCTGGAGGGGAGAGGCTGGAGGGGAGAGGCTGGAGGGGAGAGGCTGGAGGGGAGAGCGGAGGCTGGAGGGGAGAGGCTGGAGGGGAGAGCGGAGGCTGGAGGGGAGAGCGGAGGCTGGAGGGGAGAGCGGAGGCTGGAGGGGAGAGCGGAGGCTGGAGGGGAGAGCGGAGGCTGGAGGGGAGAGCGGAGGCTGGAGGGGAGAGCGGAGGCTGGAGGGGAGAGCGGAGGCTGGAGGGGAGAGCGGAGGCTGGAGGGGAGAGCGGAGGCTGGAGGGAGAGCGGAGGCTGGAGGGGAGAGCACAGGCTGGAGGGGAGAGCACAGGCTGGAGGGGAGAGCGGAGGCTGGAGGGGAGAGCGGAGGCTGGAGGGCAGAGGCTGGAGCGCAGAGGCGTAGCTGGCATGCTCCGGGCCCTGGGGCAAGATCAGCACCCAGGACCCCCATGTGAGGACCGGGGGGGGTGCTGTCAGACAGATGTGAGGGCCGGGGGGAGTGCAGACTCACCGCGGCCGGCGTGCGTGTGCTGTAGGAGGAGAGGAGGGGCGGGCAGAGCTGCCGGACAGGAAGTTCCGTCCTCCCTCCTCTCCGGGCGCACGGCTGGTGTCAGCACGGGGCCCCCCAGGGGGTGGAGGCAATGGGCCCCTCATGCCGAGTGGCACGATGCGCTAGGCCCCCCTGCCCACCCGCTAGCTACGGTACTGGCTGGCGGGCAGACGTAACTTCTGACCCAGGGGGGGCGCGGGCATGACACGGGCACAGGGGCACAGGCTCCGGAGCACTGTGTCAGCATGTGCTGACAGCAGCTGCTCCGGAGCGGGGGCACAGGGGCACAGGCTCCGGAGCACTGTGTCAGCATGTGCTGACAGCAGCTGCTCCGGAGCGGGATGACAGCGGCGAGGGGTCGCAATGCCCGCTACGCGGGCAATGCCTCGCACGTGGTGACGTCACAGTGTGACATAGCCACGGCGTGCCGGGGGCCGACACAAACGTGCCTACGGCAATTATATAGTAGATTGACGGAAAAATTAAAAAGTTATGGCTCTTGGAATCAGAGGAGCAAAAATCTAAACCGGAAAACTAAAATCGCTGGGTGGTGTAGGGGTTATCTATGTTTTTCACAGGTAGAACACATGCCCAATGCGGTCTTATGGGCATTTTCACTTGACTTTTTTTTATTTTTACTTTTATGCACCAATTGTCTGCAAAATAAAAAAAAGGACATAACACGGATGCTATCATTTTCCTGACCTTACTCTACTGTACAAGGGCTCCTTCACGCATTAGTGACTTTTCTTGCATGAGAAAATCCGAGCAAGTTTCTTCAGTATTTTTTTCTTTTTTGTCAGAATATCATCAGAGTTTGGTCAGTGTGTCAATTATTACCATAAGAGTTTCGTCCAAGTTTCATCAGGTTAGAAATAAAATAAAAATAATTGTTCTCTATTTCCTTTTTAGTCCGTAAAAAAAGTACAGTACTCAGATGGCATCTAAGAGCTGTCCATTTTTTCACAAACCCATTGACTTGCATGGCCAATATCAGACCTAAATATGCAATTTTGTACAGCCTTCATAGTCCACGAAAAATCACTGGCATGTCCACAGCCAGATTCTCCATCATAGGTAGGAGTGCTAGACATGAAAAACATGAGTACATAAGTTTGTACATAAGAAAATGGAGGTCTGAATGTGTTCCATTGGATAGAAAAATATTGGGAATTTTACAGGAGATTTTTTTGCACAGGAGAAAATCTACTGCCACATTGATGATAAGAATGGACACAAAATATGGGAAGCAAGGTGTACCACGGTCCACGCTGCTGAGTCCACAAAATCACCTGGGATGCAAGATGTTGTAGCAGTATACTTCTTTATTCTGGGATGCAAGATGTTGTAGCAGTATACTTCTTTATTCCTTCCTACGTGTTTCGGTGCCCTTCCTGGCACCTTCCTCAGGGAAGGTGCCAGGAAGGGCGCCGAAAACGCGTAGGAAGGAATAAAGAAGTATACTGCTACAACATCTTGCATCCCAGGTGATTTTGTGGACTCAGCAGCGCGGACCGTGGTACACCTTGCTTCCCATATTTTCTGGTTGTTTTTCCACGTTGGAGTGGTCGGTGGAGGTCCTGCAGCAGCTGATACTGTGATATGCTGTTAAACCAGTTGTGGGTCGCACAACTGGAATAGGTGAGTGTAACTGCATTACACCACTCACATCTGAGTGTCACTAGTGATAGGGCACTATTGCGCCTCTTGTTCCCCCACCTTTTTTGTATTGAAGATTGGACACACAGAAAGAAAAAAATGGAAGAAAGTAGGATCGAGCACACAGCTGAAAAACACTTAATTTTTTCTTGCAAAAAAACCTAAATTGAATGAGGTCTAACAGATAATGCCAAACAAAAAACAAGTGGATTATTACTATAATTCAAATGTACTTACAGCATAGGACAGGCCAAGTGTGTCCAGCAGCCAGGATGCAATAAAGCCAATTGGTATCGATATAACAAGATACACCAGGGACAAGTAGTTGATAGTATCCAGAGAGCACTTTAAGTTAATGGCAGCCAAATCAGCTATAGGAGCAAAGCTGATCCACAACTGAAATAGATAAAAAAAGGTTATACTTTATACCCTGAAATAAGAGTTTTGAATACCCAATGTGCCACCCTGCAAAATTAGGCATCACAAATAACTATCAACTTTGGTGTGGGAAATCATCTCTTTAGCCATTTTTATACAAGCAGATGTGATTAGTGCAGTGACTATTGTAAAGTCTTGTGATTAGCAACCCCGATCATACTACTAAGCCCAGGAGGAGCAACAGTACTCTCCTTAGATTCAGTCGTGCTTAAGAGAAAGGAGGCCAACCAGACCCTTTGCTGGTCGCTGTCAGGACACAGCAAAATCTGTGCAGCTGCATTGGACATAGTGTCATTCAGAGTCCCAGTGGTGACCAACTGGCAGATGACAGTTTAGGATCAGAGAGGATGTGTGTGGAGAGCTGCCATGATGGGATCCTGACTTGTCAGCAGTGGGAAGAAAGCTGAAGTACTTTCCTGTAAGCCTGAGGTATCGTAGATGCCAAAGTTCAGAGGAGAGGTTTAACGTCCTAGTGCCATAATCGGCAGGAGTGAGGAGAGCAGTCACACATTGCTGGAAAGAGATCTAAGCTCATCACACCCTCAGAGACTATGAATAACTGTGGAGAGCTGTAATATCACAATCATAAACTGTTACAGTAAAAAGCGAGTTTTATTTTGTTGCATCTAAGGTCTGGACATTACTAATTGAGAGTGGCTGATCCTGCACCCCCATCTGTAATTTTAACCCCTTCTTGTTGTATAGCCAGAGAAATCACCGTGACAGTTGGCCGCCATTACAGTGGAGGCTGACCGAGACAGTAACACAATAAAAGAAAAACTTTGAAGACAAGATTGATACTGTATACCTAATAGCAAGGGTGGGGAACCATTTTTCTGCCGAGGGTCATTTGGAAATGTCTACAATCCTTCGGGGGCCGTACAAAATGATCAACTTGAAAATGACCCGCTATATTTGGTTAAACAATCAACTCCCCCTACTGTGGTGGCTGGAGCTGCTTCTCTTTGGTGTAGGTGACATTTACCATGTTGCTTCTCAAATGCTTTTCCAGGTTTGCTAGAGCCCTAGACATCACAGGAGAGGCTGGGAGCATATACCTCACTGGGGGCGCTGAGACTGGGGCATAGAGATCACTGGAGAACTGGGTTTAAAGGGCAGACAGTCTGCAAAACGCGTCTGCCAGCCTGAGTACTGAGGTCCCCAGGAATCTGCCAAAAAAGTAATCGAGGGCTGCATTAGGCCCTGGGGCCTGAGGTTCCCAACCCCTGCCTTATAGTTTAGTGAAAAGACACAAGAGAAGTGGACAGCCCAGACAGGGGATCTCATTGAAGCTGCCGAATTATGCAGTTATAATAAAGGATTCCAATGAAAACATTGCAGACTTTCATAAAAGTCCCTGATCTGTAATAAATTAAAGCCAAGCATTTACACAGAAAAGGATCACAGTTGGACTCCTTTAAGTTTTGCAGAAATGTTAACCAACAAAGTAGAAGATATGTAAGTAGGCAAAAATAAAGAGGAAGAAGTATAAAACATAATACACAACACATTTATTAAAGAACTCGTAAGAATTATAATATATACAAGGAGTCATGTCAATGTAGACAGCAGAAGACCACTGAGTCCAGTGACTGGCAGCAGCTGGTCATGTACGGTAACACCCCTGCAGCCTGCCAACAGTAGTGAAGAGGCATGGCTGGAAGCACGTTGTGTGAATATTTCTACTTTCATTATCTTTAACCTCTGCAAGCCCATAGATTAAAACCATTTAACCATGGAAAACTGGTATGCATTTTGGAGAAACGGAACATTTTTTACACTGATTTTTATTTAGCTTTCATCATAAAAATTAGATACTGTTGAAAAAACATTGTTATTAAAAACTAAATGATGGCCTGATTCTAACGCATCGGGTATTCTAGAACAGGGGTCCCCAACCACCGGGCCGCGGACCGGGACCATGCTGAAGGGTACTCTGTGCCGGTCCGCGGCACCGCCGCAGACCTGCACTGCCGCCGCAGACCAAGTGAAAGTGCGGTATGCGTGCGGCGGCTCAGAGCCTGCTTCCCTGCCCCTCAGTGACAAGACTCCCAGCAGAGGAGCCAGTAGCCAATCAGAGGGGAGCATCTAACATTAAGCGATGACATTAGATGTTCGCCTCTGATTGGCTGCTGGCTCCTCTGCTGGGAGTCTTGTCACTGAGGGGCGGGAAAGCGGGCTCTGAGCTGCCGGAGGACCGAGAAAGTGTGAAAGTGTGTAAGTATGTATGTGTGAGTGTGTGTATGTGTGGGTGATTATATATATGTGAGTGTGTGTAGGTATGTTGAGTGTGTATGTATGTGAGTGTGCGTGTGTATGTGAGTGTGTGTATGTATGTGTGTGTGTATATGTGTGACTGTGTGACAATGTGTGTGTGTGTGTGTGAGAATGTGTGAGTGTGTGTATATATATATGTGTGTATGTATTTTCTGGAGTGGCTGCGGACTGCAATTCGCAGCGGTGGGGGGACTAGAAAGCTTGGGCCACCCTGCGCTGTGGATTCCAGCCCCCAACTGCCTAGTTGTACCTGGCTGGACCCAAAAATAGGGCAAAGCCCCACATATTTTCTTTTTTTTTTATAAATCATGAAAGAATTAAAAAAAAGGGCTTCCCTATATTTTTGTTTCCAAGCAGGTACAAATAGGCAGCTGGGTGTCGGAGGCAGCCCGTACCTGCCCGGTGTACCTGGCTGGCATACAAAAATAGGGCGAAGCCCACGTCAAATATTTTTTAATACTTCATTAAAAAAAAAAAATCCACAAGTACATTTAGGGGCGGCATCTTTATTATCCCCTCGACCCTCATGTCTGTGCTGAACACTCTCGGCTCTGCTACATCAGAGACCAAAGGGACGACCAAAGCTTCTTTCCCCTTGGTCTCTGAAGTAGAGCCCGAAGCGCTGCGGCATCGTAAGGGGGTTAACTCAGGTGACCCGAGTTACCCCCCCCTTACGATGCCGCAGCACTCTGGCCTCTCCTTCAGGGACCACGGGGATAGAAGCTTTGTACGTCCTCTTGGTCTCTGATGTAGTAGAGCAGAGAGTGTTCAGCACTGACGAGGGTCGAGGGGATAATAAAGATGCAGTCCCTGAATGTGTTTGTGTTTTTATTTATATATATTTTTTATGAATTATTAAAAAAAAATTCGACATGGACTTTGCCTTATTTTTGTAAGCCAGCCAGGTACAGCAGGCAGGTTTGGGCTGCCTCCAACCCTTAGCTGCCTATTTGTACCAAGTTGGCAACCAGAAATATATGGAAGCCCTTTTCTTTAATGATTTCATGAAATAATTTAAAAAAAGTTTACATGGGTTTCGCCCTATTTTTTGGGTCCAGCTAGGTACAACTATGCAGCTGGGGTCTGTAATCCGCAGCGCAGGGTGGCTCAAGCTTCCTGGGGCCCCCCGCTGCGAATTGCAGTCCGCAGCTGCCCAGAAAATGGCACATTCATAGAAGTTCCATCTTCTGGCGCTGTACCCGCCTCATCCAGGGCCCTGGTGCGGTGGCTCACTGGGTAATAAAGGGGTTAGAGCCAGCTTTGTATTATCAGCTGGCCCTAAGCCCTAAAGTCATGGGGTCACGCCAATATTAGACATGACCACCGTGAATTTCTAGTAATCATATAGAAAAAAAAATGCAACACAGAGAAAAAATATTTTTATTAGAAGTAAAACACAACACAATTTGGGACTCCATTTTTATTAAAGAAAAGAACCCCTCCGACGTAGTCCAGGATCGAGGGTCCCACGATGTCCAATCCAGATCCAATATCATCTGATCGGTTTGCTGGGCAGTAAACCGATCAGGTGATCAATATCAGATTCAAGGACCTGAATCAGCTGTCAGATCAGCTGTGTTTAAAGCTCCCGCGCCGACACCCGCCGGCCGATAAGCGGCTGCCACTCCTGCAGGCCCCTGGTGCCATCTGATCATCCCCTGTCCCCCATGCCTGCTGCCTGTGCAGCGGGGGACAGGGGGTGAACGGATGGCACTAGGGGGCTGCAGGAGCCGGCGGCAGCGGGATCGCAAGTGACATTTATGCATTCGGCAGTGCGCCGGGGATACCATATTGGGGGCTGCAAGGGGATGGAGAAATAAGACATCCTCTGAAAATAAGACGTAGCGCATCTTTTCAGGAAACAGGGTACTCAACTCCACCCCTTCTCCATAGCTCTGCCCATATGATTAAAGCCCTGCCCCCTGTGCAACCCCGCCCTGCCGGGCCCCGGAAAAGTAGTATTGCATAGAGCCGATCCCCGAAGCAAAAAAGGTTAAGGACAACTGTTCTACAATATAGAAATAGGCCCAATGCTATTGCTCTCTCCTCTCTGTGCTGTCTCTTCTGCTGTGCGCTCTCTCTTACTTGTGCCTTTCTCTCCGCTCTGTGTGCTCTCAGTCCCTGTGTACGCTGTCTCTCCCTGTGTGCAGGCTGTCTCTCCCTATGACTCTGCCTCCCCTGTGCCTTCTCCCTCCTCTGTGCCCCTGCCTCCTGTATGCCTGCCTCCCATCACTGAGCCACCATTCAATACTCACCACTGAGCCACCAGACAGTCCTAACCACTGAGCCAGCATACAGTGCTAACCACTGAGCCACCATACAGTGCTCACCACTAGTGCCGGTCATCTCCCAGCTGAGTCGCCGCAGCTTGGCGAGGGATATGTGTCCCGACTGCGTCGCCGCGGCACGCGTCATATGAATCTCACGCCGCTGTTGGTCACCACAACTGGCTGAGCGCGGCGACCAATCAGCGGTGCGGGATTCATATCCCCCGCCAAGCCGCGGGTCGCTTCGCTGATTGGTCGCCTGCGCCTTACGCTGGGCGCGGCGACCAATTAGCGACACAGGATTTCCGTTACAGAGAGATAGACACGATAAGGCAATTATATAGTAGGATTATGGTGTGTCCAGTGTCTTGAAAAAGTATTCCTATCTCAAACATTTCCGCAAGTTGCACCTACAAACATAAATGTATTTTATTGGGATTTTGTCACATACCAAAACAAAGTAGGAAGTATTTATTCAATGTAAAGGAAATGATACATGGTTTACTTAATATTAAAAAAACTTAAATCTGAAAATTGTGACATTCATTTGTATTCAGCCTCCTGAGTCAAAACTTTATATAAACACCTTTTGCTGCAATTACTGCTGCAAGTCTTTTGGAGTATGTCCCGTACATCGAGGCTGAGTTTTTTGCCCATTCTTCTTTGTAAAATAGCTCCAGATCAGTGACATTGCATGGAAGAGCATCTATGAACAGAATTTTTCAAGTCTTACCACATACTCTCAATGGGATTTGACTTTGACAGGGCCATTCAAGCACATTAATATGCTTTAATTTAAACCATTTTGTATCTCTGGCAGTATGTTTAGGGTCATGGTCCTGCTGAGAGGTGAACCTATGTCCAAGTCTCAAGTCTTTTGCAGTCTCTAAAAGGTTTTATCCATGATTGCTCTATATTTAGCTCCATCCATATTCCCATCAACTCTGACCAGCTTTCATGTCCCTGCTGAAGAAAATCATCCCCACAGTATTTTTGCTGCCACCATCATGTTTGACAGTGGTAATGGTGTTTTCATGGTGATGTGCAGTATTAGATTTCCACCACACATAGCAGTTTGCATTTAACCTAAAAAGGTCTAGTTTGAGTTCTACTCACCAGAGCACCTTCTTCCACATGCTAGTTGTGTTCCCTACATGGCTTTTGCAATCTGCAAACTGGATTTCTTACGGCTTACTTTCAGAAATAGCTTTCTTACTGCCACTCTTGCATAAAGAAAAGATTTGTGGATTGAGCAAACCTTTTGAAAGTCAGATTCAGTTCAGTTCGCTGCACAGGCACAGTTAGCCAAATCGCCGCCATCTTTGGATACTCAGGTGTCCATAAATGGTGGCAGCATGACACACGGGAGTGGGGGGCAGAGAGGGGGCACAGAGATGGCACAGGAGGAACACAGAGAACATGGGGGCACAGAGAGCGCACAAGGGGGCAGAGAGCGCACAAGGGGGCAGAGAGCGCACAAGGGGGCAGAGAGCGCACAAGGGGCAGAGAGCGCACAAGGGGGCAGAGAGCGCACAAGGGGGCAGAGAGAACACACAGGAGGACAACGAGAGTGCACAAGAGGGCAGAGGGTGTGCACACAGGGGTGGGCAGACAGCGCACGGGGAGACAGAGGGAGCACCGCTGCGCCGACCAACTCTAACCCTTCCTAATGTGTCCTCACCCATCCCTTGTAGACTTTGAGCCCTCACGAGCAGGGTCCTCTCTCCACCTGCACCTTTCTGTGCCTTGTATTGCTCATGTTAATTGTACTTGGCTATGTGTGCCCCTTTTCACATGTAAAGAATAAAATAATATTATAATAATAAATAATAATAATACAACAGGAGGCCACACACAGCCCCCTGTAAACAGCAGGAGGCCACACACAGCCCCCAGTATACAGCAAAAGGCCACACATAGCTTACAGCATACTGCAGGAGGCCACACATAGTCACAAGTATTACAACAGGAGGCATCACATATCTCTGTATTGCACCAGGAGTTCACACATACATAGATCCTTGTATTACAGCCTGTGCCCACTCATAGCCCCTGTATTAGTGTCTGAGCCCACACATGGCCCATTTTACAGCCTGTACCCACACATGGCCCCTGTATTAAACCTGGAGCCCACACATAGCCCCTGTATTACAGCCTATGCCGACATAATCCCTGTATTATAATTACATCCTGTGCCTCACATAACCTATATATTTGAGCCTATGCTCACACATAGCCCCTGTATTACAGCCTGTGCCCCACGTAACCCCTGTGTTACAACAGGAGCCCACAACACCAGGAGCCTACACATAGCCTCGGTATATCACCAGGAGCCCACACATAGCTACTGTATTATAGCCTGTGCCCATACATAGCTCCTGTATTACACCAGGAGCCCACACACACACCCTGTATTACACCATGATACCACACATATCCCCTGAATCACAGCCTGTGCCCACGCATAGCCCCTGCATTATAGTATGTGCCCACACATAACCCTGTATTACACCAGGAGCCCATACATAGCTCCTGTATTAGAGCCTGTGCCCACACATAGCCCCTGTATTAGAGCCTGTGTCCACACATAGCCCCAGTATTAAAGCATATGCCCACACATAGTGACACGCTCCCCCCCCCCCCAGAGCCTTAGGATACCCAGAAACGGGCTTTGAGGTTTCACAGGAGTCACAGGGGTATCATTAAAAGTTTGGTGTGGGTGGCTCTCTTCTTTGGGGAAGGTCATGAGGATAGGGGTTGCTGTTAGGGAGAGGATGACCGGACTTGGGGATAACTGTTTTACGTGATGCCACCTGCAGGTTGCAGCTATAGATGGTTGCCGTTGCACGACAGTTCCTCTAGGGTTGATGGTAGAGATGCAGCAGTGACTTGGTAGTTATGTTTCTGGTGCTCATGAAGTGTCAGGAAAGTTCACAGACACAGCAGGGTGCAGTCTTCAGATCTTTAGTCACTGTTACTTGTGATGCAGACCGCTGAGTGCTGGGTTCTCGGAGGCAGGGATCCAGCTACTCCCGGGTAGTAGGATGACACATAACCGGTACCCCTTCTCTTTCCTTCCTCGGTCATCTCACACTGCGTTTGCTTCTCCCTCGCCACACAGAGTTCTCAGCCAGCAACTGTGGTTTTTTCTTAGGGCCACTTTGTAGTATCTCCCTTAACCCTCTCTTTACCACCTTTTCAGCAGATATGTGCGGTTGTCGACTGTGGCACCATGGAAGTACCACAGCCTCTGGGTAGCTAGCTGAGCCTGGTCTGTCCTCTCCACTAGTCTTGGGGTCCCGGTGCCCCAGTTCTGCGGCCTGGTCCCCCCCACTGCCTTTGCCTGACAATGGATACGAGCCCCACGGGCAGTCTGCTCGCTGCCCGTGCCTCTGGGACCCTTTCTTCATCTTGGAGACACCTGATTCTCTTTCTCTGCTCTACATTCAGGTCTCAGGATGACTTCTCACTAGCTCCAGTCCTTTGGACACTTCTCTCAAGTTCTTTTCCTTCTCTGACATGGCTTCCTTCCTCTAGCTTCCCTCCAACTCGACTATCGCTGTTTAACTGTCTTCCAGCTGTTCACCTGTCTACTTTCTAGATCTTTCCCACACTATTTATACCCTTTGTCACGTGTCCCACATCATCTACGTGTGTGCTTCCTAACTTCACTCCTCCCAGGTGCTCCATCTAACTATTTTTTCTCCACCCATCCCCACTACCCTGGTTCCTCCTTCCAGACAGGATTAGGGAATGTGCTCTCCCATAGAAGCAATCTTGCCCTGACCCTGACATGGACCTAGTGTAGTGTGTGGCCTGGGTGTCCCAGTACCGGTCTGTGTCCCTCTTACCTGAGAATGGGATACTACACCCTAACAGGGGTGCAGTACCTCTGTGGCGACTGGATCCGCACGGGCGCCACAATAGCCCCTGTATTAAAGCCTGTGCCTCACATATAGCCCCTGTATTACAGCCTGTGTGGCGCCCCTGCGGGTCCAGTCACCACAGAGGTACTGCATCCCTGTTAGGGTGTAGTATCCCACTCACCGGTAAGGGGAGTAAAGACCTGTAGCGGGAAACCCAGATCACACTAGGAACGATTGTTGTGGGGTTGGGTGGTGAAGGGAGTTAGTTAGAGGGAGCACTTGGGAGGAATGAGGTCAGAAAGGACACACGTAGATGACGTGGGACACGTGAAAAGGGGGTATAAAAAGAGCAAGAAACATCTAGAACGTAGGAGACGACAGTGAGAAAAAAGACAGTTAACAGAGGTGGTAGAACAGCTGAGGAGAGGCCATTGAACACCAAGGTCACGTTGGAGGGCAGCTAGAGAATATATATACCTGAGAAGTGTCCAGAGGATTGGAGCAAGTGGGAGCTTGTCCTAAGGCCGAACCCTAGAACAGAACATCACCCAAGTGGCTCCAGGAGAAAGAGGGGTCCCAGAGGCACAGGAACTGAGCAATCCACCCGTGGGACTCGTATCCATTGTCAAGCGCAGGCAAGTGAATGGATTATGCCGCAAGAGACACCTGGAACCCAAAAGACTAATGGAGAAGACCAGGCTCAGCTAGCAACCCGAAGACTGTGCCATTTCCAAGGTGACACTGTCAACAACCGCACACATCTGCTGAAAAGGTGGCAACCATAGGGCTAAGGGGAGACACTGCAGGGGACAGAGAATGGGTGCCTGTTACCAGGGCCGGCGTCAGCACCCGGCGTACCCGGGCAAGTGCCGGGGCCCGACGGCTTGGAGGGGGCCCACCGGGCCCCTGAGGGCTAGGGTCACACTTGTGTTGTGACCCTAGCCTGACGCAAGTATTGTCTGCTGCAGCGCAGAGCGTTTAACGCTATGTGCTGCCAGCAACTGAGCCCATAGAAACCCGCAGTTTACATTGACAACCAGTGGTTGTCAAGGTAAACGTCGGGTTTCTATGGGCTGCCTCCAGCGCATAGCAGCTTGCAACATACAATACTTGCATCAGGCTAGGGTCACAATGCAAGTGTGACCCTAGCCTCAGGGGCCCCTGAGCACTGCCCCACAGCCAGAGCCATATCCAGGGGGCAGCTGGGGGGTCATTTTCAGGCTCCTGCAGGCTGCAGCACCGGAGGGTCTCCCTCCTCCCCCCTCCACGGGAGCCGGCAGAGCTGCACACTCTGTGCTAGTGTGCTTACAGGACCTGTGATGATGTCAATCGATGGGGAGGAGTCAGAGGTCTCATGATCAGCTTCTCAGTGTATCCAGGACTGTGCTGGCCATCAATGATGCTCAAATAAGGTGAAGTTTGTGTGTGGTCAGGAGGCATTTACAGTGTGAATGTAGCAGAGGTGAGTGTGTACTAGGTGTATGGCAATTAGGTGAAGGTTATGTGTGGGGTCAGGAGGGATTTACAGTGTGAATGTAGCAGAGGTGAGTGTGTACTAGGTGTATGGCAATTAGGTGAAGGTTATGTGTGGGGTCAGGAGGGATTTACAGTGTGAATGTAGCAGAGGCGAGTGTGTACTAGGTGTACGGAGAAGAGCCGTGTGTGTACGAGGTGTACGGAGAAGAGCCGTGTGTGTACGAGGTGTACGGAGCAGAGCCGAGTGTGTACTAGGTGTACGGAGCAGAGCCGAGTGTGTACTAGGTGTACGGAGCAGAGCCATGTGTGTATGAGGTGTACGGAGCAGAGCCATGTGTGTATGAGGTGTACGGAGCAGAGCCATGTGTGTACGAGGTGTACGGAGCAGAGCCATGTGTGTACGAGGTGTACGGAGCAGAGCCATGTGTGTACGAGGTGTATGGAGCAGAGCCGAGTGTGTACGAGGTGTACGTAGCAGAGCCGTGTGTGTACGAGGTGTACGGAGCAGAGCCGTGTGTGTACGAGGTGTACGGAGCAGAGCCGCGTGTGTATGAGGTGTACGGAGCAGAGCCGTGTGTGTATGAGGTGTACGGAGCAGAGCCGTGTGCGTACGAGGTGTACGGAGCAGAGCTGCGTGTGTATGAGGTGTACGGAGCAGAGCCGCATGTGTACGAAGTGTGTGTACCAGTGGTAGCCCCCGCGGATTCCGCTCCTATAGTCCCAGCCACATTTGCCAGCAGCATTCTTCTCCATAGTCTCTTCTGCCGCTGTCTGCATTCTGCAGTTCAGCATGGAGGGGCACGATGTCGTCACTGTGCTGATATGTGCAGAGCGACCGCAGGAGACCGGAGCGGCAAGAAGAAAGGTGAGGAGAAAGAGAGATCCAGATGGCCAGACACTCCGCTTGGCTGCGGTGCCACCATATGGCAGTGCGGCTCCATTGAGCTGCTTGCATTATTTGTGCGCTTCAGGATGCTTGTGTATATACCAAGCATCCTCAGACGCACAAAAATGCAACATTTTGCATTTGAAGGGTATTTTTAAAAGGCGCAAGGGAACGCAATCGCATTTTAGCCCGCTCCTAACAACATGTAATATACTCACTGTCAGGAGCAGCTCTTGCTGGATTCGGCGGTCACTGTTCCTGTAAGGCTGTCTTCACATAGGCATTTTTTTAAAAATGTGGCAGTTGCGGTAAAAAAAACCCTGCATCTGCCGCATTTTCCGTCTAGCGGCTGCACTTGCTTCACATTTGCGGCAAGCCCCATGCATTGTGTTTGTGTATATATATATATATATATATATATATGTATATGTATATGTATAGTCCGCGATATGTACTTAAAGGGGGCCCACTGAGACCTTTTCGCCCGGGGCCCACAGAAACCTGGAGCCGGCCCTGCCTGTTACGTACCATCCTGTTACCAGTGAGTAGCTGGATCCCTGCCTCCGAGAACCCAGTGCTCAGCAGGTTGCTACACAAAGACTGTGAGTAAAAGACCTGAAGACTGCAACCCCCTGTGTCTGTGAACTTTCTTAACGTGTCTAAAGCACCAGAAACACAACTACCAACTCACTCAGGTACCTTTGGCCACCTTGGGGATCAGCCCTACCCGTAGAGGGCTTAAGAACATAGCCTTCCAACCATTGCCCCCTAGGAAGACTGTCGAGCAGCGGCGGCCAGATATAGCCGAACATGCGGGGTGGCGTTATGTGTAAATTAACAAGTATCCGCAGGTCCAGTTATCCCTGCCCATAATGAACCCTCCACACCAGATCCCTATCCCTGAAGGTACCGTCACACGGGGAGATATCGCCGGCGATGTTGCTGGCAACTGAGGGGCGTGGCCAAATTGCGGCGACATCGCCGGAGAGTTGCCTCGTGTGACAGGGCGATAATCAGGGGGGAAAAAAAAAAAAAAAATCGCCTGAGTAACAATGTTGGGAAATCTGGCGATGTTGCTCAGGCGATCATGCCTGATCGCCCTGTGTAACGCGGCAACGTGCAATGTTGCGGGCGATTCCGCCTATCTCCAACATTGCGAGTTATCGCTCACTGGGTTGCAACTAGCCGGCGACATCACCGGTAAGTTGCTCAGTCTGACATCTCCCCGGCGATGTCAGGGATGCGCGCTCCCGGGATCGCCGGCAACATCGCCGGCGATATGTCCCTGTGTGATGGTACCTTAAGAGAGTGAGCCACCCACACCAAACTTGTAATGACACCGCCAGGGTCATGGAGCCGGGTCTTGGTCCCTGTGATCCCCGTGATGAAGCCTCAAGAAAGCCAGATTCTGAGTATCCTAAGGCCCTTGAGGGGTGTGTCACTTGTGCCCACACATAACCCTGTATTACACCAGGAGCCATACATAGCTCATGTATTAGAGCCTGTGCCCACACATAGCCCCTGTATTAGAGCCAGTGCCCACACATAACCCTTGTTTTACACCCTGTGCCCACACATAACCCTTGTATTACAGCCTGCGCTCACACATAACCCCTGTATTACACCTGTAGCCTGTGTATCTCAGCAGAGAGAGACACTACTTTGTTACCCATTCTATTAGAACAGTTAGTTACTATACTGGGCAACATCAGATTCTAGTTTCTACTACCGTATATACACGGTATGTGTGTTTTATGTGGTTTGTGCAGTATATTTGTATTATTCCATTTGTAATCCTAGTCAAGCAGTAGTATAGTAGCCAAATATATACTGATATACAGACACATAGTTTTGTTAATTGAAACTATTCCATATATAGGCTTGCTGCTGCAGAACCTCTTGAGAAGGTGACATCAGGAAGCTGCAATATAACACATGTAGTGATCCTGAGTGGACATGGAGTGCCCCTCACACTAACACTTACCATGGCGTTGGAGGAGTTGAGCAAACACACTACAGCCAGGATGAACCAGCGCCTCCTGTACAGCCGCACCTGGCTCAGCTGTGCCAGCGCCTGGCATCTCTCGGAGTTCGGGTCTCCCTCACCAACTGGCAACAGCATGGCATCTTCTGGGGCATCGTGCTCCTGGAGGGTGTCAGCCTCAGCCATGTCACCCACGTAAATAACACATGCCCAGTGTAACAGGTACCAAGTTTACCCTAGTGATGCCAGGCTCAGGGAGGAGGCAGTGACAGGAGGAGAGTGCCCTGACTGAGCGATCCCGCCCATTACACCCGGCACCGACGAGGAAGTGGAAATCCACAAACACTGAGCTCAGCTGACTGTAATGGCTGATGATGACAGGGAGTCCGCCCACACAGACACGGAACCAGGCACACACCGCCTACTGGATGGCAGCTGAGGACTCGGCTTTCATTTCTTCTTTTTTTCCTTTTCTTTCTTACAGTATAACTTTTCCTTTATTTTTTTCCCTTTCATTTTCTTTCTTTTCCTTCCTTCTTTTCCTTTTCTTTCTTACATTTCCTTCTATATTTCTTTTCTTCTATTCTATCTTTTCTTGTTATTTCATTCTTACTATCTTGCTATATTTTCCTTTTCTTTCTTTCTTTCTTTCTTTCTTTCTTTCTTTCTTTCTTTTCTGTCTATCCTTTCTTGTCTTTTATTTCTGACTTTACTTTCTTACTTTTTTCTTTCTTGACAACTTTCGTTTCCTTCTTTTCTTTCTTTTTTTTCAATTGTTCTGCAAGAAAGAAGAACACAAACTCATAAGACAAAGCAATCCTGAAAAACGTGTGTGGGGGTAGGAGGGGTAAGAAATTGGGATCAAGAGTCATTCAAATGTTTAGATAAGACTTGTAGTCAAGGTAAAGAGTCTAAAAGAACAAGACCTCCATATTCTCTGGAAGCCATTAAATCCTCCATGTACACTTTCTTTCTTTCTTTCTTTCTTTCTTTCTTTCTTTCTTTTCTTTCTTTCTTTCTTTCTTTCTTTCTTTCTTTCTTTCTTCTCTTTTTCATTTTTGCTTTATTTTCTGTATAAATATTTGCAATTCTCTTGTCTCTGTTTTGCACTCTTTCCCCTCCTCTCTCTTTTCTCAGTTTTTTTCTTTTCTTCCCTCAATCTTTGTCTCTCTATTTTTCCACTTCTCTCATCTGGGTTTCCATTCAGATCCTCCACTGGCCATTCCATTAGTTGACGGCAATAATACCGGTAGCGTGGCTGCCAAATTCATAGAAGCTATTTAAGTAAATTTTTTTTTAGTGTGATTTTTTTTTTTTTCTTTTTTTTTTCAAAAACCAGCACACCCTGGTACAGATTTTTTTTCTGGCTTTATTTTATTGGCATTTTTGTTGGCCTCTCTAAGGGCCACTTTACACACACCGACTTCTGTGTCCAACTTCTGAACAGATCTCTGGTTGCAGTGAAATCATGGACACATTGTTCCATTTGTACACAGCCACAAAATGTAACAATGTGTCCATGATTTCACTGCAACCAGAGATCTGTTCAGAAGTTGGACACAGAAGTTGGTGTGTGTAAAGCGGCCCTAATGGTGGGTTTACACGCTTCAACGTCGGTCCGTTATTGGATCCGACGGCGCGGGAGCACGCTTTTTGTGCCCTGTTTTTCCTGAGTCGCATCGGCGGTTTACACGTTGCAATATCAGAAAACAACGTCCCTATGATGTGTACGCCCCCCGACCCAGGAACGACCATTTAACATGGGAGTGAATGGGTGACGTTGTACTGCACATCGGAGTTGAGCTGTCACACGTGACGATCCAGCTCCAACCGGCATCCGATATCGGGACGTTAAATAGCACGCTCATTCGACCCCCGATATCGGTTTGCCATCGTTTCTGCATCGTATTGGACGTTCACACTGTACAACGCACGAACGATATCGGGTCCAATGCACGAACAACGTGACTTTTGGTCAGAGTTGGACGCCGATATCGCAACGTGTAAACAAACCATAAGGCTGGCTTCGCACAACAGTCTGTCTGTGGGGATCCTGTTTTTTGCAGGACCACACAGATTTTGAGGGATCCGGACACAAAAAGAGCTGGGGGTAGCTGAGCCAGGCAAGTGGTGTTGGCCCTGTTACTTTCACATTAACAGTTTATCTACATACACTGCTAAACTGAAATTAAAGAAAGGAATGGTTCAAAATAAAAGAAAAAAATGCTCACCTCTCTGCCGAGTTTCCTACAATGCGAGGCATCAACTTCTGATGGCTGCAGGACCTTAATCAGCTGACCACGAAGGGGCGGCAACCCGATTAGCTGATGTGTCACAGGACCACATCAGCTGAGTGGTTTAAATCTGATCGGTTTTGGTGGGTGGGCGGTTTAAATCGCTCAGCTGATGCTGTCATGTGACACATCAGCTGATCGGGTTGCCGCCCCTTGCCGGTCAGCTGATTAAAGGGAACCAACCAGCAAAAAATCGCTATCTAAGCTATAAATATCTGTCCCTGGAGGCTTAAATTACTATTCTAACCATCCCTGACTGACTAAATCTAACTAAGTACACCCTCAATAAATGACTTTTTATACTTACCAAATTCTTGTCGGCTGGGCGTTTCTCCAGGCTTTGTCAGTGAGGCGGGTCTCCTCGCCGCTGTCCATCTTCTTCTGTGATTCAAATTACCCGCTTATTGCGTGCTCGCAATGAGCAGATCAAGTCCTGCAGGTCCCGCGTCACTTCAGCTCGCCCGCGACACTGGTACACCCAGGCCGGCTTCCGAGCATGCGCAGATGGCATGCTGAAGCCGACCTGGGTGCGTCACAGACCCAGCGACGCGGTGGGCTGAAGTGACGCGGGGCCTGCAGCATGTTCCCTGAGGAAGGAGCTCGGCACGTGGCTCCGAAACGCGTTGGAAATAAGGAAATAAATCTATATCTCCAATACCTAGACGTCCAGTGTCATAGGTATACCGGTCTGACAGCAGCGCGGACATAAAGGTACTTCGTCCGAACAAACCTTGTGATTTGAGCACCGCATCCTGTGGAAGTACGGTCCCTGCAGCAGCTGTTTTTTACTGAGCGATTACGCTGGTTGTGTGCTACACAACCATATCAGGTGAGCAATACCAATATTAACATCCTA
The DNA here is from genome assembly GCA_033576535.1 of Allobates femoralis. NCBI lineage: Eukaryota > Metazoa > Chordata > Amphibia > Anura > Aromobatidae > Allobates > Allobates femoralis. The sequence continues at coordinate 446,033,519 of JARQOC010000003.1, forward strand.
CATCTGTCTATAAAAGATAAGACCCTATTTGCGCATTCTCAACCCTTTAGATATAGCCTGAGGAACAGGTATACTAGGCACTGTAGTCTAATCTCTGTACACAAAATAATTTTTGAGAAGCATTTTGAAGCCGGTCCACTTCAAAATACAACTATGAAATCCCTTTGCTGTTCATATGTTGAGTCTTTTGATAAATTTTTCTTCCACATCAGAGAAAGGAGAAGTACTTGGAAAAAGCTGTAAACTAGCAACTATCCTGCAAAAAATGCTTCAGGATAGAACAAAACTCTTCCAAAAATGCTTTCAAATTTCTCTAAACTACTCCAGGAAACACTTCAAGAAAGGAAAAACCCAGGGGCATAACTACAACAGATGCAGTGGTTGCAAACACACCCTGGCCCTGGAGCCTAGGGGCCACAAAAGTCCCTTTGGCCCAGGGGCGTATCTAGGGGGGGGCAGCCGGACCCTTTGCACCGGGCGCCACTCAGTGGGGGGCGCCGGTGCCATCATCATGTGCCCAGGCGTCCGGCGGTGGCACTGCAGCGCCATCGCCGGAACTAATCTCCTCCGACCTCGCCGCATATTGTGCAGGGCGGCTGCGGGGCTGTGTGTGCACAACCCTCTTGCTGCTGGTCCGCCCCCTGGCAGTCCCCCCCACCCCCAGGCACGTCGCGCTGCGGCTGACGTCACCCGGCGCGCCGCACATGTCTGGGCTGGAGAGGAGAAGAACAACAGAGCCGAGGAGCTGCTGTGTGGCCGGCTGCCTCCTCCTGACTCCTGACTCAGACTGAGTCGTCCGGGTCCGGCCCGTCCTGGCTACGCCTACAAGGCAAGGCAATCTACTCCTAATAAAGTAATGAGGTAATAAAGTAACCTAAGCAGGGGGGGTGGCTGTCCTGGGCTGGCCTGGCTGAGGTGTATATATGTATACATCAGGCAGGCACACACACTATGAGGTGTATATATCATACTGTATATACACCTCATAGTGTGTGTGCCTGCCTGGTGTATACATATATACACCTCATAGTGTGTGTGCCTGATGTATACATATATATACCTGAGGTATATATATATGTATACATCAGGCAGGCACACTATGAGGTATAGTTATGTATACTTCATCAGGCAGGCACACACTATGAGGTGTATATGTATACACCAGGCAGGCCCACACTATGAGGTGTATACTGTGTATATGTTAGGGTACTTTCACATCAGCGTTTTTTGCCGATCGCGGCAGATGCGGTGAAAAACCCGCATCTGCCGCGATTAACGCATAACCGCTGCACTTGCAGCACAGTTGCGGCAAGCCCCATGCAATGTCTATGGGGCTTGTGGTAAGGGTGCGGCAGGTGCAGCAAGTGCGGTTTCGGGGGGGGGGGGGCGCCAAAATAATTCCTTGCCCCGGGTGCCAGAAAACCTAGTTACACCTCTGCTTTAGCCTATAGAAAAACACTAATGCTATTAAAGATTTGCAATAATTGAGGGCTCCGTAGGAGCTTTTGCATCGGGGTCCATGCGCTTCAGATTACAACACTGGAAAAACCCTTTCAAAACCAAAATTCTCCAGAGAAGGAGCATTCCTTGAAATGGTTTTCACTAGAAAACCCCATTGTTTGACTACCTCCAAATATTCTGTCTGCACTTGCCCCAAAAGTATGTGTACATGATGACTTGAAGACAATGACATACCCACATAGTTTTTTAAGAGGAAGACGGTTTATGAAAATGCGGGCAGGGTTTTTCCTGAAATGTCTTAATTGTCAACTTCTTTCCTGTTTTTTCTGTGACTGTACTGATAGGATCTTTCTATTTTTACTACTTTTGATATAAAGTAATGGTGGCTTCCACTAAAGCCACTTGAAGAATGGTCAGGTCTGCTCTTTTAGGCTGAAGGCACACCGTCCGTGTGCCTCGCGCGAGTACAATGCGAGGGAGACTCGCATTGCACTGGGACCAGTATCAGTAAATAATACTGGTCCCATTAGTACGTTTTACACGCACTGAACTCGCATTGCGAGAGAAATGCGAGTTCAATTGCAGCATGCTGCGATTAAACGTGGTTTCCTCGTGCGAGTGCCAATTCAAAGTATGTGGGTGCGAGAAAAACTTGTACCCATACAGCACACCGTGCGATAGTCACATGCAAGTGCTGTTACAATGTATTCAAACACTCGCACCACACAGACACAAAACACGCTCTGCACTCGCATCACTGTCATGCATAAAACACGCTCCGTGTTGTTAGTAACAGCTGACACAACTACCATCATGGCTTTGTAAATATACAGCAGTTTTCATTTTATGTGTATGTGAAGACTATCTGGAGACATTGCGTTCTGGAAGCAGTGCATCTGGACATGAGCCGGACCCGAGGAAACCGGTGATCTCCGCAGTTAAAAGCAGCCATCTATACCCCAACAGTCAACGTTCAGGTTAGACCAGCTTTTCCCTTTATTCACCTGCCGAGATCACTTTTAATTCTGCAGCAATAAATTGACATGCTGCAAAGTGCCGTCACCGAAAGCTGCTCAGCATGTCGGTTTACGCTGCAGTAAGTAAAAAAGCACAGTGGGCATGAGATTTCTGAAAATCCCATCCACTGTGATTATACTGCACAAAGCAACGTTATGGATGCAGCGCAAACATGTTACGTCCATAACACTGAAAAAACTGATCGTGTGCATGGAGCCTAATAGAGTGATACAGTTGTGGCCAAAAGTATTGACACCCCTGCAATTCTGTCAGATAATACTCAGTTTCAGACTGAAAATGATTGCAATCACAAATTCTTTGGTATTATTATCTTCATTTAATTTGTCGTCAATGACAAAACACAAAAGAGAATGAAGCAAAAAGCAAAACATTGATCATTTCACACAAAACTCCAAAAATGGGCCGGACAAAAGTATTGGCACCCTCAGCCTAATACTTGGTTGCACAACCTTTAGCCAAAATAACTGCAATCAACCGCTTCCGGTAACCATCAATGATTTTCTTACAATGCTCTGCTGGAATTTTAGACCATTCTTCTTTGGCAAACTGCTCCAGGTCCCTAATATTTGAAGCGTGCCTTCTCCGAACTGCCATTTTTAGATCTCTCCACAGGTATTCTATGGGATTCAGGTCTGGACTCATTGCTGGCCACCTTAGAAGTCTCCAGTGCTTTCTCTCAAACCATTTTCTAGTGCTTTTTGAAGTGTGTTTTGGGTCATTGTCCTGCTGGAAGACCCATGACCTCTGAGGGAGACCTATCTTTCTCACACTGGGCCCTACATTATGCTGCAAAATTTGTTGGTAGTCTTCAGACTTCATAATGCCATGCACACGGTCAAGCAGTCCAGTGCCAGATGCAGCAAAGCAACCCCAAAACATCAGCGATCCTCTGTCATGTTTGACTGTAGGGACCGTGCTCTTTTCTTTGAATGCCTCTTTTTTTCTCCTGTAAACTCTATGTTGATGCCTTTGCCCAAAAAGTTCTACTTTTGTCTCATCTGACCAGAGAACATTCTTCCAAAACGTTGTAGGCTTTCTCAGGAAAGTTTTGGCAAACTCCAGCCTGGCTTTTTTATGTCTGGGGGTAAGAAGTGGGGTCTTCCTGGGTATCCTACCATACAGTCCCTTTTCATTCAGACGCCGACTGATAGTACGGGCTGACACTGTTGTACCCTCGGACTGCAGGGCAGCTTGAACTTGTTTGGATGTTAGTCAAGGTTCTTTATCCACCATCCGCACAATCTTGCGTTGAAATCTCTCGTCAATTTTTCTTTTCCGTCCATATCTAGGGAGATTAGCCACAGTGCCATGGGCTTTAAACTTCTTGATGACACTGCGCACGGTAGACACAGGAACATTCAGGTCTTTGGAGATGGACTTGTAGCCTTGAGATTGCTCATGCTTCCTCACAATTTGGTTTCTCAAGTCCTCAGACAGTTCTTTGGTCTTCTTTCTTTTCTCCATGTTCAATGTGGTACACACAAGGACACAGGACAGTGGTTGAGTCAACTTTAATCCATGTCAACTGGCTGCAAGTGTGATTTAGTTATTGCCAACACCTGTTAGGTGCCACAGGTAAGTTACAGGTGCTGTTAATTACACAAATTAGAGAAGCATCACATGATTTTTCTAACAGTGTCAATACTTTTGTCCACCCCCTTTTTTATGTTTGGTGTGGAATTATATTCAATTTGGCTTTAGGACAATTCTTTTTGTGTTTTTTCATTGAAGACAAATTAAATGAAGATAATAATAATAAAGAATTTGTGATTGCATTCATTTTCAGGAAGAAACTGAGTATTATCTGACAGAATTGCAGGAGTGTCAATACTTTTGGCCACAACTGTAACCCTATTTAAATCAATAAAACATTACTTTTATTGGATGTATTAGAAACCTAGCATATGTATAAACATGAACTTACACAAATAAAAATAATTGCATTCATAAACTACCATTTCAATTCCTCTTTCAGATCAAACAAAACTACTTCTACTGATCTATTATAATAAAACCCTAAGGCTACTTCCGTCAGGATGTAACGGTATGGTACGTCACATCCTGGCTGAAGTAGCCTCTACACCCACTGTGGGTGTTCTAATATGGCGGCCGCATACACACTCATACACACACACACACACACACACGCACACACACACACACCGCACTGTCCGCTATAATTACAACCTGCGTCTTCCCCGCCGCCTGCTTGGATCCTCTTGCCTCCGCCACCGACATGTCGCCGCCACCCGGAGGACTGGATCCAATATGGCGTCCGGGAAGTCTCGCGAGGACTCAGGAAGACGCAGGCGGCAAGGAAGACGCAGGGACGGTGGTAAGTATGGCTGTGTGTGTGTCCGCCCACCGCTGACCACTCTGCCCACCACTGACCACTCTGCCCACCGCTAACCACTCTGCCCACTGCTGACCACTCTGCCCACACAGCGCTGCTGCGCTGACCACTCTGCCCACACAGCACTGCTGCGCTGACCACTCTGCCCACACAGCGCTGCTGCGCTGACCACTCTGCCCACACAGCGCTGCTGCGCTGACCACTCTGCCCACACAGCGCTGCTGCGCTGACCACTCTGCCCACCGCACTCACTGCTAACCACTGAGACACCGCGCAGTGCTAACCACTGAGCCACCGTGTAGTGCTAACCACTGAGCCACCGCGCAGTGCTAACCACTGAGCCACCGCGCAGTGCTAACCACTGAGCCACCGCGCAGTGCTAACCACTGAGCCACCGCGCAGTGCTAACCACTCAGCCACCGCGCAGTGCTAACCACTCAGCCACCGTATACTCTGCTAACCACTGAGCCCCTGTATACTCTGCTAACCACTGAGCTGCCTTACAGTGCTCCATCCTCCCTCACCCCGCCGCTTTGTCCTCCATCCTCCTCCTCCCACCGCTATGTGCTCCGTCCTCCCCCTGCCTGTTCCGTTCCATCCTCCTCCACCGCTTCCTCCTCCTACCTTTGTCCGCCTCCTCTCCGCCACTCCATCTTCCCCCTGCCTGTGCTGCTCCATCCACCCCCACCCTACCACTTCATCCTCTGTCCACCTCCCCCCGCCGCTCTGTGCTCCGTCCTCCCCCTGATGCTCTGTCCTCCCCCTTCCTGTGCCGCTCCATCCTCCCCCACCCCACCGCTTCCTCCTCCTTCCTTTATCCTCCTCCCCCTCGCCACTCCATCCTCCATCCTCCCCCTGCCTGTGCTGCTCTGGCCTCCCCCACCCCTGCCGCTCTGTCCTCTCACTGCCGCTCTGTCCTCCCCCTGCCGCTCTGTCCTCCCCTTGCCACTCTGTCCTCCCCCTGCCGCTCTGTCCTCCCCCTGCCACTCCGTCCTCCCCCTGCCTGTGCCGCTCCATCCTCCCCCACCGCTTCCTCCTCCTTCCTTTGTCCTCCTCACCTCCACCACTCCAACCTCCGTACTCCCCCTGCCTGTGCTGCTCTGGCCTCCCCCACCCCTCCCGCTCTGTCCTCCCCCTGCCGCTCTGTCCTCCCCCTGTCGCTCTGTCCTCCCCCTGCCGCTCTGTCCTCCCCTTGCCGCTCTGTCCTCCCCCTGCTGCTCCGTCCTCCCCCTGCCTGTGCCGCTCCATCCTCCCCCACCGCTTCCTCCTCCTTCCTTTGTCCTCCTCACCTCCACCACTCCAACCTCCGTCCTCCCCCAGCCTGTGCTGCTCTGTCTTCCCCCACCCCACCGCTTCATCCTACATTCTCATCCCTCCCGCCGCTCTGTGCTTCATCCTCCCCCTGCCACTCCGTCCTCCCCCTGCCTGTGCCGCTCCATCCTCCCCCACCCCACCGCTTCCTCCTCCTTCCTTTGTCCTCCTCTCCTCTGCCACTCCACCCTCTGTCCTCCCCCTGCCTGTGCTGCTCCATCCTCCCCCACCCCACCGCTTTGTCCTCCGTCCTCCTCCCCTCTGCCGCTCTGTGCTCCATCCTCCCCCTGCCGCTCCTTCCTCCCCCTGCCTGTGCTGCTACATTCTCCCACACCCCGCCGCTACCTCCTCTGTCCTCCATCCTCCTCCCCCCTGCTGCTCTGTCCTCCCTCCTCCCCACTGCCACGCCGTCCTTTTCCCGCCGCTCCTTCTTCAAAGTTCCTCCCAATTCAGCCCTCACCGCCTTCCCCATGCAATCTCTATTTCTATATTCTAGAATACCCGATGCGTTAGAATCGGGCCACCATCTAGTTATAAATATCAGATTAACCCAACCTTGAGAAATGGTGACAAGAAAAAGGGGAAAACATTCTAATAGGTACAAAAGCAGTGAGACAGATGTTAACATATAAAATACATATATTCATAGGAATTAATGGTCTTCCAAGTCCTCATTATACCCCTCAACAGCTGGCCCTTGCTTAACCGCAAAGGTTGGCAACCTACTTTTCGATATGGCTCCCCCACTCACCTATGGCTAACCCTGCTAGGATACCCTAATTAAAATCCCTATTTAAAATCAAGAAATATAAAAAGAAAGTTACTCATCTTTGTATGGATCCTCCCATATTTTTGGAGAGTGATATTCCTCTTAGAAACGGACTCCTGACATATCCTATGCTTCCAGCCAAAGTCATCAATTTGCAGGCTCAACAGTTTTCCTTCAATTTAATGTCTGGGATTCATCAGGAGACAAAGATGGGTTCAATTGCCCAAAGCAATTCTTTAAACCAAGTTCTAAGTCTTAAATGTATGTCATAGGGAGGAGGGAGATAAATATGATTGTTCATTTGTCCAGTCCTTATGGTTAAAAGCAAAAAGCAAGTTCTCTGCTCTGGCTTCCCAAGCTGTAGTGAGTGGCATACCTAGTGTCCAATTGGCCCTGATGCAAAATTTGTCCCTTGTAGCACTCTAAATCCTATAAAGACTTACCGGTAAGTGTTGTCTTCTCCTTCATTATGGTAAATATATTCCCAATCCTGGGCCCATTCCTGATAAATATGACCCCCATTCTGATGTATTTGTCCCTATCCAGAACTCCCTCTTGGTTAAATATAGTGCCTTACAAAAGTTTTTACCCCACTTTGAGTTTCTTGTGTTTTTGCTACCTTACACCCTAGAATTTGACTGTTTTTTTTAAGGCTTTGCATCAGTTCATGTAAAGAACATGCCTATAACTGTGAACATTTTTTTTTTTTTTTATTGTGAATCAAATAATAAATAGGACAAAATAACTGAAAACTTTAGTGTGCAAAAAAGTTCACCCCCCCTAAAATCAGTACATTGTACAGCCTACCTTTCGTGGAAATTACTGCTGCTAGTAGTTTTGGATAATTTCTATGAGCTTTCCATATCTTGCCACTAGGATTTTGTCCATTCCTCAAGGCAAAATTGCTCCAGCTCCTTCAAGTTAGATGGTTTCCTCTGGTGAACAGCAATCTTCAGGTCTGACCACAGATTCTCAATTGGACTAAAGTCTGGACTTTGACTAGGCCACTCCAATACATTTACACATAGCACCTTAAACCACTTGAGTGTTGCTTTGGCAGTGTGCTTTGGACCATTGTCTTGTTAGATAGTGAACCTCCATCTCATCTGAGAGACTGAAATAGGTTTTGCTCAAGAATATCCCTGTATTTTCACCATTCATATTCTCCCTCAACTCAGACCATTTTCCCTCTCCCTGCTGCCAAAAAACATCCCCACAGCATGATGCTTCCACCATTATGATTCACTGTGAGGATGGTGTTCTTGGGGTGATGAGCTGTGTTGGTTTGGTGCCGGACAAAGCATTTAACTTGGTGTCCAAAAAGTTCAATTCTGGTCTCTTCTGACCACAGTGGTTATAGAGGATAGAAAATGCACAGCATGATATCTATATTAATTAATACGGTGCAACATAATGCATGGTATTGGGTGCAGTTAAAAAAAGAGGAAAGGATCATGCATAAATCAATGTGCACACCAAGAGTCTATGAAAATTGAGAAAAACTATATTACAGTTATGACAATAAAGCAAACATTAAAAACAATTAAAAATAAGTAGGTCCGGCACCCATGGTTACAGAATAATGTAATTGTTGCGCCCGAGGGTGTGGGGTACTTGGGTAACAGGCGGCAAAAGGGTTAATCGTGTCACGGGGAATGGCGGCCGTGCCTTTTCCCGTATCCTGGGGACGCTCTTGAAAAGGTGTATTTACAAGGATTATGTACAAGTTTGTCGTGACGTCACCTGCAGTACCTGGTGAGATGTCACCAGCGCCGCCACAGTCCTCCGGTGGTCGATGGTATTGCGACAATGATGGTGTAGTCCTCCGCAAGCAGGACTGGACCGCCAGGGGCAGCGATTCTGTGGAAGGAATCAGTTTGTAGAAAGAATATGCAGCAGAGTTGAAAAGTCACTTCACTGGGTACTTTACTGGAACTCAACAGTCATTACAGTTCACAGTGCAGTATGATGTTTTCAGACAAATGGTTACAAGTGGCTGCAAGTAGATCTTTTGGTAGGTAGATGGAACCCTCGTATATGCCTTTCTTGTTCCTCTTGTTCCCTCGCCTCCCAGTAGAGGTGTGAAGCTTGACTTCATAAAGACCAAGTCTGACCTCCTGCTTAGTGATGGGCGAATCCTAAACTACTCGGAATCGCTAGAGAGGGTGGGGGGTGCACCGGACCGGCCGGCTACTTACCGCTGCCTCCGCCGGCGCCGGCTGCAGACTCGCTCCCCGAGTCTCTGCTGCTTTTTCCGGAGATTCCCGAACACTGACAGAAGCAGTGAATAAATTAACTTCCGTCACTGCTCGGGAATCTCCAGAGCAGAGCGAGTCTGGCTGACAGCAGAGTTCAGCTCTGGTCATAATGACCTGAGCTGAACCCTGACTGTTTAGTCAGTTCTCAGCTCTGCTACATCCCTGTCTGTCTAAGCACAGGCAGGGATGTAGTAGAGCTGAGATTGCGTTTTGGACTACACCGGACGGAAGAGGATTTTTTTAATTAAAGATGTCCCTAATGGCTTTTTTTTTATTATTTCTAATTAAAAAAAATTTTTCTCTGTGTTGTGTTTTTTTTAAAACAATTTAATAGAAATTCATGGTGGTCATGTCTAATATTGGCGTGACCGCCATAAATTGATAATACAAAGCTGGCCCTAACCTCTTTATTACCCAGTGAGCCACCGCACCAGGGCCACTGGAAGAGCGGGGTTCAGCGCCAGAGAATGGCGCTTCAATGAACGCGCCATCTTCTGGGGCGGCTGCGGGCTTCAATTTGCAGCGGGGGGTGCCCAGAAAGCTTGGGCCTCCCTGCGCTGCGGATTCCAGCCCCCAGCTGCTTAGCTGTACCTGGCTAGACATAGAAATTGCGCGGAGCCCCACGCATTTTTTTTTATTATTTCATGAAATTCATGAAATAATAAAAAAAAAAGGGCTCCCCTATATTCTTGTGTCTGGCCAGGTACAAATAGGCACCTGGGGGTTGGGGGCAGCCCGTCGCTGCCTGCTGGATCCGGCTGGTTACAGAAATATGGCGAAGCCCACGTCAAATTTTTTTCTGACAAATCCATAAAACAATATAAAAGGGACTGCATCTTTATTAACCCCTTGACCATGGGCGTTGGGTTAATAAAGATGCAGTCCCTTTTATATTGTTTTATGGATTTGTCAGAAAAAAATTTGACGTGGGCTTCGCCATATTTCTGTAACCAGCCGGATCCAGCAGGCAGCGACGGGCTGCCCCCAACCCCCAGGTGCCTATTTGTACCTGGCCAGACACAAGAATATAGGGGAGTCCTTTTTTTTTATTATTTCATGAATTGCATGAAATAAAAAAAAAATGCGTGGGGCTCCGCGCAATTTCTATGTCTAGCCAGGTACAGCTAAGCAGCTGGGGGCTGGAATCCGCAGCGCAGGGAGGCCCAAGCTTTCTGGGCACCCCCCGCTGCAAATTGCAGCCCGCAGCCGACCCAGAAGATGGCGCGTTCATTGAAGCGCCATCCTCTTGCGCTGAACCCTGCTCTTCCAGTGGCCCTGGTGGCGGGTGGCTCACTGGGTAATAAAGAGGTTAGGGCCAGCTTTGTATTATCAGCTGGCCCTAAGCCCGAAATTTATGGCGGTCACGCCAATATTAGACGCCATGAATTTCTATTAAATTGTTTTAAAAAAAAGACAACACAGAGAAAATTTTTTTTATTAGAAATAAAAAAAAAGCCATTAGAGACTCCATCTTTAATTTAAAAAATCCTCTTCCGTCCGACTTAGTCCAAAACGTGATGTCCTCTCTGTTACATCGCTGTGCATAGATATAGATGTCTATGCACAGGGAGTGAGCAGACTGAGAACAATCTCAGCTCTGCTACATCATCTCTGTGCACAGACATTCATGTCTGTACACAGGGAGACCAGGCGGGCTCTAGGACCCTGGATCATTAATAAATAAGCACTCAATACATCAAGAGGCTGTAAAAATGATAATACCAAGTCACCCACATCAGTATTTTAAGATGGGGTTTAACAAATCCTTGTTCCCATAATATACATATAGTGGACCGCAGCATTAGGATTTTATACCAAAAGTAAATCCATAAATTAGTGGATGTAGTTGGAGTAAGGCACACTCATACATACCACATATGGCTGTAACTTGGGCGTCCAAAGGGAAGGAACCCCATGCGTTACACTGTCAAGGACAGTTTCCTCAGGGGAGTTTGTTTTTTCATCTGACCACAGCACTTTTCTCCATACTTCCAGGGAGTCTCCCACATGTCTTTTGGCAAACTCAAAATGAGCCTTCCAATTTTTGGCAATAAGTAAAGGTTTTTTTTCTGGTAACTCTTCCATAAAGACCAGCTAAGCTCTATGGAGTGTACAGCTTATTGTGGTCATATGGACAGATACACCAGTTGCTTGGAAACTCTGCAGAGTTACTTTGATCTCTGCTCCCTCTCTGATTAATGCCCTCCTTGCCCGGGCTAAGAGTTTTGGAGGGCCGCCCTCTCTTTGCAGGTTTGTTGTGGTACAATGTTCATTCTATTTGATGATTAATATGTGGATGCTTCGGGAAACATCAGAAATTTGGATATTTTTTTTTAAATCCAACCCTGACTTGTACTTTTCAACAAATTTGTCTCTGACTTGTTTGCAGATCTCCTTAGTCTTTATGGTGTTGTTTTGTTAATGATGCCTCTTGCAGCCTTTGTGGCCTTTCAGAATAGGTGTGTGTATACTAACAGGCCGTGCGATGCTTAGTACACACATGGACTTGTTTTCACTAAGCATGTGACTTATTGCTTACGCCAGACATTTTTAGGGGCTTCATAGCAAAAGGGGTGAATACATATGCACATGGCAATATTTATTTATTTTATCCCATAAATTAATTTTTTGCCTATATTTTTCTCACTTCACTTCCCAAATTTAGACTATTTAGTGCTGATACATCACACACAAATTGGATTACAAAAATATTTATACACAGGTTGTAATGTAACAAAATAGGTAAGAATAAAAATGAGGGTGAATACTTTAGCAAGACACTGTAGCTTTCCTGTTCTGCCTCTAACGTATAAACAAACCCTATTCTACTCATCCTTATCCACTTACCACGTCTTGCAATGTCCACCTATGCTGCCGGCGCAGTAGCCTGCAGTTGGCATCGGCGTGCCTACTATAGTGATGCATTCTGTCACTACCATGGAATGCCAATGCCCGGCATGCCTATGTCAGCTGTTGATCTTTAATTGGCCAGCAGTGTGTATTCCCATGCAAGGACCTAATGATAACGGTGATGAACCCCATCAGAGAAGTCAATTACCACACTTAGTGCTCCTGCAGTCCCTAGTTCTAATGGCCACTTTACACGTCCCAACATCGTTCCGATATTGGATACAACGGCGCGGGAGCGCACACTTTTTTGGCCGACATCCCAGATCGCATAGCAGCTGTTACACAGGGCGATATCGGCAGGCAACACAACTGTGATGTATACGCTCCCTTTGTACGTGCGACCCAGGAACGACCATTTAACATGGGAGTGAATAGGGGAAGTTGCTCTCCACGTCGGGGTTGGGCTTTCAAACAGCACGATCCTGCCAGATGGTCCATCCAATATCGGGCAGTTGAAGAGCCTGCTCATTTCTTCCCCGATATCGTTTTGGCATCGTTCTTGCGTCGCATTGGGCATTTACACCACACAACGCACGACCGATATCGGGGCCAATGCACGAACCATGTGACTTTTTATCGCAGTTGGACGACGATATCGGGACGTGTAAAGTGGCCATTAGTCCCAACATTTTCCCAACATCCTCCGACCTTCTTACTGGGCAATTGTTGATCAATGTAGATTACATTCTGTCTGAAAAAAATCAAGTGATCATTACATTGTTCTCTAATTTTGATCACCAGAGTAGGTGCTCAGATAGAGTCCCACCCTGTAATTTTATAATTCTGTAATCGTGTCGTCCAATATAGTGTACACATTTTTGATGTTCTGGTCAACCATGACCTTTATCAACATACACTGTGAAAATAATAATATAACATAAGAATAAATAGAACATTGTAATAAATATAATAAACATTAAAAAAAAAACAGCAGTTGACAATACTTTGAAAACAGCTGACATAATCTGGTTAAGAAAACCTGTTTATAAGACAAGGATTCTAGTATGCATTGCGAGACAAACAGAAAATATGCAGAAGGAAATCAATTCAATTACACAGCTATAATGTCATAGAAATGTATGTGGAGACTCAAGGAAATAATCTAAAATGTATAACATGTCATTCTGTTAGGTTATAAATATTTTAGGGACATATATATGGGGTGAGTGAAATATTTTAGTGACAAGAAAATAATGCTGGCACTGAGATTGGATGGTGTTTACATGACAGAATAGCAGGTAAGAGCGTTGCTGGGACCTTGTTGTTACAGTGGTTCATGATATTCCTACAACATTGACCCTCTTTGGCCTCATCTTTGTCTTTGACCTAAAAAACAAGGAGAAGTTCTTCTGTAGCCACCTGGGCTGTGGAGTCGGAGTCGTGGAGTCAGAGTTGGAGTCACTGCCCATTTTGGTGGAGTCAGTAGAAAATGTTCCGACTCCGACTCTAAAATATATAAAAAATTGGGTCCAATTGTTCAATGCAGAATGTGCTGAATATTATTATTATGAATTATTATTATGTTCTATCTAAATATCTTGATTATTATGTCATTATAATGATTAAAGCCTAATGTTACCATTGACCTACAATAATTTTATCACTTAAAAACGAGCCTTGAATGAAGGAGTCGGAGTCAAAGGAGTCGGAGTCGGAGCCAGGGAAATACAGGAGTCGGAGTTGGAGACGGTGGTTTGATTTACCGACTCCACAGCCCTGGTAGCACTCTAGCACTGTCTGAATGAGTCCAAATGGGATATACAGGGTATCTTAATGAATTAGAATATCATCAAAAAGTTAATTTATTTCAGTAATTCAATACATAAAGTGAAACGCATATATTAATAGAGTCATTACAAACAGAGTAATTTATTTCATATGTCTATTTGTTAATGTTGATGATTGTGTCTTAAAGCCAATTAAAACCCAAAGGTCATTATTATTAAGAACAGTGTACTGGCCCTTTAAGAGGACTGAGTGGGTGTCATGGCCAAAGCTTCCTCCCAGGGGCTCTGCAGGAAGAATGCAGACCTCAGGAGAAGGAGGAGGACGGAGTGCTGGGAGGCGGCGCAGCATCGTCGGCTGGGTAAGTAACCGGAAAGTGACTATAAGCATCCGAGCTGGACCGTTTAATGGGCACAGTCTCCCTGCTTAGTAGAAACTGGCCCCACTGTGACCATAGAGCAGTCAGGGCACATAGAACTGCTTGATGGGCACTGACCTCCTAGCCCAGGGGAAGTCGGTCCCACAGCATGGGGCAAGACACTTTCTTTAAAAGTGTTGTGTAGTCTTCAGCTGATGCAGTCGTAGATAGGTTACAAGAACATTTGTTGATGTTCCATCAAAAGTATTGCAAAATTCCTGATCTTCCCTTAAAATGGTATCTCATAGATTAACGCCAACTTCTCTTGGAATTCTCTGGACCCAAAGTATTCCACAATGCAGTTCAAGATTTGACAAATGTTTGGCTTCATATTCATAGTTCCATTTCTTCAATTCATGAGTATGAGGCGGTAAAAAAAAAAATCACTGGGAACAATAAAGTTTCTGATGACGTCGAGAAAATACTTCATTTGTCTCGTCGTATACTGTCTATCTTACAACAGGATATAAATTATGTGATTGTGGAATATGTTTAAGATACTAGTGCTTCTCCCACAAATATCAGATCAAGGAGGAGATCCTCAATAATGCTAGGTGCTGTAATGAGATTTGTCTACAAGGCTGCCCCCTACAACTGATGGCGGACCTCTCCAGAAGGACCCTCCAGAAAAGACGAGCCCTGCGTCCCCACCTGGACCTACTGAGACAGAATCAGCTCACTTACTCCTGGGGATACCCTTTCCGCCTGCAGATTCGACAAAGTAACCAGCTGATCTCCCTCTCCCATCCTAGGGACCTCCAGGGGTTCCTCGCGTCCCTGGATATTCCTGATCCGGGCCTAGTGATTCCGGAGTGGCCTGGTTTCTCTGCTGAAGGATTCTTCCCACTTCCCTCGCATCCGCAGAGGGCCCCGCGGAGGAGAAACAGAGGAGGCGGTCGGTCCCGCAGACGAAGGCTCAGTGAATATACCCGTTCGGACGTTGGCTGACTACAATCGGAGATGAGATGCTTTTTCTTTTATATGCCATGTTTTTTCTTTCCCCCTTTTATTCATTCAGGTACTGAGGACTGCTCTCATATGACTCTCACATGTTACGTTACTGATGTTGAGGGTTTTTGGACTACAGCTTGACCCCCCTACTCCCCTTCCCCTGCCCCTCCCCCCCTTTCTAACCTTCCATTCCGCTTCCTCCCTTTCCTCTCCCCTGCTCTTCCCTTTCGCCTTCCCTCTCCACCCCCCCCTTTTTTTTTTTTCCCCGAAATCTTCCCCTGGGTCAAGCTAATGGAAAGCCTACAGTATTGAACCCCTTTGCGAGGGTCTTCCCGGTACCTGTGTTTGGAGCGGTTACTTGGCCCCGAAACGGGGCTGACCATATGAGCCAGGTTGCTGCCATTGTTATGTTTCACATGTCAGTTTAAAGGCTGTTGGCCGGGGAGTATATACTCTTCAAGTCGCTGTCTATCCTACCCTGTTTTAGTTTATTGTTAGATATATTTCAGGACTCTGTCCTCTATTTTGCCACAGTGTGACGTTCTCCCTCCTTGTGGAAAGGGTGCCACCCACTGGGGACACCACTACTTGCCCATAAGAGTGGTGCTTCTGTTCAAGAATATACCCCAGAACATTGTTTGTACATAGTTTGATTGGTCATCTGGGTAATTAACCCCTCCTCCTCCCTACCCTCTTTCTCTTCTTCCCCTACTCTCCCTCTTACCCCTCCTCTCTTCTTTCTCCCCTTCACCTTATTCTTCTTCATTTTCTCTCTTTCATTGTGATAGTTTGCGGTGGGCTCTGGTTACCGTCCTACCGAGATGGGTTCCCTGAAGGTAGGATCCCTAAATGTTCGGGGGTTCAATCACACCCCAGAAGAGGGCCCATGTCCTCTTAGACATGCACAAAACGCTGGCGCAGGTGGTATTTCTGCAAGAAACACACTTTAAAACGGACCATGTTCCGGCCTTTAGTGATAAGAATTTCCCGACTTGGATCCACAGTACGAACCCTGAGTCTAGATCTAAGGGGGTCTCTAATTGCATTACATAGGAATCTGCCCTATACTATGATGGAGACGGTAGTGGATCCCGGAGGTCGTTTTATTTTCCTTAAGTTATGGGTGGCCGACAATCTGCTCACCCTGGTGAACTGGTACCTCCCGAACAGAGAGCCAAACCAGAGTGTGTAGGTCTCTCTTACTAAAATTGGCAGAGTTTGCGGATGGCCAGGTTGTGGTTGGGGGAGATTTCAATTTTGTTTTTGACCCCTTGGCTGATTCCACCTCTGGTCGGGGAGCGGTCCCGCGGAAGTGGGTGAGAGCGCTTCAGGGTCTGCTTCATAGGCTCAGGTTGGTCGATGTTTGGAGGATCCTGAATCCCAGGGCAGGGACTACACGTTCATGTCTGGGGTTCATGGTTCTTATAGCAGAATTGACATGTTCCTTGTCAGTCATGGAATCCTCTCATGGAAACCGGAAGCGATAATTGGTAATATTCTCTTATCAGACCATAGTCCCATATTCCTTTCCTTTGAGGTGCCCGGTCTGGCAGGGAGACAGTAGTCATGGAGCCTGAATGGTAATCTTTTGCGTGATGCAGCCTGTCTGGAGGATTTGAGGGCAGATATAGTGACATTCACTCAATCACATGCATCGGATCCGACTTCCCCCCCTCTTAAATGGGAGGCACTCATATGCTTCCTGAGAGGGACGTTAATTAAACATGGGGCCAGGTTGAAAAAATTCCGGAATGAACGGATTTGTGACTTATTGATGCAGATTCGTCACCTGGAAGCTAATCATAAATCCTCCCTGTCACATGCGTTGATGATAGACCTGACCACTAAGAGGCTTGAACTTAAAAATTTCCTAGATGACCAATACCAGAGGCACAGGGAGCGGACGAAGGGATTTTTTTATAAGAAGGCAAACACATGCGGGAGACCCATGGCGAGGCTGTTGCACCCTAGGGGAGGTCCCACTTATATCTCCTCGGTCAAATCACCCAAGGGAGGGATGGTTCACAGCAGCGAGGAAATTTCAGGGGTCTTCCAGGCCTTCAATTCTGAACTATACAATCTCAAAGGAAAGTTTGCCGACATGGACCCTTCTGCACTACGAACAAAATCCGTTCCTATATTTCCAAATACAGATCCCATCCTTGTCTGACGAGGACGTGCTCTCTCTTGAAGAAGATATTACGGAAGAGGAGTTGTCGGATGCTGTTAAAGCCACTCCGATATCAAAGTGTGCCGGACCCGACGGTTTCACGCCCATATTTTACAGGACCCACTCGGAGACTTGCTGCCTCATATGCTTCCGACTTTTAAGCATTGTTGGAGTGTGCCACTTTTGCCCCTCAGGCTTTAGAGGCACACATTTGTGTGATCCACAAACCTAATAAGGACCCTTCTGACGCAGCGAGTTACCGACCCATCTCCTTGATAAATGTGGATGTCAAACTGTTCGCCAAGATCTTAGCTGATAGGCTTTCTCGGATGCTCCCCTCCATAATTCATTTGGACCAAGTGGGCTTTGTCAGAGGTCGGGAGGTACAGGACAACATTATTAGATCCCTCCTCCTTGTTGAGAGGGCCAAGGTGTAGAAGTCCCCTCTATGTCTGTTGTCCATTGACGCAGAGAAGGCCTTTGACAGGGTCCACTGGAGCTTCTTGTGGGAGACATTGGAGCACATAGGCCTGAGGTGCAGATTTTTCGAACGGGATCCTGTCACTATACTCCCGACCAACGGCCAGGGTACGGATAAATGGGTCTTTATCTGGCCCTTTTCTAGTGCAAAATGAGACATGGCAGGGGTGCCCGCTTTCCCCCCTGCTCTATACTATTGTCATGGAGCATTTGGCTAAAGCCATAAGAATTAACGATGACATTCGGGGATTGAAAGTGGGGAACATCCATCATAAGACAGCTTTGTTTGCCGACGACCTCCTCTTGTATGTCGCGAACCCGTCCATAGCTTTCCCAGTGTTATTAGGGGAATTTGCGACATTTGGTGACCTCAGTAATTTTAAAGTAAATTATACCAAATTGAGGCAATGAACATTTCCCTACCGCCTGCTGAGGTCCATTCTTTACAGAAGGATTTTTCATTTCGTTGGAAAAAGGGCCACTTGTCCTATTTAGGAGTGTGCCTCCCTGACGATCCGTCTAAGATCTTTCATCTCAACCACCGGGTCTTGTTAGCCAAAGTGGGGGCCCTCTTGGGGTCCTACAGACCGTTAAACCGGATCCTGCCGAGCCAGGACAACTTCATCACAATGGACATACTTCCAAGATTTTTGTATATCTTTCAATCCGTACCCGTTTGGCCACATAGCTCATTTTTCCTCACGCTCCGCTCCCTGATCTCTCGGTTTGTCTGGAACGGCATAAAGCCGAGAGTAGGCTTCAAGATCCTTTTCGCAACTCGTGACGCGGGAGGGGCTGGCATCCCTGATCTTCGCAGGTACTGCCTTTCTGCGATCCTGGTCAGACTTTTGGACTGGAAATATAGGGCTATGTCCAAACAGTGGGTTCAAGTCGAACAAGCGGACCTGGACGTGCCTCTAACATTACCTCCAATGGGTCCCCCCACAGTCCATAGATCACACTAGATGTTTGCCTTTCCTTACGAAAGAGACGCTTAAAGCATGGCGGACGGCCCTTAGGGACTTACCCGACGTTCCGTCGGCGAGCTCCCTGACTCCACTGTTTTATAACCCAGCCTTTCCCCCAGGGATGACCAATACTACCCTTCTGCTGTGGACAGCTCGGGACGACGCTCGCATCGGCCAGGTCCTACGAGATGGAGAGCTCCCATCGTTCAGTGTCTTGCAAAGTCTATCTCCAGACCGGACTCTGAAGTGGTGGGAGTATCTTCAGTTGAGATCCTTCCTTGGATCGGCTGCCTTCCCTCGAGGTCCAAATATTAGCATGACTCCTGTGGAACAGCTTTTTGCAGGAGAGGTGGCCCCAGACCGAGGGATCTCGGTTATTCATCGCATCCTGTCCAAGGGGTAGGTTCCGAGACCCACGGGTACCGGCTAGCCTGGGAAAGAGAATTGGGATGGGCTATCTCAGATACTGAGTGGGAGAGATGTTTCCTTTTGGCCCAAAAGACGTCCAGCTCAAGTGATGCCCTGGAGAAATGTTACAAATTACGTTTCTGGTGGTACCTCACTCCAAACAGGCTGCATAAATGCTTCCCTAACACCTCCAGCCTTTGCTGGCGATGCGGAGCCGAGGAGGGCACTATGCTACACGTTTGGTGGGGCTGCTCCTTGATTAGTGGATTTTGGTCGAGGGTGTTCAGGAATTATGGTCTGGTTACTGGCAAACAAATAGAAGGCTCTCCTGAGATGGCCCTACTTTCTTTGCTCCCTGGTTCGCTGAGGTCCCAGAAGAGAGACAATCTCAGATTTTGCCTCTGCGCGGCCCGGTCGGTGATTCCCCGTCACTGGAAGGAACAGACCCCTTCAATTTTTGAATGGTATACTGAATTGGAATCTCTATGCCGCCTTGAGAAGTTGTCGGCCGGGCTCAAGCAGACTCTTCCCCAGTTCACCCTTGTTTGGTCTGAATGGATCCTTTTTAGAGACGCCCCTAACTTCTGCGAAATGTTCTCTTAGATCCTACTACGCAGCGAGGGCCTTATCTAACATCTTACTACCGGTATTGTTGGCTGTGAGATCTACGTCTACCTCACTCTCTGGTTTCCTTTATCTTTTCCGCTTTTAACCTGAACCTTTCCTCTTTATCTCTATCCTCTCCCCAATCCTTTCCCTTCCTAGACGACCAATAGGTCCCTTCTCCTCTCCATCTCCCAGCTGCACTTTTGATGGGAGAAAGATAATCCTCCTTGACTTCTCAAATAGTGCGCTTTCCCATAAATCGCACACTCGTTCTCTACGCACGAATTGAGATTGTTCCGGTGTTGCAGCACTAGAGCGCTGAGGAGGCGTTATTTCATATCTTATTCTGAATATTCCAGCCTCCCGTGCTCCACTTTAAGGATGTTAAACCTTAATCCTGACATTTCTTTCTTTCTTTTGTACCACTGTTTTTTACCACTGTTATAAAATTCAATAAAGATAAATTTAACAAAAAAAAGATACTAGTGCATCTCAAAGAATTAGATTAGAATATCATCAAAAAGTAATTTTTTTTCAGTACTTCAATACATAAAGTGAAACTCATTTATTATATAGTCATTTCAAACAGAGTGATCTATTTCAAGTGTTTATTTTTGTTAACGTTGATGATTATGGCTTCCAGCCAATGAAAACCCAAAGGACATTATTTCAGAAAATTAAAATAAGAAGGATAAAAGATTAAAAAACTGCACTGCCGTATTCCACGAGACATTAAAGAGTTAATATAATATTGATTTCTTAGTCAATGTGTTTCAGGGCCCTCAGGAACGCCCTGAAACATGGCAATAATACATTGATTTTTGATGATATTCTAATTCATTGAGATGCACTAGTACACAGGTGCTCAGATAGGGTCCCACCCTGTAAATATTTATGTAGTAAATGTAATGACACAGCCTTTTACAGTGCATGGCGTGGGTTAAATTTTCTTAATTTGACCAGATAAAAATGTTTGTACTATGTTAGCCAGTAGATAGAAAAATATTAGAATCTGAGGGTCCTCAGTGGTTAATACCTTTTAATGGCTAACTGAAAAGATTTCAGTTAGCCATTAAAAGGTATCAACCACTGAGGACTCTCAGATTCTAATATTTTTCTAATTTGGCCAGACATGTAGGTCTTTTCTTGGTTATCTCATGTTTACTAAGACATTGTTTCTTTCCAGACGATTCAGAGGCTTTTATTGACTGAGTATGTGTATTGCTAATTTAATGTAAATTGCCTCACTTTCTCTGTCAGGGGCTCAGTCATCACTCAGAGGAAAAGCATGCAGATATCGTATTGAAATGCCAACAAATATGCAAACAGCCTTATTCCACCAATCCTGGAAGACCATAATTCCTTAAGATGAGTGCTTAGGATATATAAGGGGTCCTGCTTCATTCACCAGTAGTTCATATGCTACATGGCTTCAATCTAGGGTCTATGATCCCGATTGGAAGACCATAACCTCAGCCTAGGAATTTTGGTTCTGGCTGCCGGGAAAATGCATGGCCTCAATCTAGGAGCTTCAGGTCTAATTGGAGGAGCCCTAAAACTGGATTATTTGCTGCAGGAGCTCAGTTTAGGATTTGGCTGGGATATCAGAGTCTACTTAAGGAAGATACCCAGGTTAGGACAATTCGATCACCTGGCTACAGACTTAATTTGTGGTTGTGCAGCTTTGTAAGCTTTGCACTATTCCTATCTCGGTGGGTGCCTGCCAATAGCAGGTTGCTGCTGGATTGGAGTAGTTGGCCTTGGAAGTCCCAGTATATCTCCAAATAATAGATACCGTATATACTCGTGTATAAGCCGAGTTTTTCAGCCCAAAAATTGGGCTGAAAAGTCTCCCCCTCAGCTTATACACGGGTCAATACGGTAGGCTGCTGTGGTGGGTGCTGTGTCCGGGGCTGGGGAGGCTGGAGGAGGCGGGAGGCCGCTCATTATATATGCACTGCTTCCCCCTGCCAATCAGCGGCAGGGGGAAGCAGTGCATATCTGGCCCCCAAATGCAGGCACTCGCCCCCCGCTGTGTAAGGGCCCCCCCGCTGCTTATCTTACCATCCCCAGTCTTCTGCCACACACAGCACCGGTCCTCGGTGCTCTCTCCTCCATGCTCCCGTCCGGCTGCATCCGGGATCCCCGGCTGTCGCAGGCATATCACGTCATCGTGCGACGGCCAGGAATCCCGGATGCAGCGAGGACGGGAGCATGGAGGACGGAGGACAGAAGACCGGTGCTGTGTGTGCAGAAGACCAGGGATGGTAAGTTAAGCAGCAGGGGGGCGAGTGCCAGCATTTGGGGGCTGCTGTGTACCCCTGGGGGCTGCTGTGTACCCCTGGGGGCTGCTGTATACCCCTGGGGGCTGCTGTGTACCCCTGGGGGCTGCTGTGTGCCCCTGGGGGCTGCTGTGTACCCCTGGGGGCTGCTGTATACCCTTGGGTGCTGCTGTGTACCCCTGGGGGCTGCTGTGTACCCCTGGGGGATGCTGTATACCCCTGGGGGCTGCTGTGTACCCCTGGGGGCTGCTGTGTACCCCTGGGGGCTGCTGTATACCGCTGGGGCTGCTGTATACCCCCGGGGGCTGCTGTATATACTGGTGGGGCCTGTATACCACTGGGGCTGCTGTATATACTGGTGGGGTCTGTATATACCACTGGGGAGGCTGCTGTATACCCCTGGGGCTGCTGTATACCGCTGGGGCTGCTGTATACCCCCGGAGGATGCTGTATACCCCCAGGGCTGCTGTATATACTGCTGGGGCCTGTATACCACTGGGGCTGCTGTATATACTGGTGGGGCCTGTATACCACTGGGGCTGCTGTATATACTGGTGGGGTCTGTATATACCACTGGGGCTGCTGTATATACTGGTGGGGTCTGTATATACCACTGGGGCTGCTGTATATACTGGTGGGGTCTGTATATACCACTGGGGAGGCTGCTTTATACCACTGGGGCTGCTGTATATACTGCTGGGGCCTGTATATGCCACTGGGGAGGCTGCTGTATACTACCACTGGGGGGGCCTGTATACCACACTGCTGGGGGCTGTATACCTGTGCTGGGGTCCACCTCGGCTTATACACGAGTCAATAGGTTTTCCCAGGTTTTGGGGGCAAAAGTAGGGGGGTCGGCTTATACACGGGTCGGCTTATACACGAGTATATATGGTAAATGTGACTCTAAATCATATATTAAATCTCCACAGAGTAAACTTATTAAAATATAACCTTTAATAAATTAATTAAAATTAATTACAATCATGTGTATCCCTCACACCTAGTGTCCATATATCACACCAAACCAAACAGGGGAGGGAATTGTTTCCCTGCGTTCACCCTGTCTCTTATCCTGCCTGTCAACGGAGTTTTATACATGTACTGTTTATGGTGTCCCCGTTCCTCGACAGCAGAGTCTCACCCTTCCGCTGGTTCACAAGGGATTGGAATGTTCGTGCTTTTGGGACTTCCAAGGTGTCCCCGTTCCTCGACGGCTCTCCCTGGTGTCCCTATCTCCACTCAGGGTTAGTCTCATACAAACACTTTTTTCTGTCCTTATCGTGTTACTATTGGATACTGGTCACATCCTAGTATGCTTATCAGAGTGTGTGAAAACTAATGAGAGGATGTCCAATTACACTAGTGGAGCATAGATATACCTAGCATGTGACTTTGCTATAATCCAAATAATCCACCAGTTCCTATCTATGTGACATGCAACTGCAGGACTACCATCAGTTGATGCTTGTCCATATCATGGTATCTATCACATTGTTTTTAAGGTGAATTAACCGCCTTACATGCAGGTATATGATCCAAATTTCTCAATAACCCCTCATTTATGCTCACATGTATCCACTCATTCCAATTAAGAGTGATATGTAACCCGCTAACACCAATAAAAGAGAGGGGACCATTAAGGCTCCCTAGCAGCGCCCCCAGGGCTCAGCACAGTCCTTGGTATCTAACACGGTACAGTCACTCCTGATGACACCCACGCCGCAACCTGTGGGTAGAAACGCGTCGAGTGTGGACAGCATGTACAGTGTGTACAGATAAGTAGCAATAATTGTTATTCTGCCTGACTTTTTCTAATCCTTGCGGGTTACTTATCACTCTTAATTGGAGTGAGTGGATACATGTGAGCATAAATGAGGGGTTATTGAGAAATGTTCCCCTTAGATACACGGGTGGTTTATATTTGGATCATATACCTGCATGTAAGGCGGTTAATTCACCTTAAAAACGATGTGATAGATACCATGATATGGACAAGCATCAACTGATGGTAGTACTGAAGTTGCATATTACATAGATAGGAACTGGTGGATGTTTTGGATTATAGCAAAGTCACATGCTAGGTATATCTATGCTCCACTAGTGTAATTGGACACCCTCTCATTAGTTTTCACACACTCTGATAAGGATACTAGGATTTCACCAGTATCCAATAGTAACACGATAAGGACAGAAAAAAGTGTTTGTATGAGACTAACCCTGAGTGGAGATAGGGACACCAGGGAGAGCCGTCGAGGAACGGGGACACCTTGGAAGTCCCAAAAGCACGAACATTCCAATCCCTTGTGAACCAGCGGAAGGGTGAGACTCTGCTGCCTATTGCACTGTGTGTTTTGCTTCATATGTGTTTTATGCCCTTATTGGGGATCCAACAAAATCTTACCATTGTGTGGTCCCCTCACCCTGTGTTGTCTGTGTAGTGTTCCAACCATGATTAATTAGTTTGAGCGTTCATTTGGGATGAGCACCAGTCCATATGGTCTTTCTAAATTCGGCTGCGCCAGTGGACAAGAGCACCCACTGACCCCGTTGTCTTCACAATGGTGGCAGCAGTGGTATACTACTCAGTCTGGTTTATCCAGGGTAGCTGCAGTGGTCTGGTGTTCATGGACATGTCCAAGGGCTCAACAACCAGTTAGGCATATAGTAGGCATACCTAGCAGGCCATAGGTGTGACAACCATCCGCTGTGAGGCTGACCTGCTGGTAAGGCAGCACCCCGAGAAACCCCGAGACCCTTAACCCCTATACAGGGATCTGGAATTACAGCGGAGCCCAGGGGTTAGCTGCCTATAGCAACAGAGCAGGGAAGGTCGCCAGGGGAAAAAATCAAGACCCGAAAAACGAAGTCAGATGTCCGAGTCAAAACCGAGAGGGCAGTGAAGGTACAAAATCATCAGGCAGTAGCAGAGTCAAAAATCCAGGCAAGGGTCAAGGGCAAAAACCAAGAGGGCAGCTGAGGTACAAAATCGATAGGCAGAGGCAGAGTCAGAAATCCAGGCAAGGGTCAAACACACAACTACACACACTATATCACTTAGGGAACCAAAACTATATCTGGCGGCCTGCAAGACATTCTCCAATGTATTTGAAGGGCGCGGTTACCTCCCATAGGCTGGAGCTCACAGCCTGATGACCTCATCCGGACCGCCCCTAGAACCAGGCCAGATGGAGATGCACAACTGGCTCCACCCACCCCACCTCTGACAGAAGAACGCAGGCTGCGCCTAACGGACACCTCTGCAGGGCCCGCTCCTCTGCGACCAACACCACCCAGAGGGTAAACACAGCGGCGCTCAGCAACAGAGGCAGACATCGTGGAAGCAGTTCCATATGAGGACAAGGCCCTCCTATCACCGGCGCCACCAGCCGAAGGAATCCGGCTCCTCCCAGCGGCCGAGGCAGGAACACCAGCCACCGAGTCCAATGGCGATGTGAGAATAAGTTTGGCATACAGGTTTCGGACACTGCCATGTCTAACTCCACCAGCTCAGCCATGGGACAAGAATTAGAGTAGAGATACAGCCTTAGCAGTAAACGGCTACTACAGGAGCTGTGCCAGATTCGACACATCAACTACAGGAAGTTGATGGGGAGCTTATGGACAACATCCCCACATCTCTTATTGTGGGAACCGACCAGGGAGAGGACGATATAGGGTTTATAGACAGCATCCCCACCCCTGTTAATTTGGGGACTGACCAAGAAGAAGTCAATGTTGAATTTGTAGACAGTCTGCACACACCTGTCTTTCCAGGACTAACCAGAAGGAAGTTGAAGTGGGGTTCATGGATGGTCTCCCCACACCGGTTATTTTGCAAAAGGTCCTAGGCCAAGGACTCTCCAGACAATTTTTCACAGCCATCACCCACATGCAAGCCAAACAGCACCTTGATGTAGATCCTTCTGCCACCCCTTCTGAGGATAACCCACATTTCAGGCCTCCATCATCCTCCTCTGAGCCAACCTGAGTACACCTAACCAGACTGTGGCCACTGACTGGGGGGAGATTGATAGTAAGAAGTTAATATAAGCCCAACTCATTGACCCCACCATAGTGCTTGTCCACAGTATGTCTACTCAACTGGGGGAGGAGATCAGGGGGAGGTGTATGGATGTGAGCCTCTGTTGCTGACCTCACCACAAAAAAGGACAATGCCCCAAGAGGTAACATAGTAACATAGTATTTAAGGTTGAACGAAGACCTTAAGTCCATCTAGTTCAACCCACAGCCTAATATGTTGATCCAGAGGAAGGCAAAAAAAAAACATGTGGCAACACTAAGCTCCACATTGGGAAAAAAAATCCTTCCTGACTCCACATACAACAATCAGACTAGTTCCCTGGATCAACGCCCTATCAAAGAATCTAGTATGTATAACTGGTAATATTATATTTTTAAAAAAAGTGCATCCAGGCCATTCTTAAATTTTAGTAGTGACTCACTCATTACAACATCATGTGGCAGAGCGTTCCATAGTCTCACTGCTGTTACAGTAAAGAATCCACGTCTGTGATTATGATTAAACCTTCTTTCCTCCAGACGTAGAGGATGCCCCCTTGTCCCCATCTCAGGCCTAATAGTAAAAAGATCATTAAAAAGGTCTCTGTACTGTCCCCTCATATATTTATGTATTATTATAAGATCACCCCTAAGCCTTCGTTTTTCCAAACTAAATAACCCCAAGTTTAATAATTTGTCTTGGTATTGCACACCCCTCAGTCCTCTAATAACCTTGGTCGCTCGTCTCTGCATCCGCTCTAGTTCAGTTATGTCGTTCTTATACACTGGAGACCAGAATTGTACATAGTATTCTAGCTGAGGTCGCACTAGTGACTTGAATAGAAGTAAAATTATGTTCTCCTCAGGAGCATCTATGCCTCTTTTAATGCATCACATTATTTTATTTGCCTTTGCAGCAGCTGCCTGACACTGTGCACTAAGTGTGAGTTTATCATCTACCCATACACCCAGGTCTTTTTTAGTGGTAGTTTTACCGAGTGTTTTACAATTAAGCACATAATTATACATTTTATTTCCTCTGCCCAAGTGCATGACCTTACATTTATCCCCATTAAAGCTCATTTGCCATTTATCAGCCCAAGCTTCTAGTTTACATAAATACTTCTGTAATATAAAATTGTCCTCCTCTGTATTGATTACCCTGCAGAGTTTAGTGTCATCTGCAAATATTAATATCCTACTCTGTACACCCTCTACAAGGTCATTAATAAATATGTTAAAAAGAAGCGGGCCCAATACTGACCCCTGTGATACCCCACTGTTAACTGTCACCCATTCTGAGTTTGTTCCATTAATAACCACCCATTGTTTCCTATCACTGAGCCAGTTCTTAACCCACTTACACATATTTTCCCCATCCCCATTGCTCTCATTTTATGTATCAACCTTTTGTGTGGCACGGTATCAAAAGCTTTTGAAAAGTCCATATGCACCACATCCACTGCATTTCTTTGGTCCAGTCCAGAGCTTACCTCTTCATAGAAGCTTATCAGGTTAGTTTGACAGGAACGATCCCTCGTAAACCCATGCTGATATTGGGTCATGAGGTTATTTTTATTCAGATACTCCAGTATAGCATCTCTTAGAAACCCTCTAGGATTTTACCCACAGTAGGGGTTAAGCTTACTGGCCTATAATTTCCAAGTTCAGTTCTTGTCCCCTTTTTGAATATTGGCACCACATTTTCTATACGCCAGTCCTGTGTTATAGACCGCGTTATTATGGAATCTTTAAAGATTAAAAATAATGGTTTATCTACGACGGTACTTAATTCCTGCAGTACTCTGGGATGTATCCCATCCGGGCCTGGGGAGTTGTCAACTCTAGTGATTTTTAGGTGAAGGTGAAGGTTGATTAGAGACCTATCATGTCTGGCCGCTCCGTCAACAACAAACCTCGTCAAGATTCAGCAATTTTTCGGGGGAGGAATTTAACAACACAGCCTTTTACAGTGCATGGTGGGGATTAGGTTTTCTTAATTTGGCTAGGGATATAGGTCTTTTGTTGGTTATCTCATGTTTGCTAAGACATTGTTTATTGACTAAATATGTGTAGTGCTCATTTACTGTAAATTACCTCATCCCCTCTGTCAGGGACTCAGTCATCACTCAAGAGGAGAATGATGCAGATATCGGATTGAAATGTCAACCAATAAGAAAATAACTTTATTCCACCAATCCTTGAAGACCACAATGCCCTGACATAAGTGCTCGGGATATATAAGGGGGGCCTGTTTCATTCATCAGTAGTTCATATACTACATGGTTTCAATCTAGGGGCTACTATCCTAATTGGAAGACCATAACCTCATGCTAGGAATTTTGGTTCCGGCTGCCAGAATAACATCATGTTTCATACTCTGCATGTCCTCAATCTAGGAACTTCGGGTCTCATTGGAAGAGCCCTAAGACTGGACTATTTTATGCAGGAGCTTAGCCTAGGATTTGGCTGGGATATCAGAGAATACTTAAGGAAGATTCTCAGGTTGGGGCAATTCGATCACCTGGCTACAGACTTTGCTGTGCTTGGTCAGCTTCCTAAGCTTGCCGCTATTCCCTTTTTCGGTGGGTATGCAAATTGTCACTTCAGTGAGATCTGGCACAAATCCTAAGTCATATTAAAAGGCTTGCTAAAGAGACAATTATGACTTTTAGGATTGCTACCTTTATTAGGTGGCATTAGAGTTTGTCTACTTCCTCACTGAAGTGACAATTTGCATATGCAATTTCCCAGAGGAGCATTGTGGCTTTAAGTCTGTTCACTGCCGGCTGACAGAATAATCTCCACAAGGAGAATAGCTGTTTCTCGTTGGGTGCATGCCAAAAGCGGGGTGCTGCTGGATTAGAGTAGTTGACTCCGGAAGTCCTGAAGGCACAAAGATTCCAATCCCTGGTGAGCCAGAGGAAGGGTGAGACTCTGTTGCCTGCTATATTATGTTTTGCTTGGTATGCGTTATATGCCTTTGAAAGTTGTGGATTCAATAAAATCTTACCATTGTGTTGTTACCTCAACCTGCTTTGTCTGAGTAGTATTCCGCCCGCGGTTAAGCTGATTGGAAGTTCAGTTGGGATGAGCCCTGGTCCATGCGGTCTTTCTAAAGGTGGCTGGGCCATCAGTATAGAGCACCCGCTGACCCCCGTGTCTCCTCAGTGAAGAATCTGGCACTCTTGAATGGATAATGTGGGTTATTCTAAAATGTGTGGTCCAATAGTTTTTGGTCAACAATTACCTTTTTAAAACATATACTGGGAATATTACAGACCTGTCTGTAGTCTCCCCTTTATTTCCAAATGCTCTGTACATGCTACAGAAACTGCCCTTAGTATAGCGATATACTAAAAGCAAAATTTAATAATGACCACTACTCCCTGCTGATTCTACTGGTTCTTTCTAAAGCATCGGACACTGTAGATCACCAACTCCTCCTCACTATGTCTGTTCTATGGACCTCAAGGACACCGCTCTCTCCTGGTTTTCCTCCTACCTCTCTGACAGCTCTTCAGTGAATCAATTGCCACCTCTTCTTCCTCTCCTCTTCCCCTTATTGTCAGGGTTCCTCAAAGTTATGTCCTCTCCTCCCTTTTCTGTACACTCTCCTATTGGACAAACCATCAGATGACACCCAATTATAAACCTTATAAATCTTCTCCTGACACCATCTCCACATTACTACAAAATCCCAGTGATCGTCTGTCTGCTGTCTCTAACATCACCCTATATCTAAAATAAAATCTGTACAAAACTGAACTCATTGGACTTCCCCTCTCTAGTAACCTATGTTAACCATTTTCGTGTGTGGTTATACTATAACCTCCAAGCAGCATGCTCGATTTCTGATGGTTATCAGGAAATTAAGAAAATCCAGCTCGTGCGACAAGAGACTTTTTAAAATAAATTTCTTTTTAGTGCGTTACATGGAACAAAGTAGCTTGAATGGTATTAGGGCCGCTTTACACAGCGCAATATCGTTCCGATATTGCCTATGATCTCACGGGAGCGTGCACGTTTTTGGCACTTGTTCAAGATCGCATAGTAGATGTCACACAAGGAAATATCGACAGGCAACGCAACTACGATGGGGTACGCCCCTTCTTTGTGCTGCATATGAGCAATCCAGGGAACGACCATTTAACATTGGAGTCAATAGGGAAAGTTGCTCTCCAAATCGTAGTTGCGCTGTCACACAGCACGATCATGCCAGATCGCATATACAATATCGTACGGTTGAAGGGCTTGCACATTCTTCTTGCAATATCGTAGTTAGGTTGTTTTTGCGTCGCATTGCCCATTTACACGACACAACGCACGAACTATATCAACTGCAACGGCCACACCACGTGACTTTTTATCGATGTTGTGTTGCGACATTGCGACGTGTAAAGCGGCCCTTAGGCAACGTGTTTCAGGTGTTTCAATGCACTCTTAAGTGGCGTGCTGAAAATTTTCTTTACTATTTCTTATGGCCACTTTACATGCGGCTACATTTCTAGCTTATCCACAGGTAACTTACTGGCTGCAGTGAAATCATGGAGACATTATTCCATTTGTACACAGCAACAAGATAGAACCATGTCTCCATGATTTCACTGCAGCCAGTAAGGGCGCCTTCACACTGGCGTTCCCCTCCGCAGCGTTCTGCGGAGGGGAATGCCATGTGTACGCAGCGGCCACCAGCTCCTATCTTTAGAATGGGAGTGCACGGTGCTGCGCTTGCCAGCGCATGACCGTGCGCACCCATTCACTCCCATATGTGATCTGTGTTGCATCCTAATGCGGGCGGGAGTGTGTGACTTGCGGATGCCTGCGCACAGATCACATATGGGAGTGAATGGGTGCGCACGGTCATGCGCTGGCAAGCGCAGCACCGTGCGCTCCCATTCTAAAGATAGGAGCTGGCGGCCGCTGCGTACACATGGCGATTCCCCTCCGCAGAACGCTGCGGAGGGAACGCCATTGTGAAGGCGCCCTAAGTTACCTGTGGATAAGCAAGAAATGTAGCCGCGTGTAAAGTGGCCTTTAAGGTTATATTAGTTTTTACTTTTATTATCTTTCATTTATTCCTTATATCTGATCACTCTGACCACTTGCTTGCATAAGTCACTTGTACCTCAAAAACTCTAGAATTATAGAAATCTAGAATTTCATCTTCCTTTACCTTTGACTCTGCAAAAACTCTGATGGTACCTTTACACGCCACCACTGCAGGATGGATACCAACGGCTACTTCACGTGCACGAGCACGCCCAAACGGTTACAAACGGTAAACGCACCTCCTTTACACGCCGCCACAAGGTGCGCTACGCTACGCTACATCTACAGCTAGATACATCGCCGGGTGTCTCAAGTAGCCATCTGTAGCTCATTTACACACCGCTACAACCAGCTACTATGGGCGTACCTGGTGCAGCAGGGACAGCACATAGGCGTGCTACAATTGTGGATTACGAGACGTCCGTACGCTGATAGGACAAAGCAATAATACCATGATTGGCCAGGCATCGCAGGAGGCTGATTAATACTTGACGCTCGAGCAATTGTGTAGTGTGACTCGTCAGCTCCTTAAATATGCCGCCCTGTGCGCCGACAACCAATCGGACTGCACCATCTTCCACCAATGATCGCAGATGGGGCGCGGTAACACGGAGCCTGGGTGACGCCTTAGCTACATTGCAGCTACATCGCCGGGTGTCCACAGTTCCCTTCTGTGGGTTCTTTACACGCCGATACAGCTCGCTACAATCGGCTTTGTTGCCATCTGTTTATGGGCAGTGCACGGATACAGATGTATCTGTAGCCGGCTGTGTCGTCCCTTCTTCAGACGCCACTACTACGGGCGATATTGGCGCAACAAGCTACATTTGTAGCCTGTAGCGGTTGTATGCATCCTGCAGTGGCGGCGTGTAAAGGTACTATGAGGGTACCTTTACACGTCGCAACATTGCATGCAATTTCACTTGCAACTATCTGGTTGCAGTGAAATCATGGACACATTGTTCCATTTGTACACGGCCACAAAATAGAACCATGTGTCCATGATTTCACTGCAACCAGTAAGTTGCAAGTGAAATTGCATGCAATGTTGCGACGTGTAAAGATACCCTTAGGTACCTTTACACGTGGCTGCATTTCTAGGGTGGCTACAGGTAACTTACTGGTTGCAGTGAAATCATGGAGAGATTATTCCATTTGTACACAGCAACAAGATAGAACCTTGTCTCCATGATTTCACTGCAACCAGTAAGTTACCTGTAGCCACCCTAGAAATGTAGCCGCGTGTAAAGGTACCCTTAGGGTACCGTCACACGCGGCAATTTTGATAGCAATTTCACTGGCAATTTGCTGGTTGCAATGAAATCATGGACACATTGTTCTATTTTGTGGCCGTGTACAAATGGAACAATGTATCCATGATTTCACTGCAACCAGCAAATTGCCAGTGAAATTGCTAGCAAAATTGCCGCGTGTGACGGTACCTTTAGACTTGCTCTGAATTATGCTCATCTGGAATAGTGCATCTCTAAACTAATTGGTTTCCCTCTCACAAGACATTTCCCCTCCATCAGGAATGCAGCAGGGACATTTTTCTTTCCACCAGCTACACTAATGCTGCCACTCTGTGCCAGTTTCTGCACTAGTTGCACATCCTCTACAAAGTACAATGTAAATGTATCAATCTTACTAACAAAGCTGTGTCCAGTTCTACACCTCCATAATTATATAACACTAACATCTGCAATGACCCAAATGTCTCACTTCTGTCTCCAAGACTCCTCTTGAACTGCACCATTTTTCTGAAATGTACTACCCCAGATAATCTGGTTAATTTCCAATATCCACAGTCTCAAGCATTCCCTAAAAACACCATTCTTTAGACTGGCCTATCCCCTCACCTTACTAAACTGCAATAAGTATTCCCTGTTCTATCTTCCATGCACTGTCGCTAAACCTCACTATTGCACACAACTCCACATCATTAACTGGATATGTACGTACCCGGCACACATGCCCAGTTACTCATGCCATCACCATTTTTGGACACCTGGGTGTTCAAAGATGGCTGCGGCCACAGTAACTGCACCTACGCACTCTGGGATACCAGCGCTCACTGCACAAGGGGGAGAGATAGACAGCACAGAAGAAAAACAAAACAGACTAGCAGTGTCCCACAGTTGTGTAGCCCACTTGTGAGAGAAGCTACACCTTCAGTGTAGTTGATTCTACTAATTTTTTACTGCAACAAGCAAACCTGTCAGTTTTTGCTTAAAAGCAGTGTTCACTAAACCTTTACTGTAGGCCACGTTTAATACAACTAAATACGCCTTGAGTGTAGTTCATTCTACTACTTTTTACTGCAACAAGCTAACCTGTCATTTTTTGCCTAAAAGCAGTGTTCACTAAACCTTTGCTGTAGGCCACGTTAATACAACCAAATACACCTTGTGTGTAGTTCATTCTAATAATTTCTTACTGGAACAAACAAACATAATTTTTTGTGCCTAGTACCACTGTCTGGTCACTCATCTCTGCTCGATTTCCATCAGAATATTTTTGCATACAACTGCAGAGTTGCCAATTTGTTCAAATACAAAATGAGTGGCAAAAGGCCTGCTACTGGTGGAAGGGGGAATAGGCGTGGTGGAAAGGGAAAAACAGTTTGTGTCCGTGGGGTACGTGGGTAAGCAAGAGTAACATCTGCTGGAGAAAGAGAATCTTCTAGCCAAAGTAAGATGTCTACTTCTTTCCTTGGAGATTCTGAAATGATCCCTTTCGTACGGACACGACTCAGACGACAATCAATACCAATTCTAGATGAGGCACAAAAAGAGCAGGCGCTTGAATGGATAGCAAGTGCTTCAGCAAGTGGGCTCTCCTCCACCTCAACTTCTAATCACAAAATACACCAGTCCTCAGAGGTGTTACCCCAATCCCACATGCTTCTGCACAGCTCCCAAGTCTCGAGCTACCCATCTGAGTATGGGGTAAGACAGATGGTTGACTATGCCTCGCTCTTCACTCATACTATAGCCTGGGAATCAGAGGTCTGCTCAAAAGCTTTTGTGAGTCAAGACAAGGTAATGATCTGCCTGATGCCCAGAAGCTTTTGGAGTCGGATCCAGGCCCAGATAAGAAGGTTCTGAGGAAGTCGAAAGTAGCCAGCCCAATTCAAGAAGTGTCGAACTGCAACCTGGAAGATCTATGTGACTCATTCCTAGTGTCACTGCACTGGAGATCTGTATCCCTCTCGATACATCTCCTGTACTTCCTCCCCCTCCTCTAGTGCCACCACTTGACTCCGAATACTGTTTAAAGTGTGCTCCAGCATGTAAATGATGGGAATAGTCATGCTGATAATGGCATAATCATCACTCTTTGTCGACATTTCAGTACTGTTCAGAATGGGGCATAGGTCCTTCATTTCAGACAACTCCAGCAGTGTAATTTGCCCGACCTCTGGATCTCGTAGGCCCAGGTTATACGTCATGACGTATTGCACCAGGGCTCGTCGGTGCTGCCACAGTTGCTGCAACATGTGCCGAGTTGACTTCCATCGTGTCGGCACATCACATTTCAGCCGGTGAACTGGCAGGCCGAATTACTTCTGTAGAGATTCAAGGCGTTGAGCTACGGATGCGAACGGCGGAAGTGAGCACACAGCGACCGTGCTCTCTGCTGAAGACCTTCTAGGGATGGATAGTGTGCAAAAATTTGCTGAACAACCAGGTTTAAGACGTGAGCCATGCAAGGCATGTGTGTCACATTGCCCAGGCAGAGGGATGCACCCAGCATTGCAGCATTGTTGCACACGGCCTTCCCTGGCTGCAGGTTCAGTGGACGCAAACATTGATGAAACTCGGTCTCCACAGCAGACCACAACTCCTCAGCTGTGTGACTCACATGTTCCATACATTTCAAGGTAAAAACCCCCTGATGCCGTTGAGTCCTACTGCCATCATAGTAAGGAGGTGTGTAGGATTCCTTGTGCGCAGTTAGAACGCGGGTGGCATTACCAGACAGGCTTTGTGTGCAGGAGGAGTACCGAGATGAGGTTGAGGAGTCAGAAGCAGTGGAGGAACTTCTACATACAGAGGATTGACGCACAACTCGTGGGGATGGCAAGACTTGGACAGCAGCCCCCTTCTCCTGTTTTCTTCATAGTTACCCAGATTTTTTTGTCGCTACTTACATTTTGGTACCTAGGCACTTCCTCGAACACCATAAGTATGATCCCACATCCCTTCAGTTTAGAGGAATTGAAATGATTCATGGCGGGATCCGTGGTGGCGATTTAAGGAAGTTGCTGTTGCAAAGTGAAACGCGGTGGATAGTGACCCTTGACACTATGTCACCGCTGGGGTGAAATGAAAAACTTCTTTTGCTCGTTTCTTAGCCATCGCTGTTCTTTGATAAGTAGGTATACCCATAAATTTGATGTGATAGGTCAGTGACAATTTTTTTATATATTCTATATGGTTTTTATCTGATCACTGTTTTCTGTCTGTTCCCTAAGCGGCCTACACGTGATATTTGGATATGTAAGCGATCACTCACGCGCAATCCTTCAAATCCTTGGGAATGTCCAGACAGACTCACAGCGATGTGGAAGGATCTCCTCGTTATAGGGTACTGGGTACTAGCCGCGCTGCTTAGTTACCGACTTTCTTAGTATCATCTCCGCATAGACGTCGCTATGGGATCATGTGTTCATACACACGTGATGCAGAGTTGCCATCGTCATGTGATTAGAACCGACCTCATCACGAGTCACGTCATGCTTACATCGTAATCGCTGATTACACAACATATCTTGCAACGTTAATGCGATCAAAAGGAGACG
Organism: Allobates femoralis; assembly: GCA_033576535.1. Lineage (NCBI taxonomy): Eukaryota > Metazoa > Chordata > Amphibia > Anura > Aromobatidae > Allobates > Allobates femoralis. The sequence goes on from JARQOC010000003.1 coordinate 446,069,506, forward strand.
CTTTTAAACGATATGGAAGATCTCTGTGACGCCCTAAAAAGACTACAGTTTTCTAAAGCACAAAGTATAATTGGATACAACAATAAATTACATATCACGGATTGGAAATACTACAAGACTAAAAGGACTGGAGATGAGAATAATGAAGGACGCAGTCTTGGACCCCTTCTCTCCTTTTTCTTTGATTGTGACATATGTCCATAAGGTCTTAAGTTACAATGATATATGATAAGTGATATGCCCTTTCGTTGTATATTTCCCTTCTTTTGATATTTGGCTTCTCGGCGCTATGTCCCTGGTACCTGCTCTCTGTCCCTTTGTGCGGCCCCCCTTGCACAGCCCTGATCCAGGTGACGCGTCCCTGGACAGGGGCTGGTGTGGCCTGCGATTGAGGGCGGAGTTGAGTATGGTTGCTTGGGAAACCTGGTGCTGGGGTCATGTGATCAGATGTGGCGTCGCCTGCTCCGCTCTGTTAGATGTGGGGTTGCGCGGGCGTCACTTCCGGTCATGTGACACGGCGAGACGTCACATCCGGTTCCGGGTGATGCTGCTTCATGCGGCCGCTATAAAATGGAGACCGCAGTTATACCACACTATCCCCTGATGAAGTGGCTGTGAGGGGTGTCCCCTAGCCACGAAACAGCCGTCGGAGTCTGCAGCCCTGATTTGTCTCCCTCCTTCTGGGCCTGAAACATTGCGGTACTGGTAATTATGGTGGTCTTTTAGCTGCTTGCTAACTAAAGCTTTATGCTCAATGCTTCATTATAGTGATGCTTGCTGGGCGCAGTAGTCCTCCTATATAAACACTGCACTAGATAACACACCTTATGATAGCAGTCACAATACTTAATTTGTCAGGTTATTTGACTAATACTGTATGTACATTACTGAGATATTTGATAGAGGTGTAGTCCTGGTGGGTCACCCGATTAATACTTTATATATCGTATATGTGTATCCTGCAATATGAGACAGAGAATTTTTGTATTTACCCTTATATACTCGTGTATAAGCCGACCCGTGTATAAGCTGACCCCCCTACTTTTGCCCCCAAAACCTGGGAAAACCTATTGACTCGTGTATAAGCCGAGGGTGGACCCCAGGACAGGTATACAGCCCCCGCAGTGTGGTATACAGCAGCCCCAGAGGTATATACAGCAGCCCCAGAGGTAGTATACAGCAGCAGCCCCAGTGGTATATACAGCAGCAGACCCAGTGGTATATACAGCAGAGCCCCAGTGGTTAGTATACAGCAGCCCCAGAGGTATATACAGAAGCCCCAGTGGTAGTATACAGCAGCCCCAGTGGTAGTATACAGCAGCCCCAGAGGTATATACAGTCCCCAGTGGTAGTATACAGCAGCCCCAGAGGTGTATACAGCAGCCCCAGTGGTAGTATACAGCAGCCCCAGTGGTAGTATACAGCAGCCCCAGAGGTATATACAGCCCCAGTGGTAGTATACAGCAGCCCCAGAGCCAGGGTATATCACAGCCCCAGTGGTAGTATACAGCAGCCCCAGTGGTAGTATACAGCAGCCCCAGAGGTATATACAGCCCCAGTGGTAAAATACAGCAGCCCCAGTGGTGATACAGCAGCCCCAGATGGTATATACAGCAGCCCCAGAGGTAGTATACAGCAGCCCCAGTGGTGTATACAGCAGCCCCAGAGGTATATACAGCCCCAGTGGTAGTATACAGCAGCCCCAGAGGGTATACACAGCCCCAGTGGTAGTATACAGCAGCCCCAGTGGTAGTATACAGCAGCCCCAGAGGTATATACAGCCCATGGTAGTATACAGCAGCCCCAGGGTGTATACAGCAGCCCCAGTGGTAGTATACAGCAGCCCCAGTGGTAGTATACAGCAGCCCCAGGGTATACACAGCCCCAGTGGTATATACAGCAGCCCCAGTGGTAGTATACAGCAGCCCCAAGGTATATACAGCCCCAGTGGTAAATACAGCAGCCCCAGTGGTGTATACAGCAGCCCCAGAGGTGTATACAGCACCCCAGTGTAGTATACAGGCAGCCCCAGAGTAAATCAGCCCAGTGTAGTATACAGCAGCCCAGAGGTATTAGTACAGCCCAGTGGTAGTATACAGCAGCCCGCTGGTAGTATACAGCAGCCCAGGATATACGAGCCCCAGTGGTAATTACAGCAGCCCATGTGTATACAGACCGGCCGCAGAGGTATATCAGCAGCCTCAGTGTAGTATACAGCAGCCGTAGGGGTATACAGCAGCCACAGAGGTATAAAGCCACGGTAGTATACAGCAGCCCAGAGGTGTAACAGGCGGCCCAGTGGTAGTTACAGCAGCCCCTACAGTTATAGCAGCCAAGGTATATAGCCCATGGTATACAGACCAGTGGAGATACAGCACCTCGGTATAAGCAGCAGCCAGGGGGTATATCGCAGCCCAAATTGGGCTAGACAAGCCCAGGTATATACGCCAGTGTAGTATACGAAGCCCTGAGTGTATATTACAGCCAGTGGTAGTATACAGCAGCCAAGGTAGTTACAGACCTCAGTGGTGTATACAGCACCCAGTGGTGTAACACGCAGCCCCAGAGGTGTATACAGCCCCCCCATCAGTATACAGGGCCCCCCCATGGTGCACAATCCTGTAAAGGAAGAGATTAGTATACTTATCACTGTCCCGCTGCCGCTGTCCCGCCGGCGTCATCGCGCTCCTCCGTCTTCATGCAGCGTTTTCCGACTTCCTCTGGCGCGCAGACAATGACGTCATTGCCTGCGCCAACCAGAGGAAGCCGGAAGAAGACGGATGAAGACGGAGGAGCGCGATGACGGCGGCGGGACAGCTGCAGCGGGACAATGATAAGTATACTAATCTCTTCCTTTACAGGTTTGTGCTGCAAGGGGGGCCTGTATACTGATGGGGGCGTACTCACGTATAAGCCGAGGGGGGACTTTTCAGCCCAATTTTTGGGCTGAAAAACTCGGCTTATACGCGAGTATATACGGTATACTGTTTAAATAGTGGCAATGGTGGTGTCAAATGGTGCAATACCTTTAATCAACTAAGCATTGTGTGTATACATTCATGTGAAGCCGATTTTTCCTCCATAATTTTTATTGAGTCCTGTGTGACCTTTATTTTTTCAAAATGTACCTATGTGTTTTGGGGCCTTGACCCACTGTATCCGTCCCTCTCCCTTGTCCAGATCATTAAATAAATAAAAAAGCACTTTATTAAAAAAAAACTAGCTATTGCTCTTTTTCTCTGGTTTGTGTGTGTGACAAATCTTACAGATAACATGGGGAGACTAAAGGCTTGTGGATTTTGGAATATGCTGTATGAAAGTCACCTCACCAACCATTTTAATCTTGCAACTGTGGGGCAATTGATGCCACTGAAGTGGTGCCTGGGCCCAAATTTTTGGGGAAAATGGAGACTCTTGTTGTAGTCCCCTAAATGTGACACAATGCTCAGCGTGTGCACAAGGCCTTACAGATGCTGCGTTAAAAACCTCACCAAATACTCATCGCCTGCACAAGGCTTTCCTGATCATAGGTAAAACGCACCAAATAATCATCATCTGCACATGGCCTTACAGATACTGAAGTGAAACGCACCAAATAATCATCATCTGAACATGGCCTTACAGATACTGAAGTGAAACGCACCAAATAATCATCATCTGAACATGGCCTTAGAGATACTGAAGTGAAACGCACCAAATAATCATCATCTGAACATGGCCTTACAGATACTGAAGTGAAACGCACCAAATAATCATCATCTGCACATGGCCTTACAGATACTGAAGTTAAATGCACCAAATAATCATCATCTGCACATGGCCTTACAGATACTGAAGTAAAACGCACCAAATAATCATCATCTGCACATGGCCTTACAGATACTGAAGTTAAACGCACCAAATAATCATCATCTGCACATGACCTTACAGATACTGAAGTGAAACGCACCAAATAATCATCATCTGCACATGACCTTACAGATACTGCAGTGAAACGCACCAAATAATCATCATCTGCACATGGCCTTACAGATACTGAAGTGAAACGCACCAAATAATCATCATCTGCACATGGCCTTACAGATACTGAAGTGAAACGCACCAAATAATCATCATCTGCACATGGCCTTACAGATACTGAAGTGAAACGCACCAAATAATCATCATCTGCACATGGCCTTCCAGATACTGAAGTAAAACGCACCAAATACTCATCTTCTTGACGTGGCCTTCCAGATACTGAAGTGAAACGCACCAAATAATCATCATCTGCACATGGCCTTACAGATACTGAAGTGAAACGCACCAAATAATCATCATCTGCACATGGCCTTACAGATACTGAAGTGAAACGCACCAAATAATCATCATCTGCACATGGCCTTACAGATACTGAAGTGAAACGCACCAAATACTCATCTTCTTGATGTGGACTTACAGATACTGAAGTGAAACGCACCAAATAATCATCATCTGCACATGGCCTTACAGATACTGAAGTGAAACGCACCAAATAATCATCATCTGCACATGACCTTACAGATACTGAAGTGAAACGCACCAAATAATCATCATCTTGATGTGGACTTACAGATACTGAAGTGAAACGCACCAAATAATCATCATCTGCACATGGCCTTACAGATACTGAAGTGAAACGCACCAAATAATCATCATCTGCACATGGCCTTACGGATACTGAAGTGAAACGCACCAAATACTCATCATCTGCACATGGCCTTACAGATACTGAAGTAAAACGCACCAAATAATCATTATCTGCACATGGCCTTACAGATACTGAAGTGGAATAATCATCATTTGCACATGGCCTTCCAGATACTGAAGTGAAACGCACCAAATAATCATCATCTGCACATGACCTTACAGATACTGAAGTGAAACGCACCAAATAATCATCATCTTGATGTGGCCTTACAGATACTGAAGTGAAACGCACCAAATAATCATCATCTGCACATGGCCTTACAGATACTGAAGTTAAACGCACCAAATAATCATCATCTGCACATGACCTTACAGATACTGAAGTGAAACGCACCAAATAATCATCATCTGCACATGACCTTACAGATACTGCAGTGAAACGCACCAAATAATCATCATCTGCACATGGCCTTACAGATACTGAAGTGAAACGCACCAAATAATCATCATCTGCACATGGCCTTACAGATACTGAAGTGAAACGCACCAAATAATCATCATCTGCACATGGCCTTACAGATACTGAAGTGAAACGCACCAAATAATCATCATCTGCACATGGCCTTCCAGATACTGAAGTAAAACGCACCAAATACTCATCTTCTTGACGTGGCCTTCCAGATACTGAAGTGAAACGCACCAAATAATCATCATCTGCACATGGCCTTACAGATACTGAAGTGAAACGCACCAAATAATCATCATCTGCACATGGCCTTACAGATACTGAAGTGAAACGCACCAAATAATCATCATCTGCACATGGCCTTACAGATACTGAAGTGAAACGCACCAAATACTCATCTTCTTGATGTGGACTTACAGATACTGAAGTGAAACGCACCAAATAATCATCATCTGCACATGGCCTTACAGATACTGAAGTGAAACGCACCAAATAATCATCATCTGCACATGACCTTACAGATACTGAAGTGAAACGCACCAAATAATCATCATCTTGATGTGGACTTACAGATACTGAAGTGAAACGCACCAAATAATCATCATCTGCACATGGCCTTACAGATACTGAAGTGAAACGCACCAAATAATCATCATCTGCACATGGCCTTACGGATACTGAAGTGAAACGCACCAAATACTCATCATCTGCACATGGCCTTACAGATACTGAAGTAAAACGCACCAAATAATCATTATCTGCACATGGCCTTACAGATACTGAAGTGGAATAATCATCATTTGCACATGGCCTTCCAGATACTGAAGTAAAACGCACCAAATACTCATCATCTTGACGTGGCCTTCCAGATACTGAAGTAAAACGCACCAAATACTCATCATCTTGACGTGGCCTTACAGATACTGAAGTAAAAGTCAACAACTACTCATCGTGTGCATGATGCCTTACAACTATTGTAGTAAAAACTGATATTGGAAGGGCATGACATGCCTATATCTGTGTCTCCTCCCCCTTTATCTCGTCTACCTCTTTTCTTTTCACATTTTTATATGTAGTTTTAACTTTTCCATTTGTTTGTTGTATCTTCTGAGTAGTTTGTCACATTTTGGACACTTTAGAAGGTGTTTTCTATGTGTTTTCTATGTGTTTATATGTATTTGTGTTTGGCTGCCATTGTTTTCAATGGGATTCGACGGTGTTCGACGCACATTCGACGAACAAATGCCCAATTCGGCGAACCGAATCGAATTAGAACACTAATGTGGTGGCTCATCTCTACTAAAGGAATCTGCACCATCGCATTTACAATCACAAAATCTTGCAGAGCTACCTTATATGAATCAGGGAACGTCATAGACTATGCCTTGAGGGATAATTTTCACCCCGCGCTTTACAGTTATTCGACAAGAAAAACACTTTCTTACTATTTGTATGTGTGAGGTAAAATATATTGCTTTGGCTGTTTTGACAGTTAGTCTAGATATTTATCAGGTGGCCTATAGCAACCAATCACAGCTCAGCTTCTATTTTGTTATATTTCATTAATAAGAGCTATGATTGGTTGCTATAGGCAATGAACGACATTCTTAGTATAAGACAGCTTATGTGTGAGTTAAATGATTTTGGTGATGACACTAAGCCAACTTGTAGAGACTGATGTAAGTCACATGACTTTATCTGTATACTAATTGTAATTAACAATTGCACACCTTCATCTCCCTCTTTTAACTGCGTGCTCTGGAATCCACAGTCTGTATGCAACAAGCTTACCTTCATTCACAATTACTTCCTTACCAACTCTCTTAATCTGCTGGCCCTCACTGAGACCTGGATCCAGGATTCAGACACTGCTTCCATTGCTGTTATTTCTCATGGCGGCTTACATTTCTCCCATTACCTGAGACCTGGGAACAGACATAGTGGTGGAGTCGGCTGACTCCAGTGCCCACAATACTTTCCAGGTCATCCTCCAGCCCCATCCCTCTCATTTCCTTCTTTTGATGTCCACACCATTAGGATCTTTCATCCCCTCCCCATCATAGTAGCTGTGGTATATCGCCTACCACCGTCACCCACCCAGTTACTCGATCATTTCTCCACGTGGCTGCCGCACTTCACGTCCTCAGAATTACCAACCCTTTTTCTGGGAGACTTTAACATCCCCATAAACAGCCCCATCTCCCCATCAGCATCCCAGCTTCTATCTCTAACCACCTCTCTTGGCCTCTCACAGCCCTCAACCTCTGAGACACACAAAGATGGTAACACCCTTGATCTGGTCTTTACCTGGCTCTGCTCAACCTCCTCTTTAGATAATTCACCTCTTCCTCTCTCTGATCACAAAATTCTCTCCTTCACACTCACAAATCCTCACACTCCTACCTATCATACATTCAGAAATCTTCAGGCCATGAACCCTCATACATTCACAGACTCTCTACACTCATCACTTTCCCTAATCTCCTCAGTCTCCTGTCTGAATCTGGCTATGACTCACTACAATGACACTCTCAGAAGCACCTTGGACCAAGAAGCGCCCCTCACCCTCAGAACTTCCAAACATAGAATAAAACAGCCTTGGCTCACATCGCAAACTCGTTTCCTTCAGCAATGCTCTAGGAGTGCTGGACACCCATGGAGGAAAACTCGCTCACCAGAAAACTTTATCCATTACAAATTCATGTTAAAAACCTACAACTCTACCTTTTACCTCGCCAAACAGACCTACTTCACCACCCTGATCTCCTCACTATCCAACAATCCAAAAAACTCTTTGACACCTTTCACTCTCTCCTCAGTCGTAAAATGCAGGCCCCCATCACTGACCTCTGTGCTGATGATCTGGGTTCTTACTTTATGAAGAAAATGGACAACGTCCGCCATGAAATCAGCTCCCAGCTTCCAAGCGCTGCTACTCCCATTCTTCCCCACATTTCCTCCGGCTCACTCTCCATATTTGACCCAGTCACAGAATAAGAAGTCTCCAGACTTCTCTCTTCCTCTTGTTCCACTATATGCACCACTGACCCCATTCCATCAAACCTCCTCCAGTCCCGCTCTCCGGTCGTCACCACTCAACTAACCAAAATCTTCAATCTCTCCCTCTCTTCTGGCATCTTCCCATCCTCCTTCAAACACTCTATCATTACTCCATTATTAAAAAAAACTTCCCTTGACCCATCCTGCACAAATAACTACAGACCAGTCTCCAATCTTCCCTTCATCTCTAAACTCTTGGAGCACCTGGTCTACTCCCGCCTCACCTGTTACCTCTCCACACACTATCTTCTAGATCCATTACTGTCTGGTTTTTGCCCCCTACACTCTACAGAAACTGCCCCATCAAAGTGACCAATGACCATCTGACAGCAAAACATAATGGTGACCACTTTCTGTTTATTCTTCTTGACCTCTCTCTGCAGCTTTTGACACAGTTGACCAACATCTCCTACTCTCTATGCTGCACTCTATCGGCATAAATGACACTGTTCTCTCCTGGTTCTCTTCCTATCTTTCTGACCACTCTTTCAGTGTATCATTTGCTGGCTCGACTTCTTCTCCTTATCCTCTCACTATTAGGGTCCCTCAAGGTTCAGTCCTTGGCCCTCTTCTCTTCTCTCTCTACACGGCCCTTATTGGACAGACCATCAGCAGATTTGGCTTCCAGTACCATCTCTATGCTGATGACGCACAATTATACACTTCAGCCCCTCACCTTACCCCTGTGGTACTAAAGAACACCAATGAGTATCTAGCTGCAGTTTTGAACATCATGTCTGCTCTCTATTTGAAACTCAACCTTTCCAAAGATGAGCTTCTTCTGCTCGCGCCCTCCACAAACCTTCCTAAAACTGATATCTCCCTCTCAGTGTGCGGCACCACGATAATGCCTACGCAGCAAGCTCGCTGTCTGGGTGATATGTTTGACACTGATCTCTCCTTCACCTCCTATATACAATCTCTCACCCGCTCTTGTCGCTTGCACCTGAAGAACATCTCTAGAGTCCACCCCTTTCTCACAATGGAAACAACCAAAACCCTCACCGTGGCCCATTCCCTCCTTCACTACTGCAATTCTCTATTAATTGTCCTCCCCCTCATTAGACTTTCTCCTCTCCAGTCCATCCTTAATGCAGCAGCCAGGATCACCTATCTAGATAACCTTTACTCAGATGCCTCCGCTTTGTGCCAGTCACTGCACTGGCTGCCCATACACTATAGGATCCAATTCAAATTGATTGTTTTCATCCACAAAGCTCTTCACAGTGCAGCACCTACCTACATCTCCTCCCTCATCTCTGTCTATCACCCTGCCTGTTCTCTACGTTTACAAATGACCTTCGACTAACATCTGCATTAATCCAAACCTCCCACTCCCGGCTCCAAGACTTCTCCCGATCTGCACCAATTCTCTGGAATGCTCTACCCCAAGAAATTAGGACTACCCACAATTTACACAGCTTCAGACGCTCCCTAAAAATACATCTTTTTAAGGCGGCCTATCATTCTCCCTAAAATAAGTCATTTATACTGTATATAGCCCATTCACTACCTCTCTGGACATAACTCTCCTTCAAACTCCACCAAACCCAAAAGCTCTACACAGATTGTCTGATGACCATTTATGTAATTTTTTCTATCCCCTTCTTCCTCAAGATGCCTGGACCATCATTGTAATAAGCCCCTGTACTTTGTGTAACCCCCATCTCGTACATTGTAACCTCTTTTGAGCAAGGTCACCTTTATTTTTGCTTTAATTATTGTATTATATTTTTTACATTGTTTCTCTGCTTTAATTATTGGATTGTACTTCTTACATTGTTTCTCTGCTTTAATAATTGTATTGTATTTTTTACATTGATTCTCTAGTTTAGTTACTATATTGTATTGTTTTTATAATTGTTAACTTTGACTCTTTGTATATGAATCACTGAATTGTAAAGAGCTGTGGAATATGTTGGCGCTATATAAATAAAGATTATTATTATATTATTATTAATTGACAATATCTAAAACCTCACACGGACAATAATGCCCCATAAGAGAAGGAATTTGATTGGACGATTGTTGTCCAATAAGCAACCAGGAAGTTAACCAAATGTGCAGGGAGATTTTCATAGAAGCAAACTACAATATTGATGAACTCACAGTATCTCTCACAACGAGTCATTGTTGGTCCGAGACTAAAGAGACACCTACAACCAAATTTCAAGTTTCACTGCAAACAACGATAATGGGTTTGTCTCCCCTGATGTCCAGGTGGAACAGGAAAGACATTTTTAGTCAACTTGCTCCTGGCAAATTTTTGGTAACAAAAAAAAAAGACTGCACTTGCAGTGACATCTTCTGGAATTGCAGCTATACTTTTAATTGGTGGTAGTACAGCACATTCAATATTCAAGCTACAGCTTAACCTGTCTCACAATGACAACCAAGTGTGTGACATTGGCCAGGGGTCAGGACAGGCCAAACTACTTCAAAAGTGCAGTGCTATCCTTTGGAATGAATGCACCATCTCGCACAAGGGGGCTCTGGAAGCAGTGGACAGACTGCTGCAAGACTTGCATGGAAACAATTCTATCATGGGAGATGTGGTTGTTGTTTTGGCAGGTGACCTTGATCAAACACTATCGGTTTTTCCAAGATCAATCCCTGCAGATGAACAACGCCTGCCTCAAAGAATCATATCTTTGGAGACTAGTAAAGAAAATGTTGATAAACACAAACAAACATAAGGGTCCACATGAGAGCTGATGTTTCTGCTGGACTGTTCTCAAGCCAGCAGGTCACTATTGGAAATGGCAAGGCACTAGTAAACTCAACCACTGGACCGATTATGTTTCCAAGCATCATTTGCTACATCGTGACATCCATTGAGAAGCAAAATGCAAAGGTACTTCAGGAAGTATGCCATGCTGTGTGAAAGTGCTATTATAGCTCCAAAAAATTATAGCATCAACAGGTTCAATCTTCAAATTCAATTCCTTGAAACTACAAGGACTTCCTCTGCATAACCTCTTTCTAAAACCTGGAGCACCTACTCTGCTGTGGAGAAATTTAGGCTGGCTTCACATTAGCGTTTGTGTCTGCATGCTGATGGCATGCAGACACAAACGCTGTCAGAAGCAGGGTCCAAATGATGTGTCCGCAGCGGATAATGTCCGCCTGCGGACACATCACTATGGAGCCCGGCAGCCAATCGGCGCTGTCCGGGGCGGGCCGGGGGCGGAGATCAGCGACGGAGATCTCCGCCCCCCGGCCGCCGGTAAGCTCCGGGACTGTCGGCGGGGAGAACAGCTGATCTGACAGCTGTTTGAATCTTCCCGCGCCGACACTGTGAGGAGATGTCGGCGCGGGAAGATTCAAACAGCTGTCACATCAGCTGTTCTCCCCGCCGACATCGCTAGGAGATTACAGGCGCGGGGAGAAGGAGGACAGCAGAGGGTCAGCTGATCTCCCGGTGGCCGTCGGTGAGCTCCTGTGACATCACCGGCGGCCACTGGGAGATTTTTCAATGGGTCCGCAGCGTTCTCCCGCACTGTCAAGCGCTGAACACTGCGGAGCCATTGACGGCAATGCATTTTTTGTGCGCTTGGGGACGCTTGCTGATCTTCCAAGATCCCCAAACGCACAAAAAAATGCTGCAAGCTGCGTCCCGGGTGCGGATGCTGGACACCGGAAGGAGCAGATATCGTCCGCATCCGCACCCGAACGCAGCAAACGAAGGCACTATGCGTTCCTATGTTAAACATAGGAACCGCAGTGCGCATGCGTTTGAATGCTTATGGGAACGCAGCATACGCTGCGTTCCTATACGCAAATGTGAAGGCAGCCTTAGATCCACCAAAGCTCTGTAACGGAACAAGATTCTTGATTAAGAATCTGTTTCCACCTATAACTGAAGCAACCATTTTGACAGGATGCGCCATAGGAGAAGGTAGACATTGCTCTATGGACTGAAACATTTGTGGTAGAGTGCTTTCACATAAGAAACTTTTCAGCAAATCAAATCCATACGAGAGCCAAATTTATATTTTCTTTCTTGATGTTTTCATCCTAACAATTCCACTCATTCTATCTGATTTGCCTTTTGTTTTTAAACGCCTCCAGTTTCCATTTTGACTGACATTTGCATTGTCCATTAACAAGCTCAGGGACAGTCCTTAAAAGTAGCAGGAATTGATTTACAATCTCCATGCTTTTCTTATACTCAACCTTACATGGCCTGTTCAAGAGTTGGAACAGCCAAAAATCTGTTAAGTCTCTGCCACCGGAAGGAAAAACCAATGTGTCGCTTATCAAAAAGGCTCTTGAATAAGGAGTTGCAGATAAAGTGCTGCGCATTTAATTAATTTTTGTTGCATATCTGTGGTGTTAAATATATGATGTGAAATGCTTCTATTATTTTACTTTTTGATTTTTAATAATACATTTTTTGTCTACTTTGTGACTTTTATGTGAAAAATATTTTTTTCTTAAACCATTCTATTTTGTTATAGCTAAGAACAGTTAGTTACTATCCCGGGCAATGTCGGGCACTACAGCTAATATATTTATAATTTCTTAGGAGCCAACAATATCAGTCTCAATTGTCTTATTATGTAGGCAGTTGAAAATATTTGCATTCTCTGTTCAGTTTCTGCTGCCTTTAAATGTTTTATTTGTTTTTTACATCATTTATTTTTCTTTACACCATAATCATTGCCATGTTGTTTTTAGTAGTGTAAATGCCCTATTTTTTCATTTCTTATACTGTAGTTACTGAACCGTTAGGGTTTTCTGAGCTTAACTATGTGAAAACATTTGCCCTCTAGTGGTCACATGTAGATACTTAAATATAATCTTAATTTAAATATATAACTGCAGTGAAAAGTAGAGGACCCTTCTACGAATGGTAAAAGAAATTGAGAATCATTAAAATAAAATCTAGTCTAGTATGGTTTTTTTTTGTGAAATTTTACTGTATGTACAACCGATTTCTGATGTCTCCTAAGTAATAAGTTCAGAAATAATATACATATAAGCTATTGAGTTTATGTTTGAACTCATCTATCTTTGCTGCAAGTTTACAGATTAGTCATTTGAAATTATTATTATAGTAATAATAATCACTAACTCTTATCACCAGACAATCCCTCAGATATGGGATATGCTAAAATTCTTGCTACACTTGATAGACTGGACTTTTACAGTTGTGGCCAGAACTTTTTGGGCAAAGGCATCAGCATAGAGTTTACAGGAGAAAAAAAGAGGCATTCAAAGAAAAGAACACGGTCCCTACAGTCAAACATGGCGGAGGTTCCCTGATGTTTTGGGGTTGCTTTGCTGCCTCTGGCACTGGACTGCTTGTCCGTGTGCATGGCATTATGAAGTCTGAAGACTACCAACAAATTTTGCAGCATAATGTAGGGCCCAGTGTGAGAAAGCTGGGTCTCCCTCAGAGGTCATGGGTCTTCCAGCAGGACAATGACCCAAAACACACTTCAAAAAGTACTAGAAAATGGTTTGAGAGAAAGCACTGGAGACTTCTAAGGTGGCCAGCAATGAGTCCAGACCTGAATCCCATAGAACACTTGTAGAAAGATCTAAAAATGGCAGTTTGGAGAAGGCACCCTTCAAATATCAGGAACCTGGAGCAGTTTGCCAAAGAAGAATGGTCTAAAATTCCAGCAGAGCATTGTAAGAAACTCATTGATGGTTACCGGAAGCGGTTGATTGCAGTTATTTTGGCTAAAGGTTGTGCAACCAAGTATTAGGTTGAGGGTGCCAATACTTTTGTATGGCCCATTTTTGGAGCTTTGTGTGAAATGATCAATGTTTTGCTTTTTGATTCATTCTCTTTTGTGTTTTTTTTATTGAAGACAAATTAAATGAAGATAATAATACCAAAGAATTTGTGATTGCAATCATTTTCAGGAAGAAACTGAGTATTATCTGACAGAATTGCAGGGGTGTCAATACTTTTGGCCACAACTGTAAGTGTATCAGTGCAGAGTTGCCTGTCAGCCACTAAATAGTGGTGACTGAAACGGCACTGGCATGCTTCTATGACTGAAAGCCAGAGGCTCCCGGGGAGGAATAAAGTAAATTTCTTCTTGGTTGCTTGGCTTTCAGTGTCGGGCAACTTTAGAATGTTATTACACTGCAGATTAACTCTACATTTGCAGGTTAATAAGAGTGTGAGAACATGACAGGTTCCATTTAAGCTGGCTATGCACATTACAAGGTTGTTAGCCAAATGATGCTGCAGCCGATTATTTGTCCTACAGCCATCACAGTTGACTCTCCAATACACAGAAGAACCTACTCAGATTAGCACATTTGTGTTCTCCATGAAAAAAGCATGCTGACACCAATGCAGTAGAGTAGCAATAACAACACAGTAGAGTAGTCTTGATGAGTAGGAGCAGAGCTGAGTTTTAAAGCAGCATTGCTAGGTATGGCAGGAGTATGTGCAAAATCCTAGCAGCATGGCTATGGGTATGTCAGGGCGGTGAAGTAGCAAATCTCTTCAATGCTCAGAGCTGAGTTTATCAGGAGATTCACAATTTGCAATACTACACAGCCCGGTGGAAAAGAAGAGTTACGTATTTCAGAGCTCAGCAATGTAACAGAGATTGGCTTGTGAGGAGACTTCCCTATGAAGTAGCGGTGCCAAGCAATGTTGCTTCGGTGTTTTGTCACATGGAAAATGCAGAATTGGGGCAGGGTTACCATCCGCAGTGGTGTGAATGCAAGCTCAATTCAATGACAATTGATATACAAGTGGACGTAGACTGCGCTGCCAACAGCAAGAAATACAAAGTGGTGTATATTCCAAAGTGGTGGTCTTTATTCATCTGACGCGTTTCAGAGTGTATTCCTCACTCCGTCCTCAGGGAACCAACTTTTTAAACCACAGTTCCATTGCAGCTTAATTCAATATAAGATCTAACAGCACGACAGACAAAAACCCAACTTGATTAAAATTTTCATTTGTGGATTTGACATGTAAATATCTGTATCATCTCCCGATATACCAAGCAAAGAAAAATGTAGAAATGGTATCAAAAACTGTTATTGTGTATTAATTTATATTATGACAACTATTCAAGATGTGAATAAATATCTGCAATTCCACTCGAAATAACCTTACACAATGTTTAAAATTTACAAGGGATAGTCCAAAATGAATATTGATTTTAATCCTAAATGTCTATTTTACAGGAATAATCCAATCTCTTTTCTATTACACATCAATTGTAAAGTCTCTACCAATCCCTCTATAATGAAACTGCTTTACCTATTTATTTTTTTTACCTACTTCTGGGTTTGATGATGCTTTGTTTAAAGGGAACCAACCACCTCAGATCACCCTAATACACAGTTAGTACATGTCCCTGCACCCTAAGGATACCTTTCCAGCACTGTTTTTGTGTAAAATCTTGCATTAGTATAACTGATATAAAGAGTTTATAAACTTACTAGCCTGGAGACCTCTGGGCGTATCCCTCCTTCTGTTATACTTCAGGGCTGTGCATTGCATGTCTGTGCTCCCCCTCCCTCCGTGCCTGCTGCCTGCCCTGATGGGCGTGATCGTTATCTCCTCTGCACAGAGGGAGGGGGAGCACAGCCATGCAATGAATGCACAGCCCTGAAGTATAACAGAAGGAGGGATACGCCCAGAAGTCTCCAGGCTAGTAAGTTTATAAACTCTTTATATCAGTTATACTAATGCAAGATTTTACACAAAAAGAGTGCTGGAAAGGTATCCTTAGGGTGCAGGGACATGTACTAACTGTGTATTAGGGTGATCTGAGATGGTTGGTTCCCTTTAAGAATCTCCAGTGTATGCTGGGATACTTATATGAGAAATCATCAGGGGGCAGAGGCTGCAGCAGCCTTTGTCCCCACCCTGAAACAAAGTGTCATCAGCAGGGGTGGATTAAGAGTAGCCAGGGCCAGGGGCTGTTCAGTCTCGGTGGGCCCCCCTGGTCTTGTCACAGGGGTCATGTGACGGGGGTCATTATCATATACCTGAAACAGATTATTTCAGAAAAATAGTTGCTGTTTGAAACTATAACCTGACATACATCCATTGATCTACCGTTGTCAATTTAGGACTAGCACACACAGCACAGCAGCTGCAGACTAAAGAACAGAGTGATAATAAAAAACACTGCAAATAGATGGATATAAAAGTAATATTGCAATTGTGTGCATTTAAATCAATGCATGCAGGATAATCGCGAGGCCTAATGCACAAATTGGCAATATAAAGAACAAAAAGAAAAGGAAGAAAATAAACCGAAGTCCAAGATTCAAATAAAAATATGTAATCGTTTATAGAAAAATTGAGACGGTAAAAAAATCAGATACCACATACATTAGAATGGGACAGTGATCCAAATCAGGGAGGGGTTGAATAAGTACTTATGGTAAATATGTAGAAACTGATATGGTCAAAAAGATCCAGGGGCAAAGAGTACAAAAATACCTTAGAGTAGAATATAACAACATACAAAAGTATAATGAAAATGGGAAACTAATTCAATTGGTTCCTATAAAAGCCAATGGAGGTAATTATACACTGATAACATATGATGAATCAAAGAAGATAAAATAGAAAAAGTGAAAGCTGAAGAAAGGATATATCAGAATAAAACAATATACTGATAGGAGTATCTTCCCATATGCAGATAGAGCCCTCCACACAGTCCCTCTATATAAAGTATGAGAACCTATATAGCCCCCTGTATACAGTGTGAGCCTCCACAAAGCTGCCTGTACACAGTGTGAACCTCCACATAGTCACTATAAACACTATTGGTACCTTTACACGCCGCCACAACAGGATGCATACAACCCGCTACAGGCTACAAATGTAGCTTGTGGCGCCAATATCGCCCGTAGTAGCGGCGTCTGAAGATGGGACGACACAGCCGGCTACAGATACATCTGTATCCGTGCACTGCCCATAAACAGATGGCAACATCGCCGATTGTAGCGAGCTGTATCGGCGTGTAAAGAACCCACAGAAGGGAACTCTGGACATCCGGCGATGTAGCTGCAATGTAGCTAAGGCGTCACCCAGGCTCCGTGTTACCGCGCCCCATCTGCGATCATTGGTGGAAGCTCCTGCATGACGATTGGTAGTCGCTGCATAGGGCGGCATATTTAAGGAGCTGACCAGTCACACTACACAATTGCTCGAGCGTGCTGTATTAACCAGCCTCCTGCGATGCCTGCCCAATCATGATGTTCTGGCTTTGTCCTATCACCGTACGGACGTCTTGTAATCCACAATTGTGGCACGCCTATGTGCTGTCCCTGCTGCACTAGGTCCGCCCATATTAGCTTGTTGTAGCGTTGTGTAAATGAGGTACGCTGAGCTACAAGATGGCTACTTGAGACACCCGGCGATGTAGCTAGCTGTAAATGTAGCGTAGCGTAGCGTACCTTGTGGCGGCGTGTAAAGAGGGTGCGTTTCCCGTTTGTAACCGTTTGGCCGTGCTCGTGCACGTGAAGTAGCAGTTGGTATCCATCCTGTTGTGGCGGCGTGTAAAGGTACCATATGAGCTCTCACAAAGCCTCTATATACCATTTGAGGTAATGAAGTGACGTAACTGCGTCTGCTGTCAGTCAGAGACGGTGATTGGTGGAAGAAGGAGCCATCGGCTTCATCCACCACCAGTGTAACCTCTGCTCACTGCATCCTAGGGATGCAGAGAGCAGTGATCAGTGGTGTAACTACTGCGACTGTAGGGGTCGCAAGTGAGACCAGACCTGCAGGTACAGGGGCCCGTGCCACCCGCCGACCCCTGCGACCGCTTTACATGGATTTGCATCCCATGTCCTTGGGCTGTACCACGTCCTTTTTGAAATGCCCGCCTCTTGGGATCATGCGATGCCCTGGCCAGAACGTCATATCTGGCCCAGTGCATTGTGGGGTCGATCACATGGTACGGCCGGGCTCTAGCGCGTGCGCACTGTGCGGATATTGAAGCCGGCTCGTCAACACCATGGTGGCCGTGGTCCTGGTCAGTGAGCTGTGCACATCCATCTCCATATTGTGCTGCCATGAGGATACGCGATCTCCAGGTGCTACTCCATTACTGGCGGGGGTGGGGGCTTATCACTAGCGATTATTAGTCTATAGCTTGGGTGGTGGTCGCTCCCAGTACACCATGTATTGCTCTGTAAGCCCTGCATTGGCTGAACATGCAGGAGAATGCTAATAGTGCTGCAGAGAAAAAGGCTACACCAGAGCGCCTATAGCCGCCATGTGTCACATATTGAACTATTGTGGGCCAGTGGGAAAGGGAAGACCTAGGAATCAGTGCACAGAGCAGCGTCACCAGTGCACAGAGCAGCGTCACCAGTGCACAGAGCAGAGTCACCAGTGCACAGAGCAGAGTCACCTGTGTACAGAGCAGCTTCACCAGTGTACACATCAGTATTATCAGTGTACACAGCAGTATTATCAGTGTACACAGCGGTGTCAGCAGCGCAGAGAGAAAATAACACCAGTGTACATAGCGTAGTTGTGAAGTCTGTACAGATAGCCATGTCACCATTACAAATAGCAATTGATTCAGTAGAGATAGCCGTGTAACCAGTATAGATAGATTCTATCACCAGTACACACAGCAGTGTCACCTCTACTAATAATTATGTCACCAGTACAGAGGGCAGTATAAGCAGTGTCACCAGTACAAATAGCCATTTAACCAGTGCAGATAGCAGTGTCACCAGTATAGAGTGAAGTGTAACCAGTGCAGTCGTGCAGATAGCAGTGTCACCAGTGCAGATAGCCATTTAACCTATGCAGATAACAGTGTCACCAGTTCAGGTAGCAGCGTCACCAGTACAAATAGCCATTTAACCAGTGCAGATAGCAACTCCACCAGTGCAGATAGCAGCGTCACCAGAGTAGGTAGCAGCGTCACCAGAGCAGGTAGTCATTTAACCAGTGCAGACAGCAGCGTCACCAGTGCCGACAGCAGCGTCACCAGTGCAGGCAGCAGCGTCACCAAGTGCAGACAGCAGCGTCACCAAGTGCAGATAGCAGTGTCACCAGTACAAATAGCCATTTAACAAGCGCAAGGAGCAGTGTCACCAGTGCAGAGAGCAGTGCATATTCCTATCACGATTTTGCATTGTATTATATGACGGGTTATGAGGCTGCATTTTACTATATGGAGGGCTATGAGGCTGGGTTATACTATAATGGAGGAGCATATATACCAGGATAAGGGCAGATTCCAGAAGGAGGACCCTATATAGCAGGATGAGGGACATTAATACATAATGATCTAGAACGTTACATGGGGCCCATACATCTGACCAATGTGGACGCGTGGGAGAAGGGGGGCCCAGGTCCAAATTTGGCACCGGGGCCGTTCGGACTCTAGTTACGCCACTGGCAGTGATGTTGGGATACCTGTAGTCGTCAGCACCAGGTGACCCTCTGGCCAGTACCGTGTTTCCCCGATAGTAAGACCCCCCCGAAAGTAAGACAGGGTGGGGGGGGACGGGGGGTCTGCTAATGTAAGACTCCCCCCGAATGTAAGGCAGGGTAGGGGGGAGGGGGGGTCTTACTATCGGGGAAACACGTGGGGGGGTTTACATACATACATACACACGTACAGACACATATATACACATATATACACACCATACACACCACACACACACAGCACTGCTTCTTACCGGGTCCGGTGTGGGGTCCCTGATGGTCCTGTGCCTTCCTCTGTGCTCCGGTCCGGTCCCCGAGATGATCCGCTGCCGTCCGCCATGTTCCGGTGCCGGTCCTAGGCTCCATGGTCCCTGCTCTTCCGGAATTCAGGCCTAGCTCCGCCCAGGTCATAGTGTGGGCCAATCAGCATAGCGGCGCTGACGTCAGAGGCAAGCGCCCGATGACGCTTGCTTGAGCGCCGCTATGCTGATTGGCCCACACTATGACCTGGGCGGAGCTAGACCTGAACTCCGGAAGAGCAGGGACCATGGAGCCTAGGACCGGCACCGGAACACGGCGGACGGCAGTGGATCATCTCGGGGACCGGACCGGAGCACAGAGGACGGCACAGGACCATCGGGGACCCCACACCGGACCCGGTAAGAAGCGGTGCTATGTGTGTGTGTGGTGTGTGTGGTGTGTATGGTGTGTATATATGTGTATATATGTGTATGCATGTGTCTGTCTGTATGTGTGGGAATGTGTGGATGGATGGCTGCAGTGTGTGGATGGATGGATGGATGGTGGGGCCTCCAATGTAAGGCCCCCCGAAAGTAAGACAGGGGGCCACTTTTGGCCACAAAAAGAATGTAAGACCCTGTCTTACTTTCGGGGAAACACGGTATTTTCAACCATTTGGTTGCATTTTGCCCAAGTTTGGACTAGACTGCCCAGGACCCTGGCTACAGGACATCATAGATGACTGTGTATATAATCTGTGATGCTGAATCAGTCCTGTTCAGGGCTCTGTATAGTTAGGTCTGCTGTGTCCATCTGGGGCACAACGTGATTTCTGGCAACAGTTTGACTCTTCATACAGATTGGGAGCCGATGACCTAACACTGACACCACAACCCCCGACCTGCATGAGGGGTTAAACTGCTGCAATAAATCCCACTGATCCTCAGCAGAGCAGCTGGTGACACCATGCAGTTTGCAGCCCAGCAGCCCTGGACTTGTGAGGTGAGCAGCATTCTGAAATCTCTTCACTGTACAAACACAATCTCCTGCCCGATCACTATCCTGAGAAACAACAATGTCTGACCTTCCCCACTGATCCCACGCAGAAGCTCCACTCTGGCAGGTAGAACACAGGGTGACATGAGTACAGAAACTCAGCCAGTGTCTGCTGAGCTGTGATGCAGCCGCCCGGCACATGTACACATTTAAAGGTACAGTGCAGGTCTCCTGCCTATAAGTCTACAAACGATGGGGCAGCCCTTCATATCTGCTTGGGGACAAATCTGGGGGGCAGGTGCCACTCTGCCCAGTCTACCCCTGGCTGTGAGCAGTGGTGGATTGAGCTGCCGGTGGCAGAACCAGCAGCTCAGCTCCTCTGGGAATCACATATTTGGCGGGCTTCCTCTGTGCCTCCTCCAGCACCTGCCTTCTTTTTGCAGCTTCCTCCCGCACATCCACGTCATGACGTGCAGGAGAAAGAAATGGGGCGGGGCAGTGGCGCCGGGGGCAGCAGTGACCTGAAAATTCACATCAGCGGTGCGGAGTGCGGTGCAAACAATGGCGGATTATAATGGGGCAAGTTACCCTGGGGGGCTCTGGGCCTCCTGAGAGCCTTGGGCCCAGGGCAACTGCCCAAATTGACCTCATTATAATCCGCCACTGGTCATCAGTGATTTCTGTTTCTGGAATTAAGCATGAACCAATCCTACTATATATGGGCTCATCCTGCTACATATACAGTGGATACGGAAAGTATTCAGACCCCTTTACATTTTTCACTCTCTGTTTCACTGCAGCCATTTGGAAAATTCAAAAAAGTTCATTTTTTTCTCATTAATGTACACTCTGCACCCCATCTTGACTGAAAAAAAAACAAAAATGTAGATATTTGTGCAAATTTATTAAAAAAGAAAAACTGTAATATATAGCAGGATAAGGACCATATATGGCCTCCCCCTAGCACTTTTGCACCACTCCAATCTATGCTAAACTCTGCTGCCCAACTAAGGCTGGGTTCACATTTGCGGACCCCTCCGCAGCGTTCTGCAGAGGGGATCCGCAATGTGACCGCAGCCACCGCAGGCCCCTATCTGACAGCGCAAGATCGTGCGCACCCATTCACTGCCATATGTGATCTGTACGCAGGCGGATGCCTGCGCACAGATCACACACTCTCGTCCGCACCAGGAATGCAACATGTCGCGTCCCTGGTGCGGACGAGAGTGTGTGATTTGTGCGCAGGCATCCGCCTGCGTACAGATCACATATGGCAGTGAATGGGTGCGCACGGTCTTGCGCTGTCAAGCACAGCACCGTGCGCTCCCATTATAAAGATAGGGGCCTGCGGTGGCTGCGGTCACATTGCAGATCCCCTCCGCAGAACGCTGCGGAGGGGTCCGCAAATGTGAACCCAGCCTAATCCACCTGTTTCCCCGCTATTCCCCAGCCTCTCCTCTCTGCCAAGATCTTCACTGGCTCCCCATTTCTCAGAGGCCCCGGTTCAAAACACTAACCATGACACATAAAGCCATTCACAATTTGCCTCCTCCTTACATCTACAACATGGTCTCCCGATACCTACGCTCACGCAACCTTTGATCTTCTCAAGATCTCCTCCTCTACTCCCCTCTTATCTCTTCTTCCCACAACCGCATACAAGGCTTCTCCCGTGCATCCACTATACTCTGGAACTCTGTGCCCCAACACATCAGACTCTCGCCAACTGTCGAAACCTTCAAAGAAACTTGAAGACCCACCTTTTCTGACAAGCCTAAAACCTACAGTGAGCATCAGTCTACCAAACCATCGCACGACCAGCTCCATCCTCTCCTAGTGTATCCTCACCCATCCCTTGTAGACTGTGAGCCCTCGCGGGCAGGATCCTCTTTCCTCACCTATTGTACCCTCATCCATCCCTTGTAGACTGTGAACCCACACGTGCAGGGTCCTCTCTCCTCACCTATTGTACCCTCATCCATCCCTTGTAGACTGTGAGCTCTCACGGGCAGGGTCCTCTCTCCTTCTGTACCTTGTGTGCCTTATACTGTTCATGTATTTGTACTTGTCTATGTATGCCCTTTGCACATGTAGAGCGCCATGGAATAAATGGCGCTATAAAAATAATTAATAATATCAGAATGAGCACATATATACCTGTATGAGGGACCTTAATACATAATGAAAGGGGAGAGGGGGCAATTAGTAAGTCTTTATAGGATTTAGAACACTACACGGGCCCATACATTTGACCAAATTTCACAGTGGGGCCCATTGGACTCTAGCTACACCACTGCAGTTCTTTCCCATTGATTGTAGCAACTATCCAACCTGAATTGATTTACAGTATATGAACACAAAAATAATATTTTTGGGGAAAACAATTCAAAGGGTTTCATGGCTGTAAATGAATGCCTAAACTAGTTGAAGTATCAATACTTTGTTGCAGCCAGACTAGGGACCTGAGAGCTTCCTCACCTAGCATTTGAATGTTAATAATCTGGTTGCTGCTGGCATTTACAAGCCCTCATGACATTATGATATTCCCATGTGTTATAATTTAGCATGAAGCTTAATGTGTCGTCCAGGAAGCCAGTATTCAAGTGCCAGCTGAGGAACTTTGCAGGACCATCGTTCAGCTGTCAGAAAGTACCGATGTAAACACTGAAGCAAAGGGCTTGGAATCTTTTTGCTATTCTTTATTGTACAACCCCTGGCAAAAATTATGGAATCACCTGGCTCAGAAGATATTCATTCAGTTGTTTAATGTTGTAGAAAAAAAGCAGATCACAGATATGGCACAAAACTAAAGTCCTTTCAAATTGCAACTTTATGGCTTTAATAAACACTAAAAGAAATCAAGATAAAAAATATAGTAGTCAGTAAGGGTACCATTTTTCAGACCAAGCAGAGGGAGAAAATTATGGACTCACTCAATTCTGAGGAAAAAATTATGGAATCACCCTGTAAATTTTAATTCCCAAAACTAACACCTGCATCAAATTAGATCTGCTCATTAGTCTGCATCTAAAAAGGAGTGATCACACCTTGGAGAGCTGTTGCACCAAGTGGACTGACATGAATCATGGCTCCAACATGAGAGATGTCAAATGAAACAAAGGAGAGGATTATCAAACTCTTAAAAGAGGGTAAATCAACAGGCAATGTTGCAAAAGATGTTGGTTGTTCACAATCAGCTGTGTCTAATATCTGGACCAAATACAAACAACATGGGAAGCTTGTTAAAGGCAAACATATTGGTAAACCAAGGAAGACCTCAAAGTGTCAAGACCGGAAACTTAAAGCAATATGTTTTCCAAAACAGGAAATGCACAACAAAACAAATGAGGAACGAATGGGAGGAAACTGGAGTCAATGTCTGTGACCGAACTGTAAGAAATCACCTAAAGGAAATGGGATTTACATACAGAAAAGCTAAAAAAAAGCCATCTTTAACACCTAAACAGAAAAAAACAAGGTTACAATGGACTAAGGAAAAGTAATCGTGGACTGTGGATGACTGGATGAAAGTCATATTCAGTGATGAATGGCGAATCTGCATTGGGCAAGGTGATGATGCTGGAACTTTTGTTTTGTGCCGTTCCAATGAGATTTATAAAGATGACTGCATGAAGAGAACATGCACATTTCCACAGTCATTGATGATATGGGGCTGCATGTCAGGTAAAAGCACTGGGGAGATGGCTGTCATTACATCTTCAATAGATGCCCAAGTTTACATTGATATTTTGGACACTTTTCTTATCCCATCAATTGAAAGGATGTTTGGGGATGATGAAATCATTTTTCAAAATGATAATGCATCCTGACATAGAGCAAAAACTGTGAAAACATTCCTTGAAAGAAGATACATAAGGTCAATGTCATGGCCTGCAAATAGTCTGGATCTCAATCCAATTGAAAATCTTTGGTGGAAGTTGAAGAAAATGGTCCACGACAAGGCTCCAACCTGCAAAGCTGATCTGGCAACAGCAATCAGAGACGGTTGGAGCCAGATTGATGATGAGTACTGTGTGTCACTCATTAAGTCCATGCCTCAGAGATTTCAAGCTGTTATTAAAGCCAGAGATGGTGCAACAAAATATTAGTGATGTATTGGAGCGTTCTTTTGTGTGTTTGTTTTTCATGATTCCATACTTTTTTTCTCAGAATTTAGTGATTCCATAATTTTTTCCCTCTGCTTGGTCTAAAAAAAATTATCCTTACTAACTACCACATGTTTTATCTTGATTTCTTTTAGTGTTTCTTAAAGCCAGAGAGTTGCCATTTGAAATGACTTTAGTTTTGTGCCATGTCTGTGATCTGCTTTTTTTCTACAACATTAAACAATTAAATGAACATCCTCCAAGCCCGGTGATTCCATAAATTTTGCCAGGCGTTGTATACTTTGTTCTTAATACTGTTTTATAGAATTAGTGTAAATTGATTCACAGGATCTATTTCTTCAGCCGCAATACTAACATGTGGCCACTAGACTGGAACCTTGAAAGGGGCCTCCTACCTAAAGGCATCTGCAGTTCTTCTCTCAATTAGCTGTCCTGGCACAACGTTACATGTGCATGATGTCACACCAGGCCAGCTAATCAAAAGGAGAGCCAAGAAATAGGAGTCAGCTATCAGGACTTCTGTCCAGTGGCAAGAGATCCCTGATATTGCTGATGGAATGGATCCTGAGAATAATTTCACAACTTTGTTTTATAAATAATGAATTTTGTAAGACATGTTTGTTAAAAAAAATCATATTTTATATGACCATTATAAGGTATTAATATGTATCAAATAAATTTTTCCTTTTTGCCATCATGTTATTATGTATGATATGAGGTGTGTCTCAAATAGCAAAGTATGTAATTGAGTTGTTGAAATGAATATAATAAATCAGATCTTATTTTCATAGCAGATAGAGACTTGGCATGCTTGTACTGGATGGACTAGAGGGACCAGTTTTGCAAAGATAAAACACAGAAAATGGTCTTGTTTGCTTAATTACATGTATTGTATTTGTAAATGTTGCTGGTAGAAAGCTTTTCAAGATACATTTTAGGAAATCCTTATTTGTCCTAAGTAAACTCTTTATGCCAGGGGTGGGGAACTCCAGGCCTCGAGGGCCACAAACAGTGCGTTTTGAGGATTTCCTCAGCATTGCACAGGGGTTGGAATCGTCACCAGTGCAAGTAATTCAATTGTCACCTGTGCAATGCTAAGGAAATCCTGAAAACCTGCACTTGCACTGTGTGCGGCTCTTGAGGCCTGGAGTTCTTTACCCCTGCCTTATGCTTTGTAGTAAATAGAAGATAATACACATCTGCAATCAAAGAGCTTGAATACAACATATTTCGGAAACATTACCCCCAATTAGTGATTCTTGGCTGTATTTAGCTTAGTTGAAAAAAAATGAAGTATAAAATTTATCATGTGCAGTATGTATCGTTAGTATCACAAATCCTCCGCTCAATGATCAGGGCTGAACTGTAATTTTTGGGAGTGACATCTGAGTCATCCAACCAAGAGCTGGGATGTGCTGAGCTGTTGGTATTTTGAGTGAAAGTTTAGTTGTCCATTCCTATACTGCGAGGTGCTGGATTTCTGCAGGTGTTCTCAGTGATTGCCCAGCTACTTAGCTGAGCAGTTTATCTAAGAACACTGCCAGGTTTAGCTTTCTGCTAAGTGGTGCTTTTGGCCTGTTAATGTGCGCTTGGTCTTCTGATTTTCTCTTACCAGGACCTCCAAGCTCGTTAGACCTTCCTTTTGCCTAGTCTTTGTGTTCTGATCTGCTACTCTCCAGGTATTCTGATTCCAGACCATGACCTTACTATGCCTCTGTCTACCAGAGCCTTCATCTCTGACACTATCCTGACCTGGGAACGCTTGACATTAGTGACGAGCATCATATTAGTGAGTAGCGTCAAAGTAAACTTTGGGCTAGAAGAGGCATACGAACACTAGAAGATTTATTACAAATGCAAGAAAAAAGATGGTTGATGGGCTTGGAGGTCATAGATAAATATAACTTGCCAAACTTCCATTTAACACAATAAAGTCAGTTAAACTACTACATTTTGAGTAATCTACGAGATGTAGAGAAAGAAATTGCTACTAATAACTGGGACAGCCTGATCACTAGGGAGATTAGTGAAATTTTCGATTTCCTTAATATATGGAATGCTGAGAGATACAGTGCCTACAAAGTAGTATTCAATTCCCTGCAGATTTAGCTGGGTTGACACATGCGGAATTAACTTGGCATTGTGACATTTGGACTGTAGATCAGCCTGGAAGTGGGAAATGCACTGCAGCCAAAAAGATTTTTTTATTTATTTATTTATTTATTTTTAAGCGTTTAAAAGTTAATTCAGATGGTCATTTATTATTCAACCCCTGAAACCACCAGCATTCTGTTTGGTCCCCCTAAAGTATTAAAGAAGTAGTTCAGGCACAAAGAACAATGAGCTTCAAATGTGTGGATTAATTATTCTCTTTTGCCAGCCTTTTCTGACTATTTAAGACCCTCCCCAAACTTGTGAACAGCACTCATACATGGTCAACATGGGAAAGACAAAGGAGCATTCCAAGGCCATCAGAGACAAGATCGTGGAGGGTCACAAGGCTGGCAAGGGGTACAAAACCCTTTCCAAGGAGTTGGGCATACCTGTCTCCACTGTTGGGAACATCATCCGGAAGTGGAAGGCTTATGGAACTACTGTTAGCCTTCCACGGCCTGGACAGCCTTTGAAAGTTTCCTCCCGTGGTCGAGGCCAGACTTGTCCGAAGAGTCAAGGGCTAACCCAAGGACAACAAGGAAGGAGCTCCGGGAAGATCTCATGGCAGTGGGGACATTGGTTTCAGTCAATACCATAAGTAACGTACTCCACCGCAATGGTCTCCGTTCCAGACGAGCCCGTAAGGTTCCTTTACTTTCAAAGCGTCATGTCAAGGCTCGTCTACAATTTACTCATGATCACTTGGAGGACTCTGAGACAGACTGGTTCAAGGTTCTATGGTTCTGATGAGACCAAGATCGGAGATCTCTGGTGCCAACCACACACGTGACGTTTGGAGACTGGATGGCATTGCATACGACCCCAAGAATACCATCCCTACAGTCAAGCATGGTGGTGGCAGCATCATGCTGTGGGGCTGTTTTCTCAGCCAAGGGGCCTGGCCATCTGGTCCGCATCCATGGGAAGATGGATAGCAACGGCCTACCTGGAGATTTTGGCCAAGAACCTCCGCTCCTCCATCAAGGATCTTAAGATGGGTGGTAATTTAATCTTCCAACAAGACAATGACCCAAAGCACACAGCAAGAAAAACCAAGGCCTGGTTCAAGAGGGAAAAAATCAAGGTGTTGGAGTGGCCTAGTCAGTCTCCTGACCTTAACCCAATTGAAAAACTTGTGGAAGGAGCTCAAGATTAAAGTCCACGAGACACCCAAAGAACCTAGATAACTTGGAGAAGATCTGCATGGATTAGTGGGCCAAGATAACTCCAGAGACCTGTGCCGGCCTGATAAGGTCTTATAAAAAGACGATTATTAGCTGTAATTGCAAACAAGGGTTATTCCACAAAATATTAAACCTAGGGGTTGAATAATAATTGACCCACACTTTTATGTTTAAAAATGTATTAAAATTCAACTGAGCAACATAACTTTTTGGTTTGTAAGATTTTTGCTTCCGTTAATAAATCCTACTCTCGTTTGCAGTTTGAAGGTTCTAACTTATTGGCATCTTATCAAACCAGCTAAATCGGCAGGGGGTTGAATACTACTGTAGGCACTGTACATTACGACCATCAGGCAAATACAAACTTCCAAACATGGGGGAAGTATATGAAAAATGAAGATTTGTATCATAAAATATTACATGGCTGGGGGTTAGTTAGGAAAAAATATTATCAATGAACAGTGGAAGGACAGCCAATTTAGAATAATGCACAGAATAGTATGTGGCTTCAGAAATTTCGCCCTGAAAGTAAAGGCGATGTATCGCTCCGGAAATTGCCTCACCCTCAGTGGAAGCAATCCTGCCAAATTCCCATCTCCGATTCACATGCCGCAATTCCAAAGGCAATGTGGTACATGTTCAGTGCGGCGAGGAGATAGGCATGCCGCAGTGGTTTACACCGCACCCCATACGCGCTCATTGGACAATACAATAGTGTTAACGATTGGGCCCTGTAAGGCTGGATAATACATGACGCCATTGCCATTGTGGGGGTGCTGGACGGACAGCTCTTCAAATATGGCGTGGGTCAATTGACAGCCAATGTGAACAACAGTAGCCCACACCAATCAGTTCACATGGGGGCGCGGACTACAGCACGCTGTGGCACGCCTTTGGGGAATCATAGGCGACGCTGATTCCATCACTATCGCCCTATCACACGCCACAACACGGAAAATATCGCCTTCATGATTGAGGCTGATTTCAGAGCAGTGCTCAGGAATCAGGCGACAGGCGAAGGCGATTTATTGCCGCGAAAATTCCCCAATCACACGCTGCAACTGTGAGTCAATTTCCGGTGATTGCTACGGGGCGACATATCGCCTTTAGGATTCCCAGGCGAGATTGCGGCGTGTGAAGGTACCATTAGTGGAATTAAAATTTACTATGTAGAGAGAATATAAGGGTTAATAGAGATATTATAATAGATATATAATATCAGCATCAGTGTTGTCGAGAATTGCTTGCAGAGATAGTAGGTGATTGGACACAAGGGGAATTATGTTAATGTTGTGTTATTTCAATTGATGT